>JAVLUZ010000161.1:10092742-10439773 GCA_036768485.1 Mermis nigrescens
GCACACATCTGAGGGGTGCGGTTTTTTTAAATGGTAGATAATAAAAAAACTTAGTGCCCCCATTTTTTTCTTGTTTACACTCAACACCGAGCGCGTCGTGAGTGTGTAAAGTTTACACCAAAAATTCAAATAATTTGCGGAGGGCCAATTTTTTTAAAAATGTTTCCCCTAATTAGTAGGTTACGAATCTGGTCTTAAAATTTCTTTACACTCATCGGTTGTTGCACAGGAGTGTAAATTAGACGGTTTTTTTTACAGTTTTCATGTGGCCAAGCATATCTAACTCAGTTTTACATTCTATGCAGTCTGATTGGTTTCAAAATGTAGACGGTTAAAAAATCTAGGGGAGACTTTTTTTAATTTTTTTTAAAGTAATATTCTCGAATTTAGAGGCGGTTTATTGTTAGCGCGTACCTATAATATACTTGGGTACCTCTAACACCTGTGCACCCCCGTACAGCTATAACGGGACACTTCTGGAAGGTGCGGTTTTTTTTAAAAGAAAGAAAATAAAAAAATTCGCTGCCCTTGTTTTTTTTGTTTTTCTTGAAACGCAAAACTGACTGTGTAAAGAAGGTGTAAAGTTTTTGTGTAACGTTATAACATGGGCCAAATTTTGGGACATTTATAATGCGGCATATGGACAACTGAGTATTGATGACTCGAAGAATTGAACGGCATAGGATAATAGAGGGATGAATTCTACAGATGGCACTTCTTTTGTTTTTAGAAATTCGCATTAGTTATCGAATGGCAGTGTAAAGAGTGCGAAAATCTGGGGGTAAAAAAGCACTTTTTGGTCGAGTTTTCAACCTGCTTATGTCCGATACTAAGTCCGGTTATGAGTTTTTCGAAATGTTTTTTGACAGAAATGTAGAGCGGATCAAGGGCTACATTCTGTATATAAGCAAAGTCTTCTATGCTTAATGGTGAGTTAGATCCTGGGGTTTAAAGTTTACACTCTAGTGGATGGTGTAAAAAACGGATTTTAACTAAGATTTCTCTGCCAAATTTTCCCGCTTATGAGTAAGGGTGAATTTAATACAGCAGTAATAAAGTGCCTCTCAGGGGCTACACATCGCAGCAAACCGCATTTAAAAAAACGCAATATTGAGTTATTTATGGGGGTGTAAAGTTCGAAATTAGAGGTAAAAAATGGGCGAAAAAACACGTTTTTTCCGAATTTTGATTAATAAATCATACCAAATAATTTTTGCAAGAGAATTTTGGCACACCGGAATGTACTACGATTTAAAAGCTACAAATTGTACCAAACCGAATTTCTT
The DNA here is from genome assembly GCA_036768485.1 of Mermis nigrescens. Lineage (NCBI taxonomy): Eukaryota > Metazoa > Nematoda > Enoplea > Mermithida > Mermithidae > Mermis > Mermis nigrescens. Next base: position 10,094,029 of record JAVLUZ010000161.1, read on the forward strand.
TAAACTCAATGGGGAGTTCGGTACGGAATTTTAAAGTTTACAGTGTTCTAAATGATGGAAAAAACGTTTTTGTTGCGTTTTTTGTTCCACTTTCTCCGTCCAGAAGTCGGGATAAGTCTAATAGAATAAGAATAAAGTGCTTTATATCGGGTGCATGTCAAAGCAAATTGTCTATACATTAATATTCAGCGAGTGTAAAGTCAAAATTCTGGTGTTTAAAATGCGTTTCTGTCTTGTTTTTTCTGCCTGCTTCTCTGGTTATGAGTCAGGGACACGATTATCAAGTCTAGAAATGGACCAGGAACCAAATTTGATATGCCAGTCTGGCGCATATGTTTACACTCTACAGTGTTGTAAAGTGGTTTACACCAATTGTTAGTTTGCACATAGAACATTATGGAGACTTAATTTTTTTCATAAATATTAATCGTAATATCGGAACAATATCAAAATTACGAATCTGACCAAAATTTTCTTTACAATAGGTGTTTACATGAAGTTTACACTACATATGTATTTATCTTGGTTTTTGAGCATTCCAGAAACCTAATTTTTCCCTGGAGTCTAGAAATTTTCAAAGAATCAAATGTGAGACGTCACGTAGGCACGTTTGTTTACATCCAACAGTGATGTAAAATAGTTTACACTCATTGTTTATTTGTCCTCAGACCATTGTACTTTAGATATTAATATCATAGGTAGCGCGATAGCGCTACCTATAATATACTTGGCCATCCTTTTTCTTATATGTTTATCACAGCGAGTGCGAAATTTGTGTCCCCCTCACAGCAACAACGGCACACACATGGGAGGTGCGGTGTTTTTTAATCGATGGATAATTAAAAAAATTCGATGCCTGTGTCTTTTTCTTTTGTTTACACTCAATACTGAGTTAGCAATGAGCGTGTAAAGTGTAAAGCAAAAAATCAAATAATTTGCGGAGGCCAATTTTTTTTAAAATGTTGCCCCCCAGCTGTAGATTACGAATCTGACCTTAAAATTTCCTTACAGTCAATGGTTGTTGCACAAAAGTGTAAAGTATACGTGTTTTTTACTCTTTGCGTGTCCTTCAGCTTATCTAACTTAATTTTGGTTTCTGTGCAGTCCAATCGGTTTTATAATGTAGAGGGTTGTAAAATCTCAAAACGGATGTTTTTTCTTATAACGCAATTTTTCTCGATCTGTGATCGTTTTAGTGTAGAGGGTTCGAGACGAAAAACGATATCTCTTCAACTACTCCGCTAAGTAGGCGGAACATGCTAATTATGCTTAAAAGGTGCCCTGACCTTAGTGTTACAGATCCCAGTTTATTTTGTTTCTATACACCCAATATTGCGGTATTAGCACAAGTGTAAAGTTTACACCGAGAAGCATTTTTGCGCCCAGAGCATCGTGGAGGATGAATTTTTTTAAAATGTTCTCCGTAAGGTCAGAATAACGAATCTGACCTTTAAACTTTTCCGCAGCCAGTGTTTGTTGAGGTATGAAGAGGTGAACTTTGAATTATATATACATCTATTTTCTAACGCCGATAGATAACTCCGCATTGCATATTTTTGATCAGATTTTTCGTATTTCAGAGGTTTTTGACTCGTCTTTAATAAATAATTATTTTTATCATCATAAATGCACTATTCTTGAACTTCAGTAGAATGATGAATATCTTTCAAAATAGGATAATCAAGCTGAAATCTGCTGATATGTCGAGTTGGCGCAGTGGTTGACAACTCCGTTCTCGGATGCGGTATTAAACAAAGAATGATGGGTTCGAATCTTCTGAATGCTGACTTATTCATTTTTTCAATCCTTTTGGCAAAACCATGTACTTCATTTTACTCATATATCTATTTAGGTTCTGCGGATAACACTTTTTTGTGTTTTGAATTTCGCCTCAGTTGTCGAATGGGAGTGTAAAGAGTGCGAAAATCTGGCGGTGAAAAGACACATTTTGGCCGAGTTTTCGACATGTTTATGTCTGCCAACAACTCCGCTTATGAGTTTTAGGAAATTTTTTCTGACATTTTCTACAATCAATACGCAGTTAGTACCAGGGTTTTAAACTTTACACTCTAGTGGATGAGTAAAAAAACAGATTTTTTTCCAAGATTTCACTGCCAAAAGTTGGGGTTAATTAAATAAAATAGAAATAAAGTAACTTCTAATGGCTACACGTCGAAGCAAGCCGCGTTCAAAAAAACGTAATATGGAGTTGTTTATGGGGTGTAAAGTTCGAAATCTGAGGTGTAAAGTGGGCGAAAAAAACAGGTTTTTTCGTATTTTGATTGATAAATCATATCAAATATTTTGCGGAACATAAGTTTGGCACATACAAACCTACTACAATCAAAGGGCAACAAACTGGCCCGAACCGAACTTATTTACATTCAATGGGCGTTAGGTTCAGATTTTTAAAGTTTACAATGTGGTGGACAGTGGAAAATACGTGTTTGTACATTTTTGTTCGCCACTGTCTCTGTTCAGAAGTCGGGCGAGGTCGAATAGGATAAAAATAAAGTAAAATTCTAGTTTTTTTTCTACGTAAAATCAGAATTGGGAATCTGACTGTTAGTATTCTCTACACCTAGTAGTTGTGTAAGATTTGCACTATTCATTTGTTGTTAATATGTAGTTTATACTACAAATTTATTTTACTACCAAATCTAAGCGTTAGTGTTCCTTACACTTGATATTTGCGTGAAGTTCTTGAATTTTTGCCGAAAAACTTTGTTTTTTTATTTACCAACATCCCACCTTTTTCAATTTTCTTAAAGTTTAAAATCTTTTACAATTCTCTTCATAATTTAATGGTAGGTTTAAACTTTAAGTTTCTCTTGGTTTACAACTCTCGCTTAGCAAGCTCATTTTTCAATACTTTTTCATAGTGATCAATCGCGTTTAGTTCGGAATTGGTGGACGGCCCTTATTTTATTACTCGGCTTAAATAATCCAAGTGACTGTCTTTTGATTATTTTCTTTATCGCAAATTCAAACACCCAAATTTCAATTTAAAAAATCATAAAAATTATTTCATAATTTTTATGTAAGATGACTGGCTGGTTGAGAGCTCTTTTTTGTTGTTTTCACTGTTCATTGTGCTCGTAGGAACCAGAAAAGGAATAGTTTTTCGCCATAGGTATTCTCTGGCGAAAGCAAGTTAACAAAGCTTTTTGCGTTAATTATTATTTTGGTCCAAAATAGGTCAACTGACCTAGGGCAAAATTCCGGGCTAATTAATTACTACTGCGTTGGGTTTTTAGGGCATAGCTGCCAATAGCTCCGTAGGTACGGACGAATTTAGGTCCGAGGAGTTTGAGACCGTAGTTATTGAGGGTCGTGTGGTTGAGTCCGGCGTCTCGCCCTAGCAACTTGACCAGCGCTTAGTGTAGCCAGGTACTTAAGTAAGTCCCGTAGGTACGTTATATGTCGTTTCCAAGTTAATTTAAATGTGGAACGACCTCTATAACTTACAGGACTGTTTAGAATGTAACATATATTTACTATAGCTAATAAAAAATAGTAAACTTTATACTTCCGACAATCAAGAGTATATCTAACTCAGTTTTAAATTCTATGCAGTCTGATTTATTTCAAAAGGTAGACGGTTATAAAATCTAGGGAGTCTCTTTTTTAAAACAACATTTTTTAAATTTAGAGGCAATTAATTTATGTTAAGAACAATATTGTTTTCCGCGTTCTTGGACTGCTGTCATTATTGTTGTATGTTACTGTATGTGTTTGCTGACTGATGCACTGAAATCATGCTAATTAAAAGTGGGGTACTAGCAAAGAAAAATGCTCCGATGGAACAAAAAAGATGAATATACTTGGAATTGTGGATTATTAAGGATGTAAAAGGAGGGGACTAGGAATAATCTACCTAAAGTCGCAAAATCTGCTAAAAATCGCACTTTCTCTAAGCAACGCAAAAAATCGAAGTATATTCTGCAGCCTCTAAAAAAGTGTCATTTTTAAATAATGTTCGAAGTTTCAGATAAGAGTGTACGAAATCTATCAAGGTTACTTTTTTAAATCGCTGGCACCTGATTGATAGAAAACTAAGAGGTATTGTATTTAAAGTTGTTTTATTTTGTTATGAGCATTATAGCAAGCAAAGCAGGGGCCGATTCACTAGTGCACACAATCGTTTCGGGCATGCTAGTGTACCTACATTTAGTCTGTTTCAAGTCAACTCACGCGTTTCCTAATGTTTTGAACCAACAATTCTTGCAATTGTTTTGGATACATCGATGTTTGCTATTTCATTCAATTGGCTTAGAAAGACTGTTACTCGATATCATTTCCCATAGCTGCTGCATAGCTAACGTGCTGCTTTTTCAATCATTTTTGTGGTTAAATATTTATTCTAATGTGTTGACCGCAGAATATACTTCGATTTTTTGCGTTGCTTAGAGAAAGTGTGATTTTTAGCAGATTTTGCGACTTTAGGTAGATTATTCCTAGTCCCCTCCTTTTACATCCTTAATAATCCACAATTCCAAGTATATTCATCTTTTTTGTTCCATCGGAGCATTTTTCTTCGCTAGTATATATATATATATATATATATATATATATATATATATACCAGGAAAAATTTTTTTGCTGAATACTAAAAAAACCGTGGTCCTAAATGTGGTATTTCGACCTGAATTTAGTTGATAATATTAGTTCGGCGCGAAATGCCGAAATATTAATGAGCTTTTGATGGAATTTACACATAAACTCGACTGAGAAAAAGTGCTTTTTGTACAAGATCCGTTTGTACATGTACAAAGATGGTCCCTAAAAGTCTTTGTACATTTTGTACACACACATTTTTTGGTACTATAATATGGTACAGTAGCGATTTTAGTATGGCAAAAACAGAGTTGTTCGACCTTTGGTAGTGTATTTTAGCTAATTTCTGGGTTTCTGACGGCAAAAATCACTAACAATCGTCTCAAAACGGCGCGAAACGCCGGAAAATTAGACATTTTTTCTTTCGAAATTCAATTCCTGACATTATAAAGATATACAAAATACAGAATTACGCATTTCGGCGCGAAGCGCCGAAAATGTTTGCGAATTTCAAACCTTTTTTGCAGTTTTTGTCTTCCCAAAATGTTTGTACATGTATAAAGACGGTTCCCAGAAGTCTTTGTACATCGGGAAAAATCTCCGCCGAATACAAAAAAACACTGCTGAGAACGCTAAAACAACTTGTACTACAAAATCAGAAATATTACAGACATTGTAATATGCTAATTAAATCTTGTAATAAACACCACTGCGCTTATAAATTCAATGCAACATCAAGATAAATTAGTCAATTTTATCTTTGAACGGCAAAAAAGTGCAGTTAATAAATAGTACTTTTTTTGGCATAAAATTTTTAAAAACAGTAGAAATAGATACAAAAGATATTTGAATCTGCATAAAGATGCCTAGATTACACAAAGATTGATTGTGGAGTGTTTAATGCCTCTACTTGAATCGAAATACAGTACATCAGCGATATTTTGCGCGAAGCGCCGAAAATTTTTCTGAAATTCCCTGAAAAATACTGAAAAAACGTTAAAATTAATATCACTTCGCCCCAGAAAGTATTTTACCATTGTATAAAAATGGCTCCAAAAATGAATGCACGAGCCGAAATCGATTTTTGGCGAAAACGTGCATTTTTTTTGACAATTTTTAGGTACGTTTTTGCGATTTACGGCCAAAAATTGCTGGTCATGTACACCCCCCCCCCTAAAAATGACCGAAACCATACGTGTAACAGGGGGCTTTGTGGAATTTCCCACCCAGGGTTGGACGCCCTCCCCACAACCCCCCCCCCCCCCCCGACGTCACAAAATTTTGACCCACCCTCCCCCCATTTTTGGCGAAAACTAGCGCTTTTTGGCTATTTTAAGGTGGTTTTGCCACTTTTGGCCAAAAATCAGAGCCGCTTACCCCCCTGAAAATGACCGAGAAATATACATGTAACAGGGGTTTCCCGAACCCCCACCAAAGTCAGCAAATTTTTAACCACCTCCCTCATTTTTAACGAAAATTTTTGGCTATTTTTAGGTGTTTTTGCCATTTTTGACCTAAAATTGGAGTCGCTAACCCCCGTCCTTCTACAAATGGCCAGGGACCCCTACCCGAAATTTCCAGCCGTTAATTGTATGCCGAGGACCCCTTTCCCAAAATTTTGAGCTGTTACATGCATGTTTTATAGTGATAGTTTGTATATTTACTCTTGCTTACATTCAAAAATACTGTATCATTTTGTGAAAAACTAATAGTTAGGTGCACTTTTGCCATACTAAAAATTAAGTTCAAGAAAATTCAAAAGGTTTTCACCAAAAACCGTCTGACAGTGACTGGAGTCTTGGACCCTCAGGGGGGGGGGGGGGGTAATACCCCCTCAGTCCCCTATGGGAATGTGTGAGAGGGGGATTCCCCTTAGCTTTAAAACCTGATAGCTATATAGCCATTCGGGCCGAATAAACATCGCTAGCCTTTTTTGGACTCAGAAAACTAGCTGCATACACATAGCCTCTTTGGACTCAGAAATATACTGTGAGTTTATAAATGCTATAAGGTTGTTTTTTCTGAGTTTCAAAATGATTTATAGCTATTTTCCCGACTTTAAAAAGGGCTAAATAGCTATTTTCAGTTCAAAATCCACTAATGCTCGAAAAGCGATTCCATCGATATTTCGCTTTAGAATCGTTTTTTACAAAGCAATCAGACCCCTGCCTAAAAGTTTGACCTTGCGCACCTACGAATGGAGAGAAGATCTGAGACTTCCGGCATATAACGTACATGCATACATATATATTACAATAAATTATACGAAAATATACCTGAATTCAAAATCGAAAAAGAAGAGAACTATAAAATTGTCGTATGTATACAGTTCTCTCCACGAAATTCGGACAATTATGTAAAAATCCTTAACTTTTGCTAAGGATTGATGAAATAATAATCATTAAAAAGGCAATCATTTGACAACCATTAGCTAGATACAATCGAACAATTAATTTTTTAATTAACAATTATAAGAAAAATTTAATTAACAACAATCAACAATTATACAATCAAACACCCCGAAGGACCAAGGGGTCCCGTATTTATTAACCGAGTTGACAGTTACCAATTCCCACGTCAGACTGCGCTCTAAATATAAAGTACAGAGATTTGAAGGGGTTGAGCGTGGAAATAATTTATTGATTATTAGCAGAAAAAAATTTACTGACCACTTGATCTAGCCCATATTTTAAAGCACTAGAAATGAGCAGTAACTTTTTAAATTATGTACACGACGCCGATTTTTTCCAGTAAGCTCACCTCGGTTAATTGGTAGCGACTGAAAAACTTTTTTAAGCGCAAGAGATTTTCGTTTCGAAGTAGTAAAAATAATGGTTTTGGCACGAAGTCGGTCAAAGGCGCTTGCGAAAAAGTCGACTTGGCCGAACAGGACGAAGCTCGAAACGACGCCGGAGTCGCTGGAGCTCTGAACGAAGCCTCGGTCGACGACGTCGACTGCCCTCGACGGCACGTCACGTTATTCGTAGCCTGAACAATACGAAAATAAAATAAATCAAAAATAACAAAAAGCATAAACAAACTTCACGTATCATTGTGCACAAGGTTAGGGTCGGCAGGGAGGGGGTGAAACCAGCGAACGACCGGGCCCAAAATTTGGCCGGGACCGGGACCGGGCTTTTGAGGCCGGGACCGGGACTTGTTATATAAATAATACGTAGGCCTTGCATGATGTAGGCACAAATTGATATATACATTTGCACACTGAGACATCAGAAATCCTTTATTCAGAGACATAGTCAGGGTTTTAAATTGAACGATTTGTAACCAATAGCACGGAAACCAGATTTTAAGAACAACAATTCGTCAACATTATCAGGAAGCAGTGTTTTTTTTGTACAAGGTTTGTTTGTACATGTACTAAGATGGTCCCCGAAAGTCTTTGTACATTTTGTACATGCAAGTTTTTGTATACTATAATATAGTACAGTAACGATTTTAGTGTGGTAAAACGGGATTTCAATCTTTGGTAGTGTTCGACTTTTGGTAGTGTGTTTTAGCTAATTTCTGAGTCTCTAAGGGAAAAAATCACTAAGAATCGTCTTAAAACGGCGTAAAACGCCGAAAAACTTGACATTTTTTCCTTTTAAATGCAATTTCTGCCATTATAAAGATATATAGAACACACAATTACTCATTCCGGCGCGAAGTGCCGGAGAACTATGCAAATTTAAGACCTTTTTTGCAATTTTTGTCTTCCCAAAATCTTTGTACATGTACAAAGACGATCCCGAAAAGTCTCTGTACATGGGGAAAAATCTTTGCGGAGTACAAAAAAACGGTCAGGAAGCAGTATGCAAAATCAATAGGTCACAGTGATACGGAAGAAATACAGTGGAGTGGACATAATTGATTTAAACAAGAAGTTAATCACATAAGACATCGATCTTAGCAATAAGAACACGCAGTCACAAAATAGTGGCTAATCATTTGAGTGGAATAATATAAGATTGTATTTATTTGCTTGGACGAGTTATTAAGTAAATTTTTGCTCAAGTAGAATAAAAAAAGCCAAGGCTACAAAGGAATCGTCACAGGGGCATGGGTTGCCGATAAAACTGCTTTTTTCTTCGACAGAATTTTTTAAGACAAGGCTCGAGTTCTCTTGAGCAAGCTATTATTAGCTCACTGTCACGTAGACAACAAAAGAAATCCTTACACTTTTTGCATAAATTAATATTCATACCAATGTCTCTTTATGTTGAAATGTGAGGATTGCACACTCTTATCGCGCTTAAGCAGAGTCTAGTAGTCAGTATAACAACAATAATGCTATGGTTTTTTGAATACATATATCATTCCCATTATTTGCGGAAAAGTCGACATATCGGTATTTAAAAAAAATACATTTTATGCACGATTTTAATGCACATAAATGCATAACATAAGATTCACGCGTCGAGGTATGAATGAGATCGGGGACACACGACTATAACGAGTTGCATCAGCCCAAATTAAGTGCAGAATGAATACACAGACAGTGCCTACAGATTAACGTGCTACAAAGGTTCAGATTAAGTACGCATGTACATACAGCATTACACGCTTCTCTAAGTTAGGTAATTTGAATGCCTTGCATAATCTATAAGGCCCGGCCCAGGCCCGGCCGTTCTGAGGCCGGGACCGGGCCTGCTAGGCCCGGCCGGGACCGGGACCGGGCGCCCGGTCGTTCCTTGGGTGAAACCCCAAAAATCCAAAGCAGTAAATTTAACAGGCACGATTTTTTTGCTGTTTAAACGATAAAAATTATCAAACAGCCTATAAAACGTCTTTTCGTAATAAATTTTTTTGCGAAGTTTGAATTTTATGAGCATAACGAAAAATACAGTTCGTACGAGCTATCCCTATATAAGAATTCTGGGGGGGGGTCAGGCCCGGGAAAAAATTTTTAAAAAGCGTTATCTTTAGACTAAAAACGATGGTACACATACATGCACACGGTCACAAGTTCTGGGAGGGGTGCAGGGGTAAATTGGGTTTCCTTGGTGAAACGGAGGGGGTAAATGAGCAATTTTTTACCTATTTAATGTTTAATTCTGACAAATTTTGATACTTGATTCGTTTTGTTTCATTCATCATGAATATTTATGGTTAAATCTGCATGAAAACAGTAACGATAAGGGCGATTAAATAACCCGCAACATCAAAAATACACAAAACAATGAAAGATAATTGTCTAAATAAATTAATTGGACAGTCTACTGCTCGAAAAATTAGTATATGTATTTGAAAATATACTGTAAGACGCCATTTACCGCTTTCTTCATGGCTCGAGCAACAGATTTGGTCTCAAAACGGCCTGAGGGGGTATATATGCATTCCAAAAGTTGTGATAGGGGGCACGCCCCATAACCCTTCAGTGTGCATGTGTGTGGGTACACGTAGAAAACACTGTTTTTTTACATTTCGGACAATGCTCGTTCTTTCTAGAACGTAATAACAAAAAATTTCGAAAAAATTGGAAAGAAATCGAGTAAATTCAACAAAATATAGTCAAAAAATGTGTACGAACTTTTCGAGTTTTGAGCCGAAAATGAGCCAAAACGCTTAAAAAGACAGTTTTTACAACTTTTATGGAAAATCAACAATTCTGGAGTGGAGGGACAGCGACCGTTTTGCGGTAGGTCCTTGCCATTCTGCAGGGGGGTCAAACCTTCCCCCTACTAAGAACAAAAATGGCTATCCCTACGAAATTTTCAGAGTATTAGACAATTAACTTTCATCGCCTGCCACCATTTGGCCGGATCCTAGATACGGACCTGTTTGAGAGATCACACACATACACATTTATGGGATTTATGGGATGATCTTTGAGGAAACATTAGGAGTTTGTAGCCTAAGTCAAAGCGTCCTTAACTACTGACACCTAGTTAAAGTAAAAGATACTACAGCCTCTTCACACATGCACATTGGGAGGGTATCCTCACCACGCTTTTGAAAGGCATACCCCCTCAGGCTATTTGCTGACCAAAACCTATTGTTGTAATTATGAAACAGCGCCAAACGATGCCCAGCGTTATAATCTGAAGTATTTTTCGAGTAAAACTCTGTCCATTCATTCATTCAGGCACTTTTTGTCCACTATTCTGTCCATACTTGATAGTCCAAGTCATTCCATAGTTATTATTATTTGTTTTCATGCAAACTTAGTCAGGAATATTCAAGAAGAGTAAAATACAACCTATTAAAGCATTTTTACGCATTATGACGGTGGAACGACAAAAATATCTAAAAAATCAACATAGAATAATCATTTTAGCGCCATAATTAGCCATAAAAATTAATCATTTACCCCCTCACCAAGGAAACTCGCTTCACCCCTTCCCAGACAGGCACGTAGCTTTGGGGGAAATGGGGGGTCCGGACCCCCAAAAATTCAGAAAAAAACGGGAAAACATGACTTTTCAAACGTTATTTTGTGCTATTTTTGGCCTTTTTGCGCTAGTCCCCCCAAAATTGGTGTTGGTTCCCCATAAATAGGACGGCCAGCTACGTGCCTGCTACCAGAACTTTTGACCGTGTGCACGTATAGCCTGATCTATATTCAACACGGCGAACGGTGCGGCGAGAAATTGCCGCAGCGGTCGCCGCAGGAATTCCGCGTCGGACTAATCTATACTTCCCGCCACGGCGCGGCAGCTTGCGAATTGCGCGGCCGGTCAATCTATACTTGACGCGGTTGCCGCGCCGCAACCAAATTCGCTAAAGTTATAAAAAAATTTCGCCGCTTTTCAACAAGTTGCGCGACAAGGACCGAGATTTGCTATTTTTAGCTTTTTCGGATTTTTTCGACGCGCCGCAGGTTAAAAAGCCGATAGCTCTTGCGAATGCAATGATATGTCAGAGTCGACCCAATAATCAAGCGAATGAAAATGAGGTGTCGACAAACGAGCAAAGCGGCAATTCGCAGAAGTATGAACACATTGCGCGAAGCAGCGTTGGAACGGTGCCAACGTGAAGCCACTTTTCTTGTCCACGCGGCGAGCTCACCGCGCGAAATATAGATGCATGACGCGGCTCAGCGAGCGGATTTTGCCGCAGAATATTCGCGCCGCGCCGCAAAGGGTTTTACGGTCATAGTATGCAAAAAATCAGATTGATTTTTTGGCATACTACGACCGCAAAAACCATTTGTAGCGCGGCTCGCGTGAAGTATAGATGAGGCTTAAGATTTCAACCAGACATGTACAACATGGAAATTCCATGGATGAAACTGAATTTTTCTCTAAAGCACTCATTGGGCTCTGATACGATGGGTATGCGTCGAAAACATCCTTTTTTGGCCTTTCTGACGATACTCTTTCTTTTAAGAATATACATAGAAATGAACATTTTTGAATATGAAAAAATCGAGTGAATCGAAAAATAGTCAAAAAATTAGCATATGACGAATTTGACACTTTTGAACCAAATGATTGCTAAAAACCATTAAAGTAGCAAATTTTCTACGGAATTTCAGGAAAACCAAAAAATTCAGATTGGTGGAGAAAATGTCATGTGGAAGGGGCGCAAATATTTCTGGGGGTGAAAATCAACCATACCCACCTAAGATCATGTATGGTCACACAACAGGAGAAATATTATAAAAAACAAAAACAATACACCGACAACCATAATACGACAGCCAGGGACGTACTTAGTAGACTAGCCGTAATAGCAGTTCGAAAGACTTTAGGTTAGTGGGTGCGCGGAAATATAGTAGAATCGTATCTTAGATAAAATAAACTACATATTAATAAAAAATAAGAAAATTATTGTACTATGAATTACAGTAAATAAACGACGATAGTAGATAAATAAAGATGTATAGCAGTTGGACAAGCATATCCTGGATACAAACCTGACAACGGGCAAAAGTCAGTTCACCTGCAATAAAGTCGACGTCTCCGCCCCTTTTTCCTGATTGGCCGGCGTGACGGACAAAGATTCGTAATGCCCCTCATTAGTGCTATTCGTGGCCAACAAGAGCGCATCTACGGATGAAGAACAAGGTCGGTTCAGCGTTCGAAGCTCAGATGATGAACCAGAAATGCTAAATATACATGGATGCGGAAAAATTGACTTAAAAAACTATTTTTGACCCACGTTCCCATATTTGGTAAGTGTGGTACTATACATGATCTTGAGGCTTAGAGGGTTTTCATTTCCCAGAAGTTTTCACCCCCCCCCCCCAATTTTTTCACACCCCTCCGGAAATGTTTTCAACCCCCCCCCCCAAATTCACGATTTTCTAAAAATTTCCGAGCATTCGTCGAAAAAGTGCTGTTATAAGCGTTTTTACTTATGCAGCTGTTTGCTCACAGTGTCAACTTCCGGCGCTTCGCGCCATATACTCATTTTTTGACTACATTTTCTTCAATTTATTAGAATTTTTTTATTTTTTCCAATTTTTTTATGTTTTCATACTCTAGAACGATAGAGCATCTACAAGTCAGAAACGCCAAAAAATTTTTTACGCGCCATTTTTAAGCCCAAAAATGCAATTTAAAACTTCACCCATACCAGATTTCCAAGCTGTGCATGTCTGTGGTGGGCAGATTAACTTTAACTCAGGGTCCAAGACCCGAGTCATTATAAGATTTTTAGCTGCAAAACATTTTATGCATCATTTCCGGGGAAGAAAGTATCTTAAATGTCAAAATTTTCGCAGGACTAATTCACTTGTCTTGTTTACCCACAAAATGCCCAGAATGGAGTTTAGAAGATCAAAAAAAGTCAGTTTTCGATGAATTATTATATTTTCTATCTATAAAATTTACGAGAAAAGTCAAAATGGACAAAAAGCACTTAAAAATGTAGTTTTTACCTAATTAAAATACTATTTCATGTACTCATATGACATACGTTACCAGGGGCGTAACCAGGATTTATTTCCGAGGTAGGGGGGGCCAAAATTTTTGAAGTCCCACATAGATCTCGATAACCATTCAGAGGTGCGCGAAAATATAGACATTTTTGAGCTTTTCTCGATGAGATCTATACTATACAATTTTTTCCTCAACTTCAAACTTAGATATATAAAATCTATCGTTTAACCTATCTGCATGACTAATTTCTCAATATCAGGTTCAAGCTTGACTCTTGAAACATTTCGAAATTATTGTCTTCGCATTTAATTTTGCGGTTTTACAAAGAGACCTAATAAAGGAAATAATGAATCGGCGCGAAGCGCCTGAAAATCTTGACATATTTACTATTTTTAAGTGAAGTCTGGGCTTCTAAGCGAAGAAATATACTTTAAAATAAGAAATATGTAAGGCGCGAAGCGCCTAAAAATTTTGAGTTTAATAGCTCAAAAGTGTTAAAAACGTACTTTGGCTGTCCTTTTGGTAGACTTCGAGAGTTTTGAATTTTCAATTTATTCCTTCGGGGGGCCCTTGGAAAGACTGAATTTTTTTATTTCGGGAAAAGGGCGGCCCCCCGTCCCCCGGCCGTGTGCGGAAAATTGCTCACCAACAATAGCTCGCTCAGCAATTGCTCGCCAACTATTGTTCGCCAACAATTGCTCGCTTAACAATTGCTCGCCAATCACCAACAATTGCTAGCCGGACGATTATTTGCTGAGCGATTGCTCGCCAGTGAATTGATCACATTGGAATCGCTCCGTAAGCATTGTTGCTTATCATTTCTTCGAATCAGCAATTGTCATTCTATATTGGAATCATATACGCTATAAAGATGGAACTGCGTTCCTTCGAAAATCTACCGTTCCCGGATCTTGTAATCATCCGGTCTGAACAAAATTGTGTAATTAAGTACAATTTAGTTCTGCTGTGATCGGAAAAATTTCCGACTTGAATTACTGTGCTTCAATGATCAGCTTGTAACTGATAGAAGGGATTAAAAAAACTTAAAAATGCATTTCTCGACTAATCACAGGTGATTGGCGAGCAATCGCGTGGCGGTTGCGAGTACCTGTCGACTTTATTGAGTGCATTAAAAGTGAAAATTAAGATTGAAGGAATTAAAAATCATTTAGTATTTTAGTACACTAAAAATGGATACTTTCAAACTGAAACTACTGTTTCTTCTCTCTTTCCTACCGAAAACGAATAAATCTGTACATCGATGAATGTATGAGCGCAAATGTATGCATTATCACAGCAGAACTGAATTGTACTTAATTATACCATTTTGTTCAGACCAGATGATTACAAGATCCGGGGACGGTCGATTTTTTGATTTAACACACCTTCCATTTTTATAGCGTATATGATTCCGATATAGAATGACAATTGCTGATTCAAATAAATGAGAAGCAACAATGCTTGCTTAGGGAGCGGTTCCCATGAGATCAATTCACTGGCGAGCAATTGCTCAGCAAGTACATAATTGTATGGCTACCAATTGTTGGTGATTGGCGAGGAATTGCTGTGCGAGCAATTGCTGAGCGAGCGATTGCTGGGCGAGCAATTGCTGGGCGAGTAATTGCGAGGCGAGCAATTGTTGACGAGCAATTGTTCTCGAGCAATTGTTGGCGAGCAATTTTTCGGTAATCCCCCGGCTGGTTACGCCCCTGCAAGTTACGTACATTGTATGTATACGAGGCACGACTTGGTTAATATCTAGGGAACTTCGTGAGGATGGCCGGTAAAAACAGCATTTTCCAACATTTTCTAGCATGCTTCATCCGTTGAGCTATGTACATAATGGAATTCGAACTCTTCAGAAGAATTTCTCTTCTTTAAATAGGCTGTGAAAAGTGTCATTTTTTTAGCGCGCTCGAGACAAAACTATAGAAAATAGGTACTTTACATACGGCGCAAAGCGCCAAAAATTTGATGGTTTTCGGGAAAACAAATAATTTTTTCATCTTTTCGCGCATAATCTTGCCTGTCAAAATTTGTTGACGGTGACGCGTTTTTTAGGCAAATAGTAATGGTCGTAGTGCACAGCATGGCCGGCCTGAGGGCAGTGTTTTTTGTACAAGGTCCGTTTGTATATATACAAAGATAGTTCCAAAAGTCTTTGTACATTTTGAACACACAAATTTTTGGGTACTAAAATATGGTACAGTAGCGATTTCAGTGTTGTAAAAAACAGAGTTGTTGACTTTTGGTAGTGTATTTTAGCTAATTTCTGGGTCTCTGAAGGCAAAAAAACTAAGAATCGTCTTGAAACGGTGCGAAGCGCCGAAAATTTTTGCGAATTTCAGACCTTTTTGCAATTTTTATCTTCCCAAAAATCTTTGTACATGTACAAAGATGGTCCCCAAAAGTCTTTGTACATCGGGAAAAATTTTTGCCGAATACAAAAAAACATTGCCTGAGGGGGTAAGAATTGATCATTTTCGGCCAAAATGACCTCAAAAAGTGGTATAAGCGCTAAAATGGTGTTAAATTTATGTAATTACACAGTTTCTGATCAATGAAGCGCAATTTTGAAAAAAATATCCATTTCCGGCCTTCATTTACATAGCCTCATTTTCCCCAAAAAAGTTTTCCATTTTTCCATTCTGGGGGTCCATACCAGACAACCACCAGGGGCTTGGGGGTTTAGATCCTCAGAATAAGAGCGAAAAATTTTTTCGGGAAAATGAGGCAAAATAAAGACAAAAAACGGATTGAAAATTTTTGGTTAAAAACGCTTCAAATTGACCAGAAACTGTGTAATAACGTACTTTTACCGATATTTTAGCGCATTTATTAGTTTTTGAGGTCATTTTGGTCCAAAAAAGCTTAAATCCTGGCCCCTCTTCAGACCGGCTGATCCCCCAGATCGGACATGTTGTGCATATAAAGTCTAGACCACTAAGCCCCCGCGTGCATGAATGGTTATGATTGATACTTAATTACTTAAATTTATAATAACACGCCTTTTTCTCAATGTTATGTATGTAAATTGCAATAAAGTTAAATAAATATATGAGCAACAAAAGCAGTTGAAAAATCGATAAAGCTGCGATGAATGAGCTGATCATAAATATTGAATCCGCAACATAAACTATAAAAGTGACACAATTTGAATGATGCCGAAAAATCCGTCGTAAAGGGTGTAGAAAATTAGGGTAATACATTTATTTGTGCTTTGATTTCTATTCCAAACATATGCCACAGCGCTTCAAACTAGCCGTTGATTATTCTTAAAAAATGGGCATTCCCGCCTAATTCTCCTCACAGATCTGATTTTCGCCCCTGACCCAAACCAATTTTTTTTGAAAATTCCGAATTGATTTTTAAGATTCAATTCGATTAAAAACAGCTTATTTAGTTCATCTTTAGAAATGGTCACACACAAGCACACACGAAAGAGCTCGAAATTTCGGGCGGGGGTTCCTGGCCATATTTAGAGGGGGAATAAATGACCTCCGATTTTTGACCAAAAACGACCGAAAACACCTAAAAACGGCCAAAAAATCCCAATTTTTTCCAAAAATGAAGAGTCAAAAACGTACTATCTTTGAGGGGATGGAGGGGGCGGGCAACCAGCTTTGGATGAGGAATCCCACATCCCCCAATGGCCACAATCATAAACGCACAAGATCAAGGTCGATAGGAAAAGCAAAATGACGAAAATCGAGGCCTAAAAATTTAGTCTATAAGCTTTCTTTGCTAATTAAACAATATAATCTACAAAATGGCCTCAGAAGTTCATCGATTCAACCGAAAAATTTGATTTTCACAAAAATTTTCACACGATTTTGGCGCCTTTTGCGTAATGAAAAATAAAAATTATGAATTGGGGGCGAAGCGTCGCAAGAAATTGAGAAATTGACATTACTTCTGAGATTGCTCTCAGAAATGAAAAATTTCAAAAAATGAGATAAACCGAGCAAATTGAACAGAATATATATAAAAAACGAATAAATGGTCCGAAGAGCCGAAAATTTAACACTATTGTGTCAAAAAATAGCTAAAAGCAGCACGTATTCAACGATTTTTTTTGGAAAATCAAATATTTTGAGGGCTAAAAAATTTTGTTTGGAAATACATAATGGGGTGAATTCCTTTCCGTTACCCCCAAAACCAAAAAATGTGTGCCTTTCCTCAACCTTGCCACATATGTAATTACGAACATGATGAATCTCTTGTTAACATCAGCAGCATACAGAAATCGAACTAGAAACTACAATGGTCGCCATGAAAGATGACGCGCCATCACCCTCAGAATTATAATGGATGGTGCGTCGCGAGCGCCACGTTACGTCCATCATGCGCCATCATCTCTTTTTCTGTTCAGCGCCATTAATCTCCATCATCCCGTTAATCTGGCGATGCGGACAGCGCAATTTAGCTATTAATAGCACCAACAAGAAGGAAGCGCGCCAGCATTCACGTGCGCGCTTCCTTGTTGGCGCTATTAATAGCTAAATTGCGCCGTCCGCATCGCCAGATTAACGGGATGATGAAGGTTAATGGCGCTGAATAGAAAAAAGAGATGATGGCGCATGATGGACGTAACGCGGCGCTCGCGACGCACCATCCATTGCTAATTCTGAGGGTGATGGCGCGTCATCTTTGTATAATTCATCTTTCACGTCATCTTTCATGGCGACCACTGTAGGGCAACCTACTGTAAGTATAAGTATATATAGTATACAACCTACTTTAAGTCATTTAAAAGTTCAAGGCTGCGGTAAAAATCTACTATCTGTACCTTTACAAGACGTAAGCTTGTACATATGTTTACAAATAAAAGAAATAAGGAACATTTACTTCCTATTCTTCGGCCGTGACGCTTCACCCGCAACAGGAGACGAAAGCAAAAGATCAGTTCCAAGGTCTAAATAAAGTTCTAACGATAACCTTGATTTGATTAATAATAAGTGACAGTCTGAAGCTAGGGATCGGACGAGGGTCTTTTTTTCCCTCGGCCGAGGCCGAGGAACTTTGAAATCCTTGCCTCGGCCGAGGCCGAGGGACCGAGGGACCGAGGATTTGTAATACATATAATATGAGTATATGAGTACAAACAATATAGGACACATATGCTCCATGTGATGTGGGTACAGTAGCAATAGGATTGATTAGTTTAATATAGATCAAAGCTAACAAGCTATTATTTTAATTTGATTCAAAGGTAGGTATCACACATTCCCATGGGGGGTGAGGGGGTATTACCCCCACCTCGGGGTACGAGACTTGAATCACTGTCAGACGATTTTAAGCTATCAAACATTTTCTGCAATGATTTGGGTACAAAAGCAACGAATACATTGAATTTTTTCTCGCTTCGCGCTGACTAATACACTTCTGTTTTGTTTACCCATAAAATACCTAGAATGAACTTAAAATGATCTGAAAAGCCAAAATTTTCGATGGATTCTTATATTTTTTACTCTCAAGAGTGACGGAACTAGTCAGAATGGGATAAAATGTAGTTAAAAATGCAGTTTTTCACATTAAAACATGTTATACAGGATGTTTTAGCCATTTTTCATATTTGACCTGCAAAAAAGGCTAGACTCTAAATTTAGTGGTCCTAAATTTTGGGATTTAACCCCCTGAACTTTCGACCTTGGGAAACTATGGTACGTATGCAAATGACAAGCACAGAAGTGACAAATTGCTAATCGTCTTGATCATTCAGCTCGTTTTTGCTATCACTATTTTGTGTGTTCTACATATCTTTATAATGGCAGAAATTGTATTTCAAGAGGAAAAATGTCAATTTTCTGGCACTTTGCGCCGTTTTAAGATGATTCTTAGTAGAGGTGCACGCGGGTACCCGAACGGGTATCCGAGTACCCGGGTACCCGGGTAGAAAATAATTTTACTACCCGGTACCCGAATCCCCTAATATAAAATGGAAAATTAGCACTGCAGTTATGCAATATGTGCTAAGAATTGAATTAGAAACCTAGAAACATATTGCTTCTAAAGTGCGACTGAATCACAAAGTAAATGTGATTTAATATAATCAACCGTAAAATGTTAAATAAGCGAGTCTGTTAATATTTCCTATTGTCACAATATATCGCGCATACGGTCTAGGCATATTCCATTATTCAGCTCTTTAGTTACATTATGTTATTCGTGCCGAATTCTTCTTATTCTTTATTGTAAACAAAATTAAACATGAAATTATCTGTTAGCGACGCTTTTTTTATAATGCATTCACTTCTGTGACCATTATATAAATTTAAACTGCAACTTTTATTCACATCGTGCGCATTTGAATTTTCTACCCATGCCCAACTTGGGCTTAAGAAATTAAGTAGGTTTTGCATGCATGGACACGGAAAACGCCCACATAATGTACCTACTTTAATCGGTGATGTCTCAACAGCCCCACCAGTCCCAACAGCCCCACCGTCCCAACAGCCCCACCAATAATCCCAACAGCCCCACCAATCCCAACAGCCCCACCAATCCCAACAAGCCCCACCAATCCCAACAGCCCCACCATTCCAACAGCCCCACCGTCCCAACAGCCCCACCAGTACTCCCAGCAGCCCCATCATTACTGCAATCGCTATTATACGAGAAATGCGTTTGACGAATGTACTTTTGAAACATAGAATTTATACGGGCTCCGTTTGATCAAGATATTTTTTGACTATTTTTCGACTTCGTATATTTCATCAAGACTATACTAGAGCGTGCAGGTTTACATTTTCAGAATAACTCTACCTGAGAAACTGGTAGACCCGCTAGAATTGAAGCTTCAGCATTTTTGCGCAATCCGTGATTTTGCCTCATTCGAGTCATCTTGCAAGATTAGATTCCTGCTCATTATTGCCTAGTCTAGACTGCCAGAAAAAAATGAAAAACGTTCTAGTGAAAAAAGGAAAGATAAGCGTTAAAATTAAATGAAAATCAAAACTTTCACGCTAATCTGCTTTAAAATAGCCAGAAAATGTGGATTAACGTAGTTTTTACGCTATTTTAACATTCATACTAGTTTTGAGGTCATTTTTGGCTCAAAACTCCTTCTCCAGACCGGTCGTGCTGTGCATCTATGATTATAACAGTGGGGCAGTTGGAACCAACATTGGCAGCGGACTAATTCTGTGGGTCTTGTGGGGTAAAGTGACCGAGAAATGTGCTTAAAATAGAATTCTGGGGGTCTACCATAATTTGAGGGGATTTCCAGGATTTCGGGTTGGGAGGGGGCTAAACTGTAAACATCCCTCCCCCCACGCTTATGTGTGGTTGGGACAGTGTGACTGTTGGAACGGTTGGACTGCTGGAACGGTGGGACTGCTGGGATTGGTGGGGCTCTTGAGACTGGTGGGGCTCTTGGGACTGGTGGGGCTGTTGGGATTATTGGTGGGGCTGTTGGGATTGGTGGGGCTGTTGGGATTATTGGTGGGGCTGTTGGGATGGTGGGGCTGTTGGGACTCGTGGGGCTGTTGGGACGGGTGGGGCTGTTGGGACTGGTGGGGCTGTTGAGACACAATCCTTTAATCAGCATATGCGTCTTGTCTCTGCCGTCTATAGGCTGGCATATTACAGCATTGACTTGGCATAACATTTGAGGCAATGGGTCTTTTGTAGCACATGCGTTTTTTGCTGTATTTGTGCTATTTCGGCATCACTCAAAAAATTCAAAATTAAAAAACCCTCGGTCCTCGGTCATTTTTCACCTGACCCTCGGCCGAGGCCGAGGGATCTCAAAAAAGACCGAGGATTACCGAGGCCGAGGCCTCGTCCGATCCCTATCTGAAGCATAGGTGTTTTAACCCGTATCCCCTCAAAGTTAAGATTCGTGGACAGAATGCTGAGGTTTTAGGCACCTTTTGGATCAAATACATATAGACCATTAACCGCCCCTCGAAAAAACAGCTGATTATCTCCATTAGCGTATTTATATAGTCGAGCTGTATACAACAGTTCTCCGCAATTACTTTGACTAAATTTGACTTTGAAATCATAACTATTAACAATCCTCAAGTTTTGCAAAGGATTGCTATGCATATGTTATAACATACAGTTCTCGCCACGAAATTTGAACCATAAAGAAGCGATTGACTTATTTAAGATCGCCTTTTAGCTACCTAATCGCCGAACACTTGAGGAGTATCCTGACATGATTTACATTAATAAAACGCGACCCAAGCGGCGCGAAGCGCTGGTTAGTTTAAAGAAAATGCGCCAGACACTTTTCCTCCATTATTTCGCATATAATTGGTAGAGGTCATTCCATCGCTCTTATTGTTATTCTTTCATGCAAATTTAAACACTAATGTTCCTAGAAAATAAAATATGCCGAATTAAGTACCAAAATTTGACATTAAATACATACATAGTAGGGATCGACCGGAGCTCCGGCTCGGCGCCTCCGGCTCCTCCGGCCATTTTTTGGTCCTCCGGCCTCCGGCAGCCGGAGGTTCAAAAAGGGCCGGGGCCGGAGGTTTTTTGAACCGAATCATTCAATTCTTTAACGCTCTTCTTTTCTTTTGAAGCTTAGCACTCAGATTGCCTATTTTGTGAATTTGTACAAAACACAGGTTTAATAAGTAAAGCTGTGAATAGGAACACTAATGTGGCATTGTGAATGCACCATTGGTGAAATATTATATCATATATTTTGCTTAATAATGAACGAGAATATTTTAGATTGCAAAGCGAGCCGAGTCCGCGTTAATTCAGCGCACAAATGGATATAAATCTCTTTCGAGTGACAAAATAACAAACTTGGTGCGACGTAGTCTGCTCACTTACTTTTTGAGCTATTACAGATTGTAGATATAAGTACATACAGACACATTGCTAAGCTCTTTATGCTATGTTTATTTGGGTACTTTTCGAGTATCAGTGCATCCAGACAATAAGGGCAAGCGAGAAAGCGGTGAGATTGGAGCTAAAACCAGAAATATGCTAATTAAATGATTTTTTCGATTACCCAACCGCCGCTGCCAGACCAGTCATTTGAGAGCATGTGTGATGGGTGAGGAGAGAACTAGTAGAACGTTATTGCATGTTAGTCTTCTTGATTTCCGCATATCTCGATTAAATAGGTACATTATGGAATGAATAATAAATTTCATACGTTATGTAGTTTGCGTTGAAAACCAACCTGATTCACTGATATATCTGCATTTCGCACGTTTATCAATTTTCGGAAGTAGCTTGACTAGCAACACATCACAGAACTAATTTAATTAATATGGTCGCAATATTTTAGTACATATAAATGCATGGCTAGACAATAAACATTCACTTCTACAGATCTTTTACTTATCCATGAGCAATGTATTTATACACACCTATATACTGTACATCATATGAATTATATTTACGGCTTGTGAAAATTCTAGTTCACTGAAAATTCTAAGTTCACCTCCGGCCTCCGGCCTTCGGCCTCCGGCTCCGGCCGGAGCCGGAGGTGACGATGGCCGGAGCTCCGGCTCCGGCCCGGAGAAATAAATGGATCTCCGGTCGATCCCTAATACATAGGTAAGAAAAGTACTAGTTTACCCCCCTCCAAAGAAACTCGCTTTACCCCTCCCACAACTTTTGACTGTGTGCGTGCGTGTATGCGACGACATCCTGCGTTATTAAAAGTCCCAAGAACTGTTAAGTGTTCAAATTTAGCGACGAGAACTGTATATACTCGTACAATGCGTAGAAGTAAATCGTAAATTAAACCATAGAAATGCAATAACCTTCTTTGGTCGACGAAGATGAAAGCACTTCATAATTATCAAAGGTAAAGCTTCCTCGTAAGCGTGCATCATTACCAACGAGATCACGATCATCTATGTTTAAAAAATACAATCAACTGCAGTATGAAAAAAGTATCTAACGAAAAATAAATAGAATAAATAATGAATTTCTGAAATATGTACTCGTGCATATACAGGGTGTCACAGAATGAGAGCCCCTCCAAAAATTGATTTCTGGGTAGGATAGGAAAAATCTGTAAGCACTATCTTGTAGAGCATTCAATTTTGCTTTGGGTAGTAAAAGTAATATGCACATTGCAAAAAAGAGCTTTTAAAATTAGCTATAAAAAGATCTGTCTTAGTAAAGTTGCGACGAACCGATTAGAAAATATCTTGCACATGGAGTCAGAAATCGGTCGCTATTCTGCAGAAACACCATCGAAAAATTGGTCTATGGTGTTAAATGAATAGAAAATGATGCGTATTAGTCTGAAAATCTCTTATCTTCAATGACTATGCATTTAAGGCAGGTCGACTAAGCTGAAGACGGCTATATGGATTTTTAAATGGACGTAGTCGTGAAATTCGAAATACTGAGATATTTTTTGTTTCTGATCAATAAATAATGAACCGGTGCACATTGCGCTTTGATCAAATAAGCATCCGACGCAGAATTGAATACTCTACAACACGGTATTTTGTGTATTTTTTCCATGATTCTTGAAAGTCGATTTTTGGAGGGGGCTATCATTTCGTGACACCCTGTATTATAGGCATTAATAAAAAAGCGACAGTCAATTATAGATGGTAAATAAGTCGTGACAAAAGCAAAAGATTGAAATTTAAGAAATTAACATTTTAAAAGGCACAAACAAGCCCTAAGAAATTATACTAATACACTTTAAGATATTGTGTGCGTGACAGATTAAAGACTAAATCATCACTTAACATGTGACAATTTTTGTAATAAAAAACGTTTTTTCATAAATAAATAAATAAATAAATCACCATACAAATTTTTTGGAGTTAGTCGGTAATTTCTCGGGAGGGGGTAAACTACATACATTCAGTTTCTGACGACAAATGGCCTAAAACGCATGTTTTTGCCCGAAATTTAGGGGAGGGAGGGCGGAAACTCTCCGATTTTTTAGCATTGAGCAGAAGACCGTCTCGCAGAAATAGGAATCCTCATTTCATGCTACACGTATGGCAAGGATATGTGTACATATTAGGTATGTACATACATGTTTGTATCAACAATACAGTAACGTATTGTATGCATACATGATATTGGGGCTTTAGGGGGTCTTCATCCCCCCAGAAACACCCCCCGCTAAAATTTTTTCACCCCCTTCAATATTGACGATCTTTCGAAAGCTGCCTAAAATTTTCTAAAAATTTGCAAAAGAGATGCTTTTTTTATGCGTTTTTAGCTATCTATTTGCTCAAAAATGCCAAATTTTCAGCGCTTCGCGCCATCATATCATGTTTTGAATATGTTGTGTTCAATTTATTCCAACTTTTTAATTTTTTTCGAAATTTTTCTGTTTTTATGCTCTAGAAAGATAAAGCATTGTCAGAAACGCTGAAAATCGATGTTTTTGACGCGTATGTACCTACCATTGTTGGACCCAAAAAAGGTATTTTATAATTTCACCCCCCCAGAATTCGATGCTGTGCATGTATGATTGTATGCACAGAAAATTTTTACATAAAAGCCTTATTCGGGTATTTTCGAACACGTAAGCAGGCCTGTAGCCAAGGGGAGCAATTGCACCCTCCCCCAAAACGGAAAAAATTTTTGTTCCTCACAAGGGTCCCCCAAAGGAAAAAATGAAAAATTCTTGAAGTGCATTTAAAAGACCGCCTAAACAGGTTTTTTAGATACTTTGGAGGCTAGTAACGCAAAATTTTATTATTTCTGTATAGTTTTGTCTTTTAAATCGCTCAAATGTGTATCTGACATGAAGAACATGTTAAATTTGTCCGGCGCTTCGCGCCGCTTCATTAATTTTTTGGTTTTTTCGTTGCAGAGCACAAAAATGGAGAACATACAAGGACGAAAAGCTAAGAAATTGTTTATGGACTGGACGGCTTTATGGATATGTGTACATATTAGGCTTTCCTCCAGCACATGAATAGTCAAAATCTTGCTATTCAGTTTACCATGGAGAAGGAGGTGGAGGGCACACTGTACCGTAAGCCAACCCATACAGGTCAATACCTAAACTACCAGTCAAGCCATCAGAAATGCACA
This sequence comes from Mermis nigrescens, assembly GCA_036768485.1. Taxonomy (NCBI): domain Eukaryota; kingdom Metazoa; phylum Nematoda; class Enoplea; order Mermithida; family Mermithidae; genus Mermis; species Mermis nigrescens. Next base: position 10,119,411 of record JAVLUZ010000161.1, read on the forward strand.
AAGGCAGGTATAGTTAGAGGAATGGCCATGAGATGTAGGAGCATATGCCAAACAAATCACAGTAAAGAAGGTGAGCATCAGAAAATACTTAAGGAGTTTCAAGCTAATGGATACCCTGGCCCATTAATACAAAGAGCCTTACAACTTGCAAACTAGCTACATTGCAACAGCAGTAGTACCATTTAGTGGGGCATTAACCATGAAACTTAAGAGAGTGTGCAAAGCATATGGAGTGCGCCTTGTGGCAAAGAGTGAAGAAACCATCAGAAAAAGACTACAAAGTGTTGCCCCAAAGAGGCCCTTAGACCTACGGCAGGGCATAGTGTATAAAGTACCACTACAATGTGGGAAGGAGTACATTGGGGAAACTGGTAGAAGTCTTAAGAAAAGACTTGGGGAACATATGAGTGCACTAAGGAATTTGAAAGAGGAACGGAGTGGGGTTGCTGAACACTGCCTAGCATTGTGGGTGTAGGCCAGATTTCGAGCATACATCAATACTCGCAGAAGAAAGCAATGGGTACCGTAGGAAAATACGTGAGACCCTGGAGATGGAGAGAGCTAGTGGGCAGAAAGTGGGTTCACGAAGTATTGAGATCAGTCGTATATGGAATAGAGCCCTATTGTGGAGAATACACCATGTGGAGAGGCCCCTGGCCCCAGACTAAAAACATTATTATGTTACTTCAAAAGGAACAAATAATGTTGTACAACTGGCCCAGTGAAGCTCAGTTGGTTAAACCGCAGACTTAAGAAATAAATGATACTTAGCTGGTAAGGTTCAATTCCTGGTACCCACAACTTCTTATATTCTGTAAGAGCCTGACGACGACGGTAGGTATAACTGTCGAAACGTTGCGTATTATTCTTAACATTGTATTGTACCTACGGGTTTGAATAAAGCATTATTATTGTTTTACGTGACTGCCAATAGGCCAAAAAAATAAACTTTCTTTAGATATGGACTGGACGATGAGAAATCAGTTGCGCAGATAGTTAAAGCGATAGATTTTTTTGTATAAGAGCATGAAATAAAATGAAGAATGTTGACAAAATTTTTCTCTAAATCCTTTTCGCCAATACGTAGAGCTTGTTGAGAAACGCTCAAAAAGGGCTATTTTTGACTACCCCCTAATGATTCCCGAGATATCTGACTTTCAAAATTTTTTGTCCTCCTCCCGAAATAATATCCTGGCTAAGGGCCTGCACGCAGGCACGTTGGGGGGGGGGTCCGGACAGCCCGAAATTCAAAAAAAATTGGAAAAATAGGACTTCTTAAACGTTATTTTGTGCTATTTTTGTTTTTTTGGGCTTAGTCCCTCCAAAATTGGTGTTGGTCCCCCCAAAATAGGACGGCCAGGTACGCGCCTGCCTGCACGTATGCACGAAAATGGGGAAATAAATAAAAATAGTATTAATTATATTAACATTATATTAACTCGGCCGATTATCGTCGTATCCAGAAGTATTGACGAGCAGAGAAGCGGGAGCGGTGGCGGCGCGTCCTTCGTCGGCGTCGCCGCTGACGGCGTCGCCGCGATCAAACGACGGCGACTCGGCGTCCGCGCCATCGTTTCCATTGGCAAAAAAATTTGTACCAACGCCAATTGTCTGCGTTGATGCGCAGCGGCGATGCAACAAAGAACGCGGTTTGCGGGCCGCCGCCTTCTGTGAAAAATTTATTAAAAAAATCAAAATTAAAAACAGAAACCTTACGCGATGTTTAGATGCGAACATGATCTGAAGATTCTCCCCCCCAGGAAATTTTTCACCCCAAAATTCGCGATTTTTCAAGTTTCCAAAAAAATTCGCAAAAAAGGTGCGGTTTCAGGCGTTTTTAGCCATCCATTTGCTCAAAAGTGTCAAATTTTCAACACATTTCTTGATTATATTTTGTTCAATTCATTCGAATTTTTGTTTTTTCTCGAAATTTTTTATTCTCTTATACATATATGCTCTTAAAAGATAGAGCATCGTCAGAAACGCCGAAAACGATATTTTCAACGCGAATCCATGGTTTTCGAGCCCAAAAAAGCACTTCAAAAATTCACTGCCCCTCCAGATTTTCCATACTGTGCCGGTCCGCTTATAAACATGCAAACGTAGCAAAGATGTTCGAAGTTCAAACCTATGGCAGGTCAAAATTAAATCAAAATTTATTATTTTAAAAAATTACTTTTCTTGGGCGAGGGTGAAACCAATATTTTTGAAGTATGCGCATACAAACATATGCACCTAACATTTTCTCTCAAAAACGACGGGTATGAAAAAAACCATTTTTTACGTTTCTCACGACGCTCTTTCTTTCTTCCTAAAACACAAAGATATGACAAAAAATTTATTATTTAACAAAACAAAATCGAGTGACTTGAGCAAAATATAGCCAAAACTGATTAACCAAATGATCGCTAAAAACCAATAAAACGTCACCTTTTCTACGATTTTTTGTCCAAAAAGTCAAAAATTTTGCGGTTGAAAAAGTCTGGGCGAGGGAGAGGAGGGGTACACACCTTTGGGCAGGAAGGGGGTGAAAACCACTCAAACCCTCTCAAGATGATGTATCGTCACAACAAATCAAGAAGCTGCGATCTGATATGCGATTGATTTTCTTATCCACCCTAAGATAATAAATACTTTAGGCAACGGGTCATTCAGCATTGGGCCTTCTCCCGACTGAACGTCATCAACGAAAGAGCCATTCATTGCAGCCTGATCTTTCGAAGGAACAGCCAAACATCCAGACTGGCTCTGACGCACAAATTTGACAATATCTTCGCAAAGCTCCGTTAGCGAAGTTCTTTGTTCAAATTTGAACGCCGGATGATATTTGGCCATGGTTAGCAGCAGCATGATTTCGTCTAAGACGTCTTTCGTCCTCGGCAGTTTTTGACAAACGACGTAGAACGAGAGCAAAATACTTAATAAAAAGACACAATGTGAGGGATACACACGGTTTTTTTTTGTATTCGGCAAAGATTTTTCCCGATGTACAAAGACTTTTCGGGACCGTCTTTGTACATGTACAAAGATTTTTGGGAAGACAAAAATTGCAAAAAAGGTCTATAATTCGAAAAAATCGCGCTTCGCGCCGAAATGAGTAATTGTGTGTTCTATATATCTTTATAATGGCAGAAATTGCATTTCAAAAGTAAAAATGTCAAATTTTTCGGCGCTTCGCGCCGTTTTAAGACGATTCTTAGTGATTTTTGCCCTTAGAGACCCAGAAATTAGCTAAAACACACTACGAAAAGTCGAAGAACTCTGTTTTTACGATACTAAAATCGCTGCTGTACCATATTATAGTACCCAAAAATTTTGTGTACAAAATGTACAAAGATTTTTAGGAAGACAAAAACTGTAAAAAGGTGTAAAATTCCCAAAATTTTCGGCGCTTCGCGCCGAACTGATAAATTATTTGTCCTATATATCTTTAAAATGGCAGAATTTGCATTTAGAATGGAAAAATGTCAATATTTTTCGGCGCTTCGCGCCGTTTTCAGATAATTTTTAGTAATTTTTAGCGTCATAAACCCAGAAATTAGCTAAAATACACTACCTAAGATCGAAAACCCTGTTCTACCACACTAAATTCGCTACTGTACTATATTATAGAACACAAAAATTTGCATGTACAAAATGTACAAAGACTTTTAGGGACCATCTTTGTACATGTACAAACGGACCTTGTACAAAAAAAACACTGGGGATACATCGACTAAATAAGCGAAAAGACTGAAGTATAAAACTGAATGAGCCACAATATACGTAAATAGAATAAAAATAAATAAAATAAAATAAAAACGTAATATATGAACAATAATAACGGCGACATAGTAAGATTAATAGGATGACGAGATTTTCATTTTGTGAGCTCCTCAAATCAAATCGAATTAAAATTTATTCGTCATCAATGAAAGTGGACAAATAGATGAAATGTTACATAAGAAATATGGTATAATTGTTTAAATGATATTACGATATATACATACTATGTAAAATAAAATTTGATGGACGCGGACGCCTAAAGGCAAACGTAGAATGCGCTCAATTACGGCCCTAAAGAAAATTGGCAAACTCAAGTTGTTTCAATCTTATCATAAACACTTTCGAGTTAGGAGCTTGTATAACTCGCTCAGGCAAAGAATTCCACAAAGAAACCACACGATTACAAAAATCGTATTTTATAATATTTTTAATATTCAAATTCGATTTGTTAATTATTAGTTTACGAGAGTTTACTGCTAAATTTGACAGCATATTGAAGGTAAAAATTCTTCAAAAGGCAAAGTCTGAAAACTGACGATGGAATAGACCATGCTTAAATCAAAGTGAAGCCGCCGGAGTTCTAAGCGTCCAAGACACAATTCTTTCAATCTAAAATCATTTTCCAGAAGAGAAATTTTCGAAAAAATATGAGATTACTATTAATTATAATCATGTACAGGGCCGTATTTAAGGGGGCGGGGGGCGGCTGCCCCTCCCAGGCCGGGGAAAAATTTTGGAACGTAAGATAATGCACGGAAAGATGGGAAAATTGGATGTCTTTGTCGTAAAATCTTCAAATTTTTTTGGCGCTTTGCGATGGGGTGAAAGGTATATTCCATCATTTTAGCTCAAGCGCGATTCAAAAATGACACTTTTTATAGCCTTTTATTGCAAAATTCTTTGTCAAAAAATTCGAATTTTATGATCTTATTAAATAGAGCATGTCGAAAAACGACAAAAATGCGGTTTTTTCGAGTTATCCCGAGGAATTTTCTGAGTTATAGACCAATTTATGCTAGGTCCGCCCTCTTCTTGGCCGGATCCTGGATACGGGCTTGATTACATACTTGCATACATACATACGTATTCACTACTCGTATTTAAACGTTTCATGTCAATAAAAAATCGATAAAAGTGAGCAAAGTCGGACCATGCTCATAAAATTTCATTTTTTCCTACATAAACCAATAAAAAATTTCGCGGGGCAAGCGACACATATTTTTCACTCTTAGAGCAGAAAATCGCATAAAATTCAGTCAATAGAGAGGCTAATTGTACATAAATGATAGAAAAATGTATGTTCGCTTTACTTCATCCGTACAAGCTATAACCATAACCAGGGCCGTATTTAAGGAATGAGTATTGGTGGCCGCCGCCCACCCATTGTCCAGAAAAAAATTTAAAAGTTAAGATAACGCACGAAGAAGATGGAAAAATCGCATGCCTCTGTCGCGAAATCTTTAAATTTTCGACGCTTCGCACCGGATTTGAAGTATTTTCCATAATTTTGGCCCAGGCGCGACCAAAAATTGACATTTTTTATAGCGTTCTGCGTAAGAGAGAAAATTTTTCTATTAAAGTTAGAATTTCAAGATCTTAATTAAATAGAGCATATCTAAAAACGTCAAAAAATGCGTTTCTTGCGAGCTAATCCGACGAATTCTACGAGATATATACATATATAGACCAATTTATGTTGAGTCCGCCCCTACATTGGCCGGATCCTAGATATGGGCCTGACCCTAACTATGCATGTACATAAGGGCTCGAAATATTGGGTAAGGGGTCCATTGCCATTTTTAGAGGGGTGGAGTAAATAACTCTCAATTTTTGACCGAAGAATGGCCAAAAAACACTTAAAAAGACAAAAAAACGCAACTTTTACTAAAAATCGAGAAGCGTCAATAATTTTCTGGCTTTGGGAGAAGATGCAGGATGACCAAGTTTGAATGGGGAACCCCCATCTCCCTATTACATGTATGGCCCTTCTTACTCATAAACTGTCGAAGCCGTAGTGTAATTATTGGACTTCAACAGAGACAATGCAACGATTAAAGAAGCCCTGCATCGCTTGTCATTCAAGTCGGTTAAACGAGCCACCATGTCGGACAGGTTGAAACGCTGCTCAACGTCACGCAAGCAATGGTAATCGCGTCGTATCAAATCTGAGTCAGAAATCAAAATTCAGATGGAAAATCGTAGTGCATAAAGAGTTTATTTCCTGCAAAAAAAACTTTTCAGTTTCGCGCAAAAATTTGATGATTTCGCCCAGTTAAAAAAATTGGTACATAAATAAAATAGATATGATATGCTTGTGCGAAAGGCTTTCATGAGGCCTTGCGTAGATTGCAAACAGACCTTAGTAAATACAAACTGGTCTTATATACATTGATGCATACGGTCAAAACTTCTGGGAGGGTGGTAAACCGAGTTTTTTTCAGGGGGGGTAAACGATTAATTTTTACGGTATTTATAGCGCTAAAAGCATGAGTTTAGATTGATTTTTAAATATTTTTGTCGTTCCTAACCCCCCCCCCGTCGAAACACGTCAAAATTCTTTAATTCGTCTTCTAATTAGTCTTCTTGAATATTTGTGATTAAGTTTGCATGAAAACATATGATAATAAGAATGATGGAATTACTTGGACTATGAGATATGCACAAAATAATGGACAGAAAGTGTCTGAATGAATAAGTGGACAGAGTACTACTCGGAAAATACTTCAGATTATACTGCTGGGCATCGTTTGGCGCTCTTTTATAATTCCAACAATAGGTCTTGGTCCGCAAATTTCCTAAGGGGAGTATGCCTTTTAAAAGTTGTGGTAGAGGGATACCCCCATTCAAGTAATAAGTAAGTATATGTGTGCGATATACATATGATAAATGATAAAGAAATCCAATTTGATAAATCTGTAATTACGTACAGTCAAACCCCATTAATAAACACCCTGAGGGGACCAAGAAGCTCCATGTTTAGTAACTTCTGCGTGTCACTTAGCGCTGTTATATCCAAAAGTACTATAATATGGCTGAACATTATTATATCCCTCCAAACATTATTGATTTTAACCTTCACTATGCACAGAACGTGTTTAATATACAAAAATACTTATTAACTAACCGAGTTTACTTGAAAAAATAATGACTTTACATTGTCGCTTAGTAATATGTTCCAGGCAAGTGCTTCCTAACCGAGGTCATTAGCACGTTTTTATATAGCCACAGTCTTATGGAGCCGTCTTTATTATCCGTTAAGCGAGTGCTTATTAAGCGGGTTTATATCCGTGATAAAACAAAGCAGTTCGGCAGAGACCAGAGGGAAGGGTGTTCATTAAGCTGAAGTGTCCACTATCCAAATGTTTATTAACGAGATTTCAACTGTACATTGAAAAAAATATTTTTATGCAAAATGACCGAGTTACATAATTGAAAATTTGGAAGTCTCAATAATTCTGCATCACAAAGCGTTTTACCCAAAATCGTCCGCTTTAACGCCATCTCCGCAATTCTATGCAGAGTATGTAATAGTAATACGCCTCCCTTCTCATCGCTTACGATATGTGTAACTAAAATTCGTTTCCTGAATCCATTTCAAAGAGCGCGCGTGGACTTGAGAAATCAGGAAAGTCGGGAAAATAAAATCGCAATTTTTTTCCCATTCCTCGGAGTGAGAAACAGCATTGTTTTACGCGTGTGGAAAATCTCTAGCCCGATATCGAATTTCGGAGATTTAGCGACTTATGTAATTTATTTTGCGCAATTCAATAATTTAGACTTGTACAGAAATCGACTCCCATCTATTCTGCTCATATTCGTTGTAAATAATGCAATTAAAAGCCTCTTATACATGCATGCGTGCGGGCCCGTATCCAGGATTTTATTTTGGGGGAGCGAAAATTTTGAGGTCAGATATCTCGATAACCATTAGGATATGGGCAGAAATGAAAGCATTTTTGAGCGTATCTCAACGGGCTCTATGCAATGGAGAAGAAAAATTTCAATTTATTACATACTCATATTATACAAATCTATCGTTTTAACACTCTACTCAACTGATTTCTCATCATTCAACCGGCGGATAATTTTATAATTTCTGTCTTTGTAATTAACCTTTGTGCTTCACAAAGAGAAACGATAGAGAAAATGAATAAAAATTTGACATGTTCTACATTAACTCAAATTCGAGCGGTTTTGGGCGAACTAGCAGACAACAACGACAGATAAACGATAAAGCCGGCGCAAAGCGCTGAAAAATTTTGAGTTAACTAGCTCAAAAGTACGCTAAAAACCTGTTTGGTGGTGTTTTAGACCTACTTCGAGAATTTTCCATTTTTTCCTTTGGGGGACCCTTGTGTGCTTCAAAAATTATTTTTTGTTTCCGGGGGCGCCTTCCAACGCCGTGTGCGGAAAATTGCTCGCCAACAATTGCTCGCCCAGCAATTGCTCGCCCAGCAATTGCTCGCCCAGCAATTGCTCGCCCAGCAATTGCTCGCCCAGCAATTGCTCGCCCAGCAATTGCTCGCCCAGCAATTGCTCGCCCAGCAATTGCCCGCCCAGCAATTGCTCGCCCAGCAATTGCCCGCTCAGCAATTGCTCGCTCAGCAATTGCTCGCTCAGTCAATTGCTCGCTCAGCAATTGCTCGCTCAGCAATTGCTCGCTCAGCAATTGCTCGCCCAGCAATTGCTCGCCCAACAATTGCTCGCTCAGCAATTGCTCGCCTAGCAATTGCTCGCCAACTATTGTTCGCTAACTATTGTTCGCCAGCAATTGCTCGCCTAGCAAATTGCTCGCTAAATGATTGCTCGACGAACAATTGCTCGCTTAACAATTGCTCGCCAATCACCAACAATTGCTAGCCGAACGATTACTTGCTGAGCGATTGCTCGCCACTGAATTGATCACATGGGAATCGCTCCCTAAACATTGTTGCTTCTCATTTCTTCGAATCAGCAATTGTCATTCTGTATTGGAATCATATACGCTATAAAGATGGAACTGCGTTCCTTCCAAAATCGACCGTTCCCGGATCTTGTAATGATCCGGTCTGAACAAAATTGTGTAATTTAGTACAATTTAGTTCTACTGTGATCGGGAAAATTTCCGACTTGAATTACTTTGCTTCAATGATCAGCTTGTAACTGATCGAACGAATTGAAAAAACTTAAAAATACATTTCTCGACTAATCACAGGTGATTGACGAGCAAACGCCTGGCGGTGGCGAGCACCTGTCGACTTTATTGAGTGCATTAAAACAACGAATTAAAAATCATTTTAGTACACTAAAAATGAATACTTTCAAACTGAAACTACTGCTTCTTCTCTCTTTCCTACCAAGAACGAAACAAGCTGTACATCGATAAATGTATGAGCCCAAATGTATGCAACATCACAGCAGAACTGAATTTTACTTAATTATACCATTTTGTTCAGACCAGATGATTACAAGATCTGGGGCGGTCGATTTTTGGATTTAACACGCCTTCCATTTTTATAGCGTGATTCCGATATAGAATGACAATTGCTGATTCAAATAAATGAGAAGCAACAATGCCCAGGGAGCGGTTCCCATGTGATCAATTCACTGGCGAGCAATTGCTCAGCAAGTAATCGTATGGCTACAATTGTTGGTGATTGGCGAGCAATTGCTGGGCGAGCAATTGCTGGGCGAGCAATTGATGGGCGAGCAATTGCTGGGCGAGCAATTGCTGGGCGAGCAATTGTTGGCGAGCAATTGTTCTCGAGCAATTGTTGGCGAGCAATTGTTCTCGAGCAATTGTTGGCGAGCAATTTTCCGGTAATCTTCCAACGCCCCCCCCGAATACGGGCCTGCATGCATGCATACGTGCATGCTGTATAAGTATAATTATCACTGAACAATATTTTTTTCTTATACCTTCTACGCAAACACCCACAAATTGTAGCTCAAGCGGATAAAGCATTTGCAAAAGGCTGACGATGGTGTCTAGACGAGGTAGCGCCTTGCTGCGTATGAAACCAATCACAAATATCGGAAATAAGCAGAGTCATTTTTGCATCAATCAAGAAGGCACAAAAGCCGAACACAGTAAAAGCCGCAAGGCTAATGAATGACTCTGGAAATATGAATATATGTAGAATGAACTAATGAACGTATGTTTAAGCAGCTATTGATGAAATAACAACAATTTTTCTTCTGTCCAATGTCTTTCGACCTGATTAAACTTAGATACAAAAAGTCACGATATAGGAGGTACGGTATAGGTACATAGAGTCAGGCTCGTATCCAGGATTTTATTTCGAGGGGGAAGGCGAAAACTTTGAGGTCAAATATCTCGAAAACCATTAGGAGATGGGCAAAAATAAAGGCATTTTCACGCATATCTCAACAAGCTCTATACAATGATTAAAAAAATCACAAGAAAAATTTTAATTTTCCACTTTATTCCATACTCATATTACACAAATCTATCGTTTAAACAATCTACACAACTGATTTCTCACTCATCATTCAATCGACGAATAATTTCCTAACTTCTGTCTTTGTAATTAATCTTTGTCATACACAAAGAAAAACAATACAGAAAATAAATAATTCGCGCGAAGCGCCAAAAAAATTTGACATGTTCTACATGTCAAACTCAAATTTGAGCAGTTTTGGGCGGGCTAAAAGACAAAAACTAAACATAAACAATAAATCCGGCGCTAAGCGCCGAGTTTACTAGCTCAAAAGTACGTTGAAAACCTGTTTTGGTGGTGTTTTAGACCTACTTTGAGAATTTTCCATTTTTTCCTTTGATGGACCCTTGTGTGTTTCAAAAATTATTTTTTATTTCCGGAAGGCAGCCCCCGCCCCCCCCCCCGGATACGGCCCTGCATAGAGTTACATATTTATTTTTTCACTTAATTTTAAAAAACTCATTTTCTGACAAAGCAGGTATGTACGTATCAATACTAACTTGATTTCCTAAAGGTGTCTCTAGTGAGACCACAAAAGGTACATATCACTTGAAACGTTTAAGGGTAATTATGGTAAGTATGAGAGATGGAAAGCGTCAGTCTTTTAGTCTAGAATCACGCGGCGTTTAAAATCCTTCTATAATACTTTATGATTTCTAGGCATCTAATTTGAATGCCTGCTTGAAATTACGCATGATTTCAGCGCAAATCAATGAATTATTTTTAAAATATGTAGAAGTTGAGTGCTACACGCTTTGCTCCTTATTTTTATCTAATGAGTCGGAAGAGCTAAGAACATTTTGCAACTAAATTTTATTTGACGTCTTATTGGATAGAGCACACACATTCCCATAGAGGGTGAGGGGGGTATTACCCCCACCTCAGGGTCCGAGACTTGAATCACTGTCAGACGATTTTGAGCTATCAAACATTTTCTGCAATGATTTTGGGTACAAAAGCAGCGAAGATGTTAAAAATTTTTGCGCTTCGCGCCGACCAGTCATTTCTGTTTTGTTTACCAATAAAATACCTAGAATGAAGTTAAAATGATGTTGAAAAGTCAAACTTTTCGATGAATTCTGATGTTTTTTACTTACAAGAGTGACGAAACTAGTCAGAATGGGACAAAAAGTAGTTAAGAATGCAGTTTTTCACATTAAAACGTGATATATAGGATGTTTTAGCCATTTTTCATATTTGACCTGCAAAAAGGCTAGAACTCTAAATTTAGTGGTCTGAAATTTTGGGATTTCACCCCTGCACTTTCGACCTTGGGAAACTATGATAGAGCATATCGCAAAACGTCTAAAAATGTGTCAATTTTTGATAGCTTCGGATAGCAATGAGCATGAGAGTAAAGTATCTTGAGTCCGCCACCCTCTCACAGCAATTCTGGATAATGGTCTGCATGTCTGGCCAGGATATTATTTTCCAAAAATCTGAAGATATACCTAAATTTTTGGCCAAGCCAATGACAAAACTAAACTAGCGTGAGGGCCCCTTATTTTTACCCTTCTAAATGCATCTAGGTCCTTCTTGTCGGTAATAATTTATTTCTAAATACTATTAAGTGACAGCAAACATCGGCGATCTGATAACCACTCCAAATTCATATTTTATGACAAAGAAAAGAAAAACTGAAAATAAGTACAACAGCAAACGCCGCTAGAAAGGATAGATTAGAAAATTTATAATTTAAATTAACAAACGTGCTTTCCTATTTTTGCATTTTTCGCATGAGCAATTAATCTAAAATTTTTCGGGAACAATCGGCTTTGAAAAGCACTAGATTTGCTGTAACAAGAGACTTGCATAAAATTCTAAAGTATGCATTCAATCGATCACGTAATTTCAGATTTATATTCATTAAGCAATCAATTATGTAGATGTTACATTAGGTGTAAAGCAGAGCACTTTACTCGACATTACCTTTTCTAAGAAAGCATTTCCAGTCAATAACTACATATTCATGTGCGTCTAGGAAATTAAGACTTACCAACGAACAAACTTCAGTAGGTAGCGCTTAATTCTTTATTCAATCTGAGTATTGCGATGCCATCAGGAACAGAAAATCATGGAAATAGCTAACGTTTTTAAGTAAACGCAATTAAAATCATACAGAATTGCAAACCACGAGCGACGTTGCTGCCGGTTTTCCAGTTATACCAGTTTCAATAAAGGAGCGCATATATCTGCAAACAACGGCAGCATCTTATTAATAACATACACATACAATATGCGCAAAGGAAAACATGAAAATTCAGATACAAGTTAACATATTAAATTAGAAAAAGTTTTATAAAATTGAAAGCATTCTAAGAAATATCTAACCGGCCTATATCCACAATTGGCTCTAGCAAGCTGTACCAATCGGTACTTTCAGAAATAAGCAAAAATGAACCTGATTTTCAGCAAAGTGAGCAGAAAAAGCAAATAGACGCAGACAACATTTGACAAAAATCCGACCGATCTTCATGTAGCTGCTAGGTGTCTAAAGCTACCAATTCTACGCTACCAATTCGACGCTGCTTAAGATTAGGCTGTTTCACATTCATCCTATAAGCCGATCTTCCTCTTTATTTTTTAGGCTCAGGCTTGGTTTTAGACAAAATAGAATTTCAGGCTGCCTCGCTTAAGTAAATATATGTATAGCTGCGTAAATCGACTTATAGGCGTTAAAAAAACGTTTAAAAAACAAAAACGGCCAAAAAACGCCTAAAAAAGGGCACAAAATTCGATTTTTTCCGAAATTCGTGAGGGTCAAAATTTTTCTGGCTCTTGGGGGATGGGGAGATGTCCGACTTTCGGTGTGGGATCCCCAAACCCCCTGTTACATGTATGCTTCAGACATCTTGATTTTGTGTACCTAATATTAGCGCTAAATCAGGAAGAACACAATTTCGCAGTGAAATCCAGAATATTTCGTAAAATCATGAACTGTTTTCAATCGAATTTGTTTTCCGCGCTTCTTTCAATTCATTCCACCCATTGTACGAAACATTTGAGCATCTGAAGTCGTGTTTGTACGATTTTCTAGAAGCTTCCATTGAGAATGTATTCAATTAACTCCTAAGAATTTTATTTCAAGGGGATTTTGCAAAAATCATATTTTCAAAAAAATTTATTCTTATTGGTTCATTTTTAATGCTTTCATTTATGGTCACGCCGCGCCACGCCGATTACTGTACTTTTATTGACAAATTACTCTGGGATGCATGATTAAGATGTAAAGTCTATATTTCCTGCGCAGACTTACCTATCACTGGCCCAGATATAAAGCTAAAATTTGCACAGAACATGTAAAAGTTCACATTTTTGGCCTCTTGCGGTAATTATGGATGGCTGGTCTAAAACGCCCACTTTTGAGCTTAAATGTGTTGAAATGCTATAACTTTCCGGCACTTCGCGCAAAAAAGTTTTGGAGCCATCGCGCCTAACTCATTAAGCACCAGGTTGGTAATCTATGCATGGGCGTAACCAGCCGGGGCGAAGAAATATGTTCATTTGTCACAAGAGTCCCCCAGAGGAAAAGATTAAAAATCTCGAAGTCTACTAAAAGAACAGCCCCAAAATGCGTTTTTTGCACTTTTAAGCTACTAAACTCAAAGCGCCGGATTTCTTATTTTCTATTTGGTTTCTTATTTTCTACATCTCATTTCTTACCTTAAAAGCCCAGATTTGACTTCGAAATAGCAAATATGTCAAAAAAAATTTCGGCGCTTCACGCCAATTTATTATTTTCCGCAATAGTTTTCTTTGCAAAATCCCAAAATTAAATGCAAAGACAATAATTTCGAAATGTTTTGGAGTCAAGCTATGTACTTGATATTAAGAAATTGGTCACACATATATGTAGGTTAAAGGATAGATTTTTAACATCCGAATTTGAAATCAAGCAAGAAAGTTTTTCAATTTTTTTTTAAATCTTCTCCTCCACCATGACATAGATCTCGTCGAGAAACGCTCAAAAATTCCATTATTTTCGCATATGTCCTAATTATTCTCGAAATAAAGGACTTCAAAAATGTCAAGCCACCCCCACCCCGAATTAAAATCCTGGTTACGCTCCTATGTATAGGTAAATTTATAAATCAATAAATTAATCTACGTATAGGTAAATTTTCCTCATTCCTTGCTCCAAAAGCATGATTCTCTCTTCTGCATGCCATTATATTGCGCACAATTTAGAAAAAGCGGCAAAAACGTTCACATTTTCCGACGCACGATGCATATTCCTTTTTTTAAAGCTTCGACATCAATCGCTTGAATAAGCCAATATATTTTGGTGCTGTATATAGAAGCCGATTTACTATGAACTTTGATGTTCTCATTGTTTGTGGTACCTATTCTAAACTTAATTATTTTGTGAGTTTTGTAATTTTGTTTACTTTGTCTTTGAGTAGGTATAATTCTAGAATAGCTACCTAATTTTTTAGATAATGCGATTGTAGGAGACATTTTATAAAGCCTCGCACCAACTGAATATTTGTAACATCAGTTACTAAAATCGCCGTGAATCCGATCTAAAAACGGTAAAAGCATCAAAATTTCCTCACATTCATAAGTGTTTATATTTAAGCACATGCTTATTTTTTTATTGTCTGATAAGACTACAGAAATTGGCTACTAAAGTGCACAAGTGAAGGTCGGCAAACGCAGTTTTAGAAGGTGAACGTATCATTCATCCTTATAATAATTGGAGTACACTAAATTTACTGGTAGGTAGGTAAAAAATGTTCAGACTCATCTTGGAATCCGCAATTGGGTAACATATGTAGGGTGGACTTTCTACAGAACAACGTTGGTTTTTTCAACGTGAGCGCTCCATTTTGAACGTTTTTAGATTCCCAAAAATATGAATAAAAAAAGCTTAAATGTGAAAAAAATCTCAGGTATGCTTCACATTGTAAACCAAATCACAAGTGAAAAAACGATGGGTACAATCACCGTTTTTTATTTCAACATTTAGAGGTTTCTGTGGACCAAAATTCGAGATAAGAAAAAAATTCTGGGTGGGCTTAGATCACATTGTAATAAATTTTTGTAATGCAGAAATACGTTCTAGAAAGGTAAAATTCAAAAATTGTCCGATGCTTTGCGCCAAATTAATTTAACTATTTTTAATGTTTTTTATTGATGCTCCCACAACGCAACGCCGATTGATGCTCTTTGATTGATAACTTGCTCTACTAGGATACTTGAGTAAGATGAAAAATATGCATTTCTTGCACAGATTTGCCTATCGCTGGCCCAGATATATAGCTAAAATTTGCACAGAGCATATTAAAAGTTGAAAGTTTTGGCTTTACGCGATTAATATGGATCAACAATTGTCTAGAAAAATACCTAAACAAAAAACGCGCCATTTTCAGCTAGCAAAAGTAAAAATGCAAGAATTTCAGGCAATTTGCGCTTTGAAGCATCGCACCTAATTCATTACCTAAGTAAGAGTATGTTAATCTGAGTTAACAGTAGGGATCGACCGGAGGTCAATTTTTTTCCTCCGGGCCGGAGCCCGAGGCCTGAGGCCGGAGGTGAAGTTAGGAATTTTCACAAGCCGTAAATATAATTCATATGATGTACAGTATATAGGTTTGTATAAATGCATTGCTCATGGATAAGTAAAAGATCTGTAGAAGTGAATGTTTACTGTCCAGCCATAGCATTTATATGTATGTACTAAAATATTGCGACCATATTAATTAAATTAGTTCTGTGATCTGTTGCTAGTCAAGTTACTTCCGAAAATTGATAAACGTGCGAAATGCAGATATATCAGTGAATCAGGTTCGTTTTCAACGCAAACTACATAACGTATGAAATTTATTATTCATTCCATAATGTACCTTTTTAATCGAGCTATGCGAAAATCAAGAAGACTAACATGCAATAACGTTCTTCTAGTTCTCTCCTCACCTATTACAAATGTTCTCAAATGACTGGTCTGGCAGCAGCGGTTGAGTAATCGAAAAATCATTTAATAAGCATATTTCTGTTTTTAGCTCCAATCTCACCGCTTTCTCGCTTGCCCTTATTGTCTGGATGCACTTATACTCGAAAAGTACCCAAATAAACATAGCATGAAGAGCTTAGCAATGTGTCTGTATGTACTTATATCTACAATCTGTAATAGCTCAAAAAGTAAGTGAGCAGACTACGCCGCACCAAGTTTATTTTGTCACTCGAAAGAGATTTATATCCATTTGTGCGACTGGAATTAACGCGGACTCGGCTCGCTTTGTAATCTAAAATATTCTCGTTCATAATTAAGCAAAATATATGATATAATATTTCACCAATGGTGCATTCACAATGCCACATTAGTGTTCACATTCACAGCTTCACTTATTAAACCTGTGTTTGTACAAATTCACAAAATAGGCAATCTGAAGTGCTAAGCTTCAAAAGAAAAGAAGAGCGTTAAAGCATTGAATGATTCGGTTCTGAAAAGCCTCCGGCCTCCGGCCCCTTCTTGAACCTCCGGTCGCCGAAGGCCGGAGGACAAAAATGGCCAGAGGAGCCGGAGCTCCGGTCGATCCCTAGTTAACAGAAATAGGTAATTTTCTTCGGTATAATCGTAGCACGTGCACAGTTCCTGAATTCTGTGAACGGCATTAGGGGCACAGTCGTAGTACGTGCACAGTTGACCCCTCTAGTTGGAAACGACATTGTTTGACCCGGTTTACTGTTTATTGTCATTGAACATTCGTGTTGGCAGGCTACAATTTCATTCACCAGACTGTGAATCATGATCAAAATTTAATTGATCCAGTTAGTGGGGCTCATACACAAAGAATAGAGAGTCATTGGGATCACCTTAAAATGGAAATTGCGAGAAAAATGCGTGGCACTTCGCTGACCTTGCTTGCAAAACACTTGGTAATGTATTGGTGGCGTAAGATGCATAAACAATCATCGTTTAATGATATTCTGCGTGAAATAACTAGCTAATCAGTTTCCCTTAGCATAAGCGATAACGTTTTATTTTGTTTAATTACATGAATGTACATGTTCAATGACAATATACAGTAAACCGGGTCAAACAATGCTGTTTCCAACTATATGCGTTAACTGTGCACGTACTACGACTGTGCACCTATTGCTGTTCACAAAATTCGGAACTGTGCACTCTTCATTATTTGCTTGGGGTTCAAAATTGCGTAGAATTCAGATTAAACGGCAAAAACCTCTCTTTGCTAAAGTGCGCGGTTTAAACAGGCTAAATTACAGCATAGTCAAAAATATCAAGAATGAAAAATGCAAGCGTTTTTAGGTAAAGCAAAGTTGGCGAGTACGATTATCAAAAAACTAATTCAGCGGCGATGAGTTGTAGCTAAGACAAAGCTGATTAAATATGCAAAACGATGTAATACAGCACAAGCAGTAGGTAAGCAATCGATTCACGGGCTATTACATGTTTACCAATTGAATGGGAATACTGTATGTCGCCAGGTCTTTAAATTTAGCGTAAGGTGATATATCGTTTGTTATTTTCACACGCTTAGGCTAACGCTTAGTTATGTGCACTCACATTGGTGCCAGTGCATGAGCTAAGCCTGAGTTGAATGGGACAAAAATTGCAGGGCGATCGAAGCGAGCGGAGCAATTTTTACCCAATCTCTACTCAGGGCTTAGCTTATGCACTGGCACCATAGGAGGGCGGCACCAAAATTCTGGGGGTGCAAGATTTTTCAAAGGTCACAAAATGGCCTTAAAAATGGTGGTATAGCTAAAAACATTATTTTTCAACGTTTCCCATCGAGCATATCCATTGGCATCAAACAATTGCGAGAAAAACAAAAAATTCCAAAAATTGAATTCCATGGGGTATTTTGATTTCTGGAGGGTATTTTGGTTTCTCGGGGGTTGCATACCCCCAACACTCCCTCCCCTCGCCCAGGTATGACTGGCACCAATGCGAATCCTTAAACAGCACAAATTTTTTGAAAACCCCTCGTAAAAATCGACTTTTTACATTCATTGTTTTAGGTAAACCATAGCATCACGTTCAGGGACCCAGAATGTAGCGCGCATACCAACTCCATCGAATCCACTTGGCACTTATCTAAAGCAGTTTGTACATCATCCGGTCGCAAAAAGCTCACATACCGGGCAATTTAGCCAAATATTAAAGCCTTAACGCATTTGATCAAGTACCTCGTTATGAAAATAATGTTTTAAACGTTGTCGAGAGAGGAAGTCGGAGATATTCAATGCAAAAGCTGAAAAAGGGCTGAAAAATCATGAAAATGCAAAGAAATGTTTTCAAGTTTTTTCTTTTTAGATGGCTTTCCGTCCCTTTTTCCAAGTTTTGCATTAAAGATTTCTGCTTAAAACACCGTAGAAACACGGTTTTTGTAAATTTTGGAATTTTCAATTATTCTGAATTCCGTTCGTTTGAACACTCCATTTTTAGTCATTATCCAATCTAAACAGTATTTTGCATCTACTTGTGTCTTCTATTTTGCACAGGTTTTATGCATGATATTCGCTCTAGAGGGTGTCCATTGGATTCTCACCATATTTAAAAGCATCTGGGTAGCAAAATTTACAAAGTGTACAGCTCTAGTGCTTGTAAAACGTCTTAGGGACTTGTTCACTTTAACCCCTATCGAATTTTTTCTATCTTTTTTAACATTAGGGTATATACAGGGTGAATTTTTTCCATCTTTTTCTAACACCAGGGTTCTCACACGAGTTTTCCTGAGACAGAAAATAACTTTCAGGTGACAGGTTTAGATCCTCCGACCTATCGCTCTACAGCGCAACATGTTATCAATCGGCTAAGCCACCTTCTCGTAAGAAATAAAAACGAAGTAATGAGGGAATGGTACCTAGCATCTATACATCGACCTAAGCATCTATACCTCGACCTAAGCATCTATACATCGACCTAAGCATCTATACATTGACCTAAGCGGGAGCGACCTCGACCTAAGCAGCTAAAAACACCTTTTCAGATATACTAAGCCTAAGCCTAAGTATATTGGAAGCAAAAACTTACATTTTCCTATATCTTATCAAGTAAATTATTGCAAAAATTGATTATGAATCTGAAAAGAATGAAAAAATTTTGAAAAAATATAAAAAAATTAAAAACAATAGAAAAAAATTAAAAAAAAACCTGAAGAAAATCAAGGATTATATCATATGATAGATATATCATAATGCTGTAATGCTGTATATACCATGTTAAAAAAGATAGAAAAAATTCGATAGGGGTTAAAGTGAACAAGTGCCACGTCTTTTTAAATTTATCCTTTGGTCCCCTTTGTTGTAGAAAATTTTAGTTACGCTCCCCCGAAAGCAAATCCTGGATATGGGCTGGTCAACTGTGAACCAAATCGCTAAGAAAAAAATGATGGGATGGGCACAATCTTAAACATAGGCGCAGCCAGGATCTTCGCCAGGGGAGGGAATCCGAAATATTTTTTCTATCTAAAAAACCGCCGTTGAATGACCTATTTTTGTGTTGTTCACATCGTCCTGCACTACTTAAGCAATTTTTTACAATTTTTTTATGTTTTTGACGGAAACAACGCTTATAATGCGCGCGAAGCGCTAATTTTTTTACTTTTCCTGCAATGAAACGATAGAACTGCCAAAAGATAGAAGAAATCGACGCGAAACGCCGAATTTTTCGATTTTACGTCGCAGAATACCATCATGCAACCATACTCAATTCTTAAACACGTCGAAATTGCCTCCCCTTGGCTACGCCAGTGATCTTTAAGCATATTTTGCATTTTACTCTCCAAACACCCACCTCGCTACCATGCCCTCAAACTCTCAAACTGTTAAGCATTTTAAAGGCACTGATTATTGGCCAATGTTGGCCCCGAATTTTTCGTTAAAGGCCAATATTGGCCAATAACGCGTGCATTAGGGGCCAATATTATTAAAAATACAGTATATAATGATAAACATTTTATGTAGAAAAATTAGAACCTGCTGGAAAAATACCACATATTTACATTCAAGTAAATGTTCAAGAGTTTCAACCTACTGTAAAGCGTAAGATATTACACGCCGAATCTGTATGACCAGAATTAAGTATAGTCTGTTTCGTTTATTGGAAAGCTTTTCCGCTGAATTTAGTCCGCATAAACCAGGCCACTAAAGTGACCTATAAGTACATACCTTATATGATGCAGTCTTGCCTCTTAGCAGTATCAAAGATCATAATGCAATTTGATATTCTATAGAATATACCTATTTGCTGTCGCATTAGTATAAAACACTTTTGTAGCCATTTTAAACTTTTCAAAAACCTCGATCAAATGAAACACACTATAGTTGCGTAGGTACCTTTATACGTATAGTATGTTTCATTTATCCAAGAGCTTTTTCAGTGAATGATTTCGACGGCTACAGTAATCCTTTTTTCTTATTTACTGTAGGTCGCTAGATCTCACTGTAGCTACGTAGCAAAGAAGGGTTTTTCAATTACATTTTTAGCGGCATAATTAATTCTCGTCTTCCAGCAGATCAATCAACTTACAGATAAAATCACGTATTCAGCTAATCCTAAGTTAACATTTTAAACACAATAGACTAAGATGCTAAGAAACGCCGCGAACTTCCGCATGGCTCAGTGGTAGAACGTCCGCTTGTCGTCGAAGCAGCCCGGGTTCGATTCCAGCCGACAGCTTTTTATATAGCGCACTTACTCTAGCATGTCCAAGCGCTGATTAAATGCCTAAATTAAATATATATGGACGGATAAGTGCATTTAAAATGGAAGAATTCCAGCCACTCGCCCTCACTGAGCTGATTTGCCCAATTACAGTAAATCGTCTTGTTTCGCTTACTGTAGCTCTTAAAAAAATTGACTAAAAAGCTCTCGAATAAATGAAACAGACTAAACCTATTGTCCTGCTACCTAGCTATTTGAAATCGCATACTGACATGCACGCCTGGGCGTGGGAGTTTGGGGGGTATGCACCCCCCAGAAAACCAAAATACTCCCCAGAAATCAAAATAACCCCCCAGAATTCAATTTTTGAAAATTTTTTTCGTTTTTTTCGAAATTTTTTGATTTCAATGGATAGTGCTTGATGAGAAACGTCGAAAAATGGTGTTTTATCGCCATACCACCATTTTTAAGGCCATTTTTTGACCTTCAAAAAATCTTGAACCCCCCCCCGGAATTTTCTCTTGCTGCCCACGTATGCTGACATGGCATTATAATATTTATGCACACATGTACGTAAATATGTATTTATGTAGGTACATGTGTAGGATTTTGCAATACGTAAGGCAAACCAACGACAATTAGAAATACCTACCATACAATTCAAACTACTTAGGCATAAAAGATAGCATAAGCAATCTCTTTCAAACAAAAAATAGCAACTGCGTATACATAGGTACTGTATATAACAGATAGCATTAGTATCATTCTTCAGAACATTGATCGCAATTTCGCTGTGGCGCAGTGTGCGCGCGTGAGTTTACCAACGCGAAAGTACGGGGTTCGAAACCCACGGATTTATAGCTTTTTAAGAATTTTAAATCTTGCAAAAATTGGCCCCTAATGCACGCGTTATTGGCCAATATTGGCCTTTAACGAAAAATTCGAGGCCAACATTGGCCAATAATCAGTGCCCATTTTAAAGATTGCGAAACGGTGTTGCATTCTCTAATGTAATTAATTTCCTTGCACTTGAGATTGCGAAACGGTGTTGCATTCTCTAATGTAATTAATTTCCTTGCACTTGAGATTGCGAAACGGTGTTGCATTCTCTAATGTAATTAATTTCCTTGCACTTGCACAGGAATAACTTCTGTACAAAAGGTTCGTGGAATGGAAAACGAAACATATATTCGAGCATTCTACAGTAATTAGAAGCCTTGTATTCCTACTCAGTAGATCCTTTGTATACTTGCTATATAAAAATTAATTTAGAAAAGCAATAATCACATTTGTGAAACAGGTAGTGAAATTCCTGTCTTTTTAACCTACAGTATTTCAAAATCCTCGAGACTCTTTACAGTGAGGTGATTCGAAAGTAGTAAACGTTCAGGAAATCGGCATAAGGCCTTTCGTCCGGTCGGCTATATAGTCTATTGCACGTCATTTGGCTCTAAGACTTTGTGTTTTGGCGCTCTGAGTCAGTTTAGCTCTTAGGGGCTGTGAGAGCGTAGCCGGCTGCCTCGCACAAGAAAAATTCCTATACAACACGCGTAGTGGGACTCCGTATTTTCCGCCATAAAGTGGGTTTTAATAAGGCCAGAGATCACTTATAATCCATTTCACACAAGTTCGGTCATAAATTTTAAAACTATCTACGACAATAAGCTGACAGATTGCGATTAAAATATTAATCTGATATACAATTTTCGTAACCGTCGGCTTACTGTCGCCTGAAATTCTTAGAATTTATGCACGAAGGTATGTGAAACAGACCAGGGGCGGATTTAAGGGGGCGGCCGCTCCCCATTGGCCAAAAATATTTGGCGAGATAAAGAATGGATATGCAATTTGCAATGATTTTTGGCCGTCAGTGACCATAATTTCTCAAATTTTTCTGGCACAACGCGCCGGATGATACCTATTAATGACATTTATTTACATACTTTCTTGGCGACCCGGAAGCACGGTTTTTTTGTATTCGACAAAGAATTTTCCCGTGTACAAAGACTTTTCGGGACCGTCTTTGTACATGTGCAAACATTTTTGGGAAGACAAAAACTGCAACAAAAGTCTGAATTTCGCAAAAATTTTCGGACATTGAGTAGGTACTTGTGTGTCCTATATGTATATCTTTATAATAGCAAAAATCGCATTTCGAAAAGAAAAATGTTAAATTTTTTGGCGCTTCGCGTTATTTTAAGACAATTCTTAATGATTTTTGCCCTCATAAAACTAGGAATTAGACAAAATACACTACCAAAGGTCGAACAACTCAGTTTTTACCACACTAAAGTCGCTACGGTATCATAGTACCCAAAAATTTGTGCGTACAAAACTTTTAGGGACCATCTTTTTACATGTACAAACGGACCTTGTACAAAAAAACACTGCCGGAAGCCATTTTCTGTTCATGTAGGTTTCAAAACAATTTTAACAGCACAAACTGCTATTCTTGCAGTTTTCTTCTATTTTCAATAAAAAATTCCGATGTTTCGATTCAAATGCTATACATACAGGAAATCAAGCTGTAAATCATGCTTCTAGACGTCTGTCCGCCTTAATTTAACGGATTTTCCGGCGCTTCGCGCCAGATTTTTGTTAAAGCCAAAGAAATTCAATGATTTTTTCGCATAAAATTGTCTAAAATTTTAAAATTTTCAGAAAAAATATTGCGTAGTTATTTTAAGTAAAAGTATACAATGTAAAACACTGAAAAACGCCATCCCCCTTAGGAAAATCCTAGATCCGCCACTGCGGATGTCCATACTGTTATTACCTGAAATTTTCACGAAGCCTTGTGCATGGATAATTTTTGAATTAATCCGGTCATAGGAAGATATTTAAACTGAAGCAGCAATCACGATGTCTAGCAATTGATGTGCGAACGAAGTTTTGTTGTGCGTGTGTGAATCGTATTATAGTAGACTGCCTAGAGACTGCACTCGTTAGCTACTTTCTTGAGCGCTGAAAATTGATTTTGATATGCAGTTTTATGGAAAAAAATTATGTAAATTACGAAAAACGTGGAAAAATTTCAAAAATTGACCTGCCGATCTTTCTTGCCATTGAAAAAATTACAAAGCGAATCATTGTTCGGGTCCGAAAAACCAAACCGAACAGTCCAAAAGACGGTAAAAACGGCACTGTCTGCATTTTTACGTCTTCAGTTCACGCACCCTTCAGACAATCGCATACGTATCGCCAGAAACATCCGAAGATGAGATTTTTGCCATACAACAAATACGATACTCTTCAATTTATAACATTTTTCTACGAAATATTGGACGATATTATTCTGACTTGCAATCTGACAAATTTTACTCATTGACAATATGAAAAAGCAGCTGCTGAAAAGACAGTTTCTGAACAAAAAAAGTTGATTTACTGGCAAAATATATTAACAGGAAGGCGAATATCAATTGGTGATGAAGGTAAACAAATGGATTAGCACTTTGTCTTCAAAACGTTACTCTGTCTAAATGAACACGATATCCAAATATTCGAAAACGTGCAAAAATCGTGACAAGTCGATGATCGATTGCACAATCCAGTTGCGGAAGATTAAGTCAACAAAATCATTCATAAATAAGCACACAAGACGCAAAAAGAATCAAAATGCACGTTGAGCTTAAAACGCGATTATTTAAAATTACGCATAAAACACACGAACACCTAAATTAACGACTAAAAACGACGATAAAAAAACATTTGCCTAAAACCGGGTTAATCTTCGACTCATCGACACCAAACGGCGGAAATTTGTGAGCAAGTTATCGTTGATGATTGCGGGACTCTTGCTGTAACTCGGACTTCAAAGCATCCAGCTGTTTTTTAACCTTTCAAATTTAGGCAGTATTAGAGTAGAGATCGCGTTAAAAAATTCGGAGCTAACAAAGTACATATCTAGACTGAAAATTATAAAAAATTATTAATAATAAATAATAATCAGTGATAAATAATAATAATAAATGATAAATCGTACGTAGCTAAACAATTTAAAAAATTAGGACAATTTTTAAATCAGAAAAATTTCAAAACAGATCATTCCATGGCTAAACGAGAGAAGAAATGAAAGAGCTTCCAAGCATACATATAGAAGAACTTAAAAATCGAACCGTATAGGTCATTTTGAGAGGGTGAGAGGGTCAAGTTTCCGTTTCGCATCCGATTATTTTATTAACTAGCCACAAGAAATAGAGACAAAATCAACTTTATCGCGTTTTACGGATTGAAGAGAAAACTTCTATCATTTGAACCAAAGAACAGAAATCGTAGTCACTGTATACATTGGCACGGCCGACCTGGTGGTCAGCCGGTCTACTAAGAGGGAAGGGTCAGAAAGTGAATTTTTAAGCCAAAATGACCTCAAAAACTAGTATAAATGCTAGAAAAGCGTAAAAACTATGTTAATTCACAGCTTCTGACAAATATGTAACAGGGGGTTTTGGGGAGATCTACCCCAACCAATGTCGGACGTTCCCCCATTCCCCTAAAGTCAGAAAATTTTTGACCGCCCTGCCCCGATTTTTGGAGAAGAGTTGTATTTTTTGGCCAATTTTACGTGTTTTTTAGCCAAAAATTGGAGGTCAGTTCCCCCCTCCTCAAAATAGCCGGGGACCCGACACCCAAAATTTTGAGCCGTTAAATGTATGGATTCTGATAAATTTCAAGCAAGTTTAGAAAAAGTTTCGCATTTCAAGCATTTTTGGCCTTCATATGCCTTATTTTCCTTAACAAATTTCTAACGTTTCTATTCAGGGAGTCTCGCTAGACCTGAGACGCCAACATGAATGTCCGGTCGTAGGTTAATCTGTAGAGGGCCAATTTTCCATTTACGGCACAATTTTTCATATTCGGCAAACATCCTTCCTGACGTACAACTTTTTCAAAACGTCTTGGCACACGTACAATGACTTTTGGAGGACAATCAGATAAAAAAATTAACTGCGTATAATGCAGTTTCCAACAATCATTGAAATACCTAAAAAAGTTATTTCTATCCAACCTACAGTAGTACAACCTTGTACAATAATACCTCATGCACAAATCCTTTTGATTGGTGAGCAAACTATCAAAACAAATCGATTTTGCGAGTGCTACATCGATTGAACTATTTTTGATACAAAATCTCACATGGAATAGACTATAATTAATCAATTACGAATAAGCAAAAAGAGACATTTAATACGCGGGTAACCATACATTTAAGAAAGGGATGGGTGATCCCCAACCAAAGTCCGACATCCCCCACATCCCGGAAAGCCGAAAAATTTTTGACCCCTCCCAGATTTTTGAAAAAGATCAAATTTTTTGGCCGTTCTTATGCGTTTTTTGGCCATTTTTGGCCAAAAATTGGAGGTATTTAACCCCCCCCTTCCCTAAAATTGGCAAGGGACTTCCCCACTCAGAATTTCGAGCCGTTACATGTATGCGGATAACTAAATAAGCAAACGACAAACAAGCTCAATTCATACTAAATCATAAGTAATACACGAAAATAATAACTTACATCATCGACTAGTTTAAGCGACTGATCAATTAGACCATTCATGCGGTCAAATGCACCATATTCCCAGAATACTAAATTTCCGTCACCGAAATTAACGGATGGCCTGATGCGGAAACCAAAAATCACAGATTCGACCACATAGCAAAAAGATCTAGGAGACGACAGAGGATTCAAGGGGACGGAGGAGCGACCGCCAGACATGAACCTGATGGGTTTGGAAGTCTGTACAACAGCAGCCATATTCTGGGAGAAGGGTCAAAAAGGCAAAAATCCAGAAAAAACATGCCAAAAATTCAATTCTGGGGTTTTATCGATTTTTGCGGAGGGACTATTAACCCCCAAATCCTCCACGCCCATGCGTGGTCTAGACCCCCCCCCCCGAATAGAAGAATGGGAAATTTTATGGATGAAATGAGGCAAAATGAAGGCCAAAATGGCTAAAAAATTAAAAAATTTCTTCAAAAATGCTTTAAATCGACCAGAAACTGTGACATAAAATAGATTTAAAGTCATTTTAGCGCTTATACCAGTTTTTGAGGTCATTTTGGCCCAAAAAAGATCAATTTTTGAACCCCACCCTGGACCGGCTGACGCCCCCCAGATCCGTCATGTTGCCCCTATGGCGATCGCCCGATTATTGACCCAACATAGTTTCTGAGATGAAGAGCGGATGTTTTTTTCAGTGATTTTCGTACATCATTTATCGTGATTTCACAAAATTTTAATTACATCTTCTTTTTTGCGGCCTGACCCCAGGAATAGGTTTTTGCAGCGACGGAAATTTTCACGACTCCTAAAACGATTTTTGGACAAGCTAACCTTCCTACATAATTTTCTATTTTTAGCATAAATTCTACAAATTTCCGGTGCAATGCTTCAATATACAGGGTTACCCATAGAAAAGGCTACATTCCGATTCAACAGGTCGTAACCACACCTGGGCGTGGAGGGTATGCACCCCCGGAGAAACCAAGATACCCCCCAGAATTCAATTTTTGAAATTTTTTGTTTGTTTTTTCGCAATTTTTTAATGCCAATGGATAGTGCTCGATGAGAAACGTTGAAAAATGGTGTTTTTCGCCATTCCACCATTTTTAAGGCCATTTTTATCTTTGAAGGATCTTGCACCCCCAGACTTTTGGTGCCGCCCACCTATGGCCGTAACTTCAAATGATGTTAGCACGAGACATTAAAACCGGCCTTTAGACGGGTAAAAGTGTCGTCTTTCATATTTTAAAAAATTTCGGCCAGACGTCGACGGTTTGGGCGCTATGGCAATCTGTTTACACCCTAAGTTAATATTTTTTAAACGCCAATAGCGTCATTAGTCCTGCCATCAATTTGCATCTTTTGGACATATCGTGAAATTTTCGCACTCCGTTGGATGTGAATCAACTCCGGGGGTTTTAAAAATGTGCTCATCAATTTTTGTGACAGGATTTATAGTAAATCTTAAAAAAATGATACCTGCGTACGCAGTAGTGTGATACAATGCAGAAACTGTGGGTATAAACAATTTCAAATTGAGGTGTAGACAAATTGTCGTAGTGATCAAACCAATGGCAGCTGGCCAAAATTTTTGTTCAAACAAAGACATTTTTATGTACCAATGCAGCAGGTCCTAAAGTTTTATGTGCACATTAGTTGAAGTAATGACCTATTAAATCGGAATGTAGCCTCTTTTATGGGCCAGCCTGTATGTTATTGCTCCAAGCGCACAAAATTAATAGATGGAATCGTAATTTATAGTCTGTTTCGTTAAACTTTGCGGTTTTCTTTTGAATTTTTTCGCAAGAATCAAGCTACAAAAGCGCTTTGAAATTTTGCTACAGTTATGCGGCTTAGCAATGGCGTACGTCTCCATATGACTCGATATACTGTAGAATATCATATTTACCGTGCTAGTTTAAAACACTTTTGTAGGCACTTTAAATTTTTTCCAAAACCTCAAAGCTAAATCAAACGGACTAGAAGTCTCTAACCATCCTTTTGCCCACAAATTTTACGCATCGACTTTCACTATTTCTTGGTTTTTTTTTAAATTTAAACTTTTTTTGCACAGTCATCGAAAATTTCGAACTTTTCCGAAAAAATCCTGCCCCAGAGATCATTTTGAATATATTTTAAGGTATAAAGCAGAACAGCGTAGAACGGCGAAGAAACGCTAATAAGTTAGGTAATGTTGTCAAGCAATTTGAGCCAAAAATAGTGTATTTTCGATCAAACTGGCCGTAAAAATAGTCTTAAACTCGGTTCATTGTTGTAAAAATCCTGAATTTTACCCCTCACTGACCCCAAAATCAAGATTTTACCCGTCCCTGGCCAACCTAACCTTGTGCTTCTTTGCTAAAGAAAAGTAATATACTCACATGACATCAAACAACGATTTGTTGGGACCTCGCGCATATAAAAGCCTATAAGTCATGGTACTGGCAAAGCAAAATAATAAAGCCAATCTGGAAATCCAAGTAATATGTACAAAAAACGTTTGAAAACAATGCAATAAGATTGATATGCAAACTTACACAAAAACGCAACCGAATAAAACGATTAAAAGCTTCGGTAAGCTAAAAACAACGAAATGCATTTGAAAAATAATTGGAAAAGAGTGGCAAGCAAAATTAATTATGAACGAGCAAAGAAACTAAAAAATATCAGACATATAAACTTAATATAAAAACTGGCAATAATATGATAAATTAAGGAATCGTAGGTAGCGCTATAGCGCGTACCTATAATATACTATTTAGATATGTAGGTATGCGAAAAAGATTTATTATTCTTTAATCAAAAATATTGAAAATAAAATTCTTTCTCCGTATGTATTTCGGAAAGAAATCGTACCAAGAAAATTACTTTGACGTGCTTAAGTCATACACGCACATAGGAAGGGGTGAGAGGGAGTATTACCCACCCCCTGCTGAAGGGTACAAAAATTAGGGACAGTCAAGCAATTAGAGTCGAAAATAGTACATGTTCAAACGGTTTTGTAGAAAAAATAGGGAAAACTCAATTTACTGCAGTAAAAATCCTGGATTTTACCCCTCCCTAATTCAAAAATCTCAATTTTACCCCTCCCTGGTTAAGCTGACTTGTGCATCTATAACTTAAGCACAAGGTCAAACTTTCAGAGGGAGGGGGTGAAAACCAAAAATCGGTAGATGGCTATGTGCTTCGTAAAAACGGTTATATAGCCTTTTTGGGCTCAGAAAATAAGCTATATAGCCTTTTTAAGCTCAGAAAACTAGCTATGTATATAGCCTTTTTGGGCTCTATATAGCCTTTTTGGACTAATTTAGCCCTTTTTGGATTTAAAAAATAGCTATATATCTTTTTAAAAGTCAGAAAAGACAACTAGTATTTCTGAGCTCACACGGTAAGTTTCTGAGTCCAAAAAAGGCTATTTACTCGTAGCTAGTTTTCTGAACCCAAAAAGGCTATATAGCTAATTTTCTCAG
The DNA here is from genome assembly GCA_036768485.1 of Mermis nigrescens. NCBI lineage: Eukaryota > Metazoa > Nematoda > Enoplea > Mermithida > Mermithidae > Mermis > Mermis nigrescens. The sequence continues at coordinate 10,149,219 of JAVLUZ010000161.1, forward strand.
CCCGAAACAGGGCTATATAGCAGTGTTATTTCGATCAAAATGGCTGTGTAGCTATGACTTATTCGAAGCTCAAGGGGAGTGAATACTAGGGATGTGCCGGTTAACCGGAACCGGAACCGGCTGGAACCGACCATTTTTTGGAACCGGAACCGAGAACCGATTTTTTGATATTCTAAGAACCGGAACCGGAACCGATTTTTTGATTTTCTAAGAACCGGAACCGGAACCGATCTCTTTTTGGAGTCGGTTATCGGTTTTTTAAAATTAGAGTTAGAAATCGAACTTCATAAAGTTTAGTGAAGACATGAAGCAGCAATTCAACCTATTATTACCCAAAAGTTTACAGACTAAAACTTAGTATTGTTCCGGGTAAATTATATTTTAAAAATAACAGTCGTTCTCCTTTTTCGCCATGTAGCCTGTTTCTGAGAGGGTCGTAAATGATTCCAGTGCAACTGAACAGCTGTTCCGATGGAACGCTTGTAGCCGGCGCTGCAAGCAGGGCGAATCTAAGGGAGTGGGGGGCCGCCTTTCCCATTTGCCAAAAATATTTGGCGAGATAAAGAATGGATATACAATTTGCAATTATTTTTTGGCCCTCAGTGACCATAATTTCTCAAATTTTTTCGGCGCTACGCGCCGGATGATACCTATTAATGACATTTATTCACTTCCGTGGCCACCTGGAAGCCATTTTTTGTTCATGTAGGTTTCAAAATAATTTTAGCAGCAGAAACAGCTATTTTTGCATAGTTTTCTTCTAATTTCAATTAAAAATTTCGATGTTTCGCATTAAATGCTATAAATACTGTAAATCATGCTTCTTGACGTCTATCCGTCTTAATCTCACAAAATTTCCGGCGCTTTGCGCGACGGTTTTTTGTATTCGGCAAAGATTTTCCCGATGTGCAAAGACTTTGCGGGACCGTCTTTGTACATGTACGAAGATTTTTGGAGACAAAAATTACTAAAAAGGTCTAAAATTCGCAGAAATGTACGGCGCTTCGCGTCGAAATGACTGATTGTGTGCTCTATTTATCTTTATAATGGCAGAAACTGCATTTCGAAAGGAAAAATGTCAAATTTTTAGGCGCTTCGCGCCGTTTTAAGACGAATCTTAGTGATTTTTACCCTTAGAGACCCATAAATTAGCTGAAATACACTATCAAAAGTCGAACAACTCTGTTTTTACCACACTAAAATCGCTACTGTATCATATTATAGTACCCAAAGCTTTGTGTGTACACAATGTACAAAGGCTTTTGGGGATCACCTTTGTACATGTCAAACGGACCTTGTACAAAAAAACTGGTTTGCGCCAGAATTCTGATAAAGTCAAAAAATTTTAGTGATTTTTAGCACAAAATTGTCGAAAATTTTAAAATTTTAAGAAAGAATATTGGGTCGAAAGTGATTTAATGTAAAAGTATACATTGTAAAACGTTGAAAAAAACGCTGTTTCGCGCGTTAAGGGCAAATTTTTGGACCTATCTTCGACTGTTTTTGGAAAAGTTGGGATACTGCCCCTTAGTAAAATCCTAGATCCGCCACTGGCTGCAACATACGGCTTAGCTATAAACGCGAGAATCGACAAATTCTTCGACTTCTCTTTCCACCATTGAAGCAGATCTTCGTCATGAATTAAGCATTTCGATTTCGTATAAGCCTCCAATTAAGAAACACATAGAAAATATTCAGTTATTTATAAGTAAATTGTCAACTAGACGTAAAACTTATTTGAACGTGCAGTTGCCAGATAGAAACGACTTCCTGAATAATTTATCTTTCGATTACATCGTCACATGTTCCGGTGAAGTCAAGCTATCAAGAGCGTACATACTTTAACACAGGAACCGAGAACCGGAACCGAACCGACGGTTCTCTAGTTGAAGAACCGGAACCGGAACCGACGGTTCCAACTACTCAAGAACCGGAACCGGAACCGAAACCGAAGTTCTTGTTTTCCAAGAACGAACCGGAACCGGAACCGATTTTTGAAAAACCTGGAACCGGAACATCCCTAGTAAATACCCCCTCCTCACCCCCATGCTGTTGTATGGTTTAAGTCAAATATTAATTTGAACATGTATACGGTATATACAGCTCGACTTTTTGAGTAGATGGTAGCCTATCATTTTCAGATGAAGTAAACGACTTTTTTCGTCAGAAAAAACACATAAAAAGGCTTAGAAAAGGTCCGTTTTCGACTAAATCTGATAACCTCAATTTGTTGGAGAGGGGATTGTGAACAATCTCTGAGCCTCACTATAGTTATACAAAGGTTATATATAACGACAACTTGAACCATACATGCACACGATCAAAAGTTCTAGGAGGGGGAAAACCGAGTTTCCTGAGAAGGGAATAAATGAATACTTAATTTTGTTTTCGAATATAAAATTTTGATACCTAATTCGTTGTATTTTATTCTCCGTGAAATTTTGTAGTGAAATTTGCAAGAAAACAATGAATAATAAGGGTTATGGCATGATCTGTATTGTAATAACAAATACACACGAAATAATGGAAGAAAAATGTCAAAGTGTCTGAATGAACGGATTCAACATTCTACTGCTCGAAAAATAAGTATTCGCACAAGAAATTATACGTTTAGACGACATTCAACGTTTTTTCATGGTTCGAGCAATAGGCTTGGTCCCAAAACGGTTTGAGGGGGTATGCCTTTCAAAATTTGTGGGAGGGGGATATTCCCTCCCACAGTGTGCACGTGCGACTTGAATCGACAAAAAATTTCATTCAGTTCATTTAATTTTTCTGAAAAATTTTTCCGCAATAAGTTTCCTACATAGGCGATTAAGGTAAAACCTGAATGATAATTAATGAAATTAAATATATCGGCGAATCGATAAATGAGAATGTCAACTATCGTTATAGTAATCATGATAATAAACCAAATGACAAGCTTAACTCGCCTTATGAACCAGCTGATAAACGATGATATCGACGATAAATTTAGACGCAGACGAGCTATAAAACGAACTATGCGCGAGATCAATTATCGACAGATATGACAGGAGAATAATGAAAAAATTTTTTTGAAAAAAGAAACAAAATAAAGTCCAAAAATCGATGAAAATCGAAAATTTTTATCGAAATTGCTTGAAAGTGACCAGAAACTGTAAATCAACATAGTTTTAACGACGCCACTTTAGACCCAAAAAACTCACTCATTGACCACCCAGACTGGCAATTCCGTCTATCATTGGATATGCTGACTAAATTTTAGCTTTACATTGCTGAAAAAGGACAGATGGAGATGTGAAGCTTTTTCAATTGTATTTTCGAAGATTTTTACGACAAATCTGAGGTATTTCAACCGTCTTTGTAACATGTACATAGATTTTCTGGCACACCAAAAACAATTCTGCATTCTCCAGCTTTAGTTATAATTACCTATTTCATTTGTCCCAAAATCGAATCTATAATGATGAAAGTGTCAGAATCTTCAGACGCTCTGCACCGATTCATTAATTTACCGTAATCAACGCCCAGAATGACGGTGAAAATGATAAGATATGCAGAATTTCCGAATCAAATCAGAAAGATCGCACGCCCTACCCTATTTTTGAGTTTCTATGTAGATGCAATAGAAGTGTGAAAAATAGAATAAAAGTAAGGCAACTATGTAGCTTTTCCGAAAAATATTAGTCAATGGAAGATTTACGAAAACGATATTGAGACCGATTGCTTAAGATGAAAAAATAAAAAAATAAATCGGCTATAAAATAAAATAAAAATAAATAATTAATTAAAAATGAAGTAGTAAAATAATTTTATCCATTTTTTAAATAAAAATGAATAAAATTAAATAATATTTATTTGAATACATAAATATATGTAAATAAATAAATTCAAAATAAATAAGATAAAAATAGCAATTTTTCAATAGAAAAATTGTTTCTTTAATATACAAATTGGAGCCCCCGACATACTTTGGGTGTTATCGATATCTGACGGCACCTGCTTGAATTTGACCTTCATTTCTTGTTCTCTCAAAGCGAGTTCGTTTTCGTAGTCATCCTCATCGTCATCATCGTCGTCGCTAGAGTCAGCCGAAGAAGTAGACGCATTGTCTTCCAAACGAGCGTTGGTTGTAGCAAAATTTACGGCCTGCTCCTGAAAATTGACAATTTTATTCATTTTTATTTGAAATGTTTCTGAATGAATATAAAACAGCTATTATGTAAGATGCATAGGTGTACGCAGAGGGGGGCCGCCCCATAACCCAAATCGAAAAATCTCAAAATTTTTGGCAGTAAAATCATCATTTTCCTTAATTTATGTCAAGCGCGGCCAAAAAAACGTCATTTTTATAGCTTCTTGAGAGGAAATAAATTTTTTTTAAAAAGTTTGAATTTTATAAGCGTAACGGGTAGAGCATGTTCGGAAACGTAGTAAAATGCACTGATGCCCCGACGAACAAATCCTGAGAACCGCCCCCCCCTTAAAAAATTCTGCGTACGCCCGTGGTAAGATGCGCTTTGATGTGTTCGGCAATAGAAAGACTGATACACAAAGACCGACATGATGATTAGAGAAGTCAAAATTTGGTACAAAAAAATCACCGATTCAACGCAAAACTCGGTGCATAATTTTACACGATTTAATGCCGAATTCAGTGCAAGAAATCCAATAATTTCATACATTATTCGTAGGTTTTACTCTACCGAAAATTTGTTACATGCGATTACACTGTACATTTCGATAATTTCGAACAAAAATCGTTCTCTGCAATCGGTTAAGACTAATTGTACTGCAAAAAAGAATGTTCCACGTCCACTAAAAACAATACTAAATTTCGGTTAGACGAAGTACAGTAAACGCTCATTATTCCCAATCATTTGTGAGAGTTTGAAATTGATTTCTATTCATTTGGTGCAAATTTCAGCGAATAAGCGAATTAGGTGCATTTGGTGCAAAACGGTGAAATTTGGTGCAGAAAAAAATGCCGGCCGAGTATTGAAAATAAATTTTTTCGACGTTTCTCGACATCCTGAATTTCGAATGTTCAGGCACGTATCTCTGGGGATATGGGGGAGTTCGAACCCCCCGAAATTCAGAAAAATCTGACTTTTTAAACGTTATTTCGGGCTATTTTTGACCTAATTTGGGCTTAGTCCTCCCAAAATTGGTGTTGGTCCCCCCACAAAATAGGACGGCCAGCTACGTGCCTGAATGTTTGAAAAAATTTGACGCCGCACCAAATTTGAACTTCTCTGATGATTATATCGATCGCTTAGTCTACTGCCCGTCTTGTCATTCACACGTCATTCTTCTATACAGACATCATAGTCGCACTTGCATTGCATTGAGATAGGAAATTATACACACAATTTCTCTAATATTTCAACCTGCAACGTATGAACCTGTTCCGTCCCGATTTGCAAGTCGGTGTATTTGAATGCACCAATCAGAATGGCAAGTGCCTTATTTGCATGTCGCTTAATCAATCATATCGAATACGAAAGATTATTTAAGAACAAACAAAACATCAAGATAGAGGTGCTACATACGTAAAAAGTGTGCATATTTTGTCTGGACCTAGTTGGTGTCTTAATTACGGAAGCACTGCTAGTCTGAAATGCAAGTGGTTAAAAAGGTAAACAATGAAAATGTGTAGTTATTTCATACAAATCCAAAAACTTGTAAAATAAATTAATAAATTGATAAACAGTGGTTGACCCTGTTAGTCTAAAACATGTATTCATTTGAGTTTTGCTATTCAAGAATCCCAAGGTCATAAGGGCAGTTAATTTTCTCTAATAAACTCTCCGAAATACTCGAAAAAATACATTTGCTGAATTGCGTACAAACCAGGAGTAGCAAAAGCGATAAGCATGAAAATTATCATTCTCCCACAGAAGCGACAACCTTACATAAAACAAACCGCGTTCAATTTGGCCAAGTATTTGAAAACCTGACCAATATGCCATTCGTTTTTTGACCCACTTTGTAACATACATGTAACGGCTTCAAATTTCGCGTGGGGATCCCCGGCTATTTTCAGGGGAAGAACAGTGAATGACCGCCAATTTTCGGCCAAAAACGGCAAAAAAACATCTAAAACGGCCTAAAAATTCATTATTTTAATGGGGATCAAAACTTTTCTGGCTTTGCGATGATGGGGAGATGACCAACTTCGGGTGAAGGATCCCTAACTCCTGTTACATGCATGAATGTCACAGCTCGAATTCGGGGGGTCCCAGCCATTTTTAGGGGGTGGGGGTGAATGACCTCCAATTTTTGGCCAAATAGGACCAAAAAACGCCTAAATACGGTCAAAAAAATTCAATTTTTTTCTAAAAATCGAGACAGGTCAGGGGAGATGGGGGGCGTCCGACTTTGGGTGGGGGACCCTCCCATCCCCTATTACTATACGGTTACATGGATGCTCTTCATTAGCATTACTGAACAAAAACAGATCAAGCTAAAAAAGTAAGACTGATTAAAAATTACAACAGGCGTTGAAACGCAAGCATTTGTAGAACAGGAAGCGGGAGCCATTCCGAACGGATTATTTCCGTTTGGCAACGAAGGCATCTTTAACTGACATCTATCCAATACCACGCTTAACAAATTGTGAGTCGTATCGCGCGAGATCAAAGAACTGAATACGTACTGACGGCTATCTTTGGTGCGTATGCAAACTGCATTAGGAATAATTTTTGCCGTTTTGGATTTCGAAATGGTGGCGATAGAATAAACTGGAATTTCAATCTGTGAATGGAAAAGTCTTATTTGTATGTATATTCCTGTCATGGGCGAGTTTAAGAGGGCGGGGCGGCCGCCCCTCCCATTGGCCCAAAATAATTGGCTAGATGAAGAATGGATATAAAATTTTCATTGATTTTTTGCCGTCAGAGATTATTGTTTCTCAAATTTTTCCGGCGCTCGGATAATTTCTATTAATGACATTTATTTGCTTTCTTGGCGGCCTGGAAGTTATATTTATGCTCAAGGAATAAGTTGTAAAACGATTTCCGAGCAGAAACAGCGTTTTCAGCATAGTTTGATTCTATTTCCAAGCATAACTTTAAAAATTTTCGACGTTACATACAAGTCAAATGCAGGAAATAGAGCCGTAATTCAGGCTTCTAAACGTTCTTCCGCCTTGATTTCAGAAATTTTCCGCGCGCGCCAGATTTCCGCTAAAATCGGAAATTTAATGATTCTTCTAGCGGAATTGTCGAAAATTTTAAAATTTTTCGAAAAAATATTGCGCCTAAAGCGATTTTGAATAAAATTGGACAACGCAAAACGCCGATAATAGCTATTTCGCACGCGAGGGCAAATTTTTGGACCTATTTTCGATTGATTTCGAAAGAATTAGGGAACTGCCCCCTCCACCTAGGAAAATCCTACCGCCACTGGTTCGTGCACGTCTTTTCTCAAATATTGATCAGAAAATCGAACGTTACTGCATTCAATGTACAAATTAAAATCAATAACTTTAAAGCTGTAAATCTGTTTTATTATCTGCTACTTCGATTAGGTGGAAAAGTTTCAGAGTAGAAATATTGCTTAGCGTAAAAATACAAAGCAAATAATATTTTCAATTAAGAAATTGTGAAATTTTAAAGTTGAAAATATATTATTGAGTTAAACGGAAACAATTAAAACATTGCGATTTTAGCTCGTGCGTTTTAGGTCAAGTGTAAATGAAATCTATAATGGCATTTTAAATCACAAATGCATTGTTCCTGATTGATTTCTATGAGCTTTTCCAAGCTTAATTTAAAATTATTTGATTATTTCGAATATTCATCCATACACATATTACGGCACAATTTTTGTTAAAGTAGTTTTATGCTAACATTATTTTCATTCGATTCCAGGTTAGAATTACAATTTTTTTCCTATTTTTAATGACAAATTCAAAAAACAATCGCTAAATGACCAGCTATCTCCAAAAAAATTTTAGACTCTTGCATGCATAGATACATAACTATATTATTATTAAATAAATTTATTTTTTATGGAAAAAATCAAACATAATTTGCTTAGTATAAATAAGCGTAAAATGTCCATGAACGTAACGAATGCTGAACTAAAATTCATTTATAGGTACCTTCGGTTTCCGGCTTATTTAATATAATTCACTCACGCTTATGGTTCAATTATCAATTATATGTACACCAGGATGTTGTTTCAAATTAGAGAGAAACAAAAAGACCGTAAAACTTTCAATTTTTATTTTCATTGATTCGCTTTGAGGACGGGCAAACAAAAATTTTAAAAAATGATGACCAAGTTAGTTAAAACTTCTGAGTCCATCGATGTAACAAAGCTCGTTGTGGTTATACATTAACGCATAAATAATAAATCATGGCTAACTTACGATCTTCTCGATGCCAAAAATATTCGAATGAAAACAAATCCAATCATACGAAACGTACATGTGGCCTTGCAATAATAAACCAATATCGCTAACAAATGCACATGAAAATCCTTAAGTGAACATGCGGATTTTTTAAATAAAATGAGAAAAGCTCAAATTAGTAACTTTGATTTTTAACATTTTTTATTAACTAACGCAATTAATATAGAGGTTTATTATTAGGATTACACAGCTAAGCATGATAATAAATGCATTATGCTATATACATTAATACGCAAAATTCGTTGCGCATATTTGAAAGAACAGATGAATATATTATACATACTGTAGAGGCTGGCTAGTGTTCAAAGAGCGGGGTAGGGCGCCCCCCCCGAGAATAAAAAGTAATTTTTGAAACACGCAAGGGTCCCCCAAAAGGAAAAATGAAAATTTCTCGAAGTAGGCCTAAAACACCACCAAAAAAAGATTTTTAGCGTGCTTTCGAGCTAGTAAACTCAAAATTTTCCGGCGCTGTTCATCTATAATTTTTGTCATCTAGCCCGCCCAAAACCGCTCAAATTTGAGTTAGACATGTAGAACATATTGAATTTTTTCGGCGCTTCGCATTAAATTATTCATTTTCTGTATTTTATTGTAAATCACAAAGATTAAATAAAACGACAGAAGCCACGAAATAATTCAACGATTGAATGATGAGAAATCAGTTGTATAGATTATTTAAGCGATAGATTTGTGTAATATGAGTATGAAATACTAAATACGGGCCTGTATATAGGTATGTACATATGTATGCATACGAGGGTGGACCTGGGCCACCAACATGTAACACAGAAAAACAGTTTCTTGGAAAATAATTTTTCCTGACTTCGTCATATTGTGCGTTAAAATCTTAGCCGTTGTTTGAAATTTTTTAAACGCTAGCTGAGAGCAAGGAATAGTGCATATTGGACAAGCTTCGAAATCCCTAAAATTATGTATAAAAAACTATAAATGCTGTTGTAGACTAATTTATGTCATTATCAGACAGACGATGCTGTATTACTTTTTAAAATAAAATTTTGGATCGCCTTAGAAGCAGTGTTTTTTTGTACAAGGTCCGTTTATACATGTACAAAGATGGTCCCTAAAAGTCTTTGTACATTTTGTACACACAAATTCTCGGGTACTATAATACAGTAGCGACTTAAGTGTGGCAAAAACAGAGTTGTTCGACCTTTGCTAGTGTATTTCAGCTAATTTCTGGGTTTCTGGGGGTACAAATCACTAATAATCGTCTAGAAACGGCGCTAAGCGCCTAAAAATTTGACATTTCTCCTTCCAAAATGCAATTTCTGACATTATAAAGATATATAGAACACACAATACACATTATATTTTTTCGAATTTAAAACCCCTTTTGCAGTTTTTGTCTTCCCAAAAATCTTTGTACATGTACAAAGATGGTCCCTAAAACTCTTTGTACATCGGGAAAAATCTTTGCCGAATACAAAAAACCGTGCTTAGAAGATGCAGTCTTATAACCGCATCTAATTAAAATGAATAGGTTCCACTAGAGGGAAAGGAGACTATACGAGTTAAGATAAGAAACTTTTGGCACGAAGCGCCGAAATCTTTGAGATTTTCCGATAAATGATCCAATTTTTCAGTATTTCCCTGCATAAAAAATCTTTGGGTCTAAGTGAAGCGGCCGCTGCATCATCCACCCCTGCGTACGCCAATACTCGGATATGTCCTAATTAAGCAAATTTGCATATCATATATATATATATATATATATATATATATATATATATATATATATATATATATATATATATATATATATATAGAAGAAAAAAACAAAGAAAACGATATAGTTTAGTTATCCGATAGGTACGGCATTAATAATTCGCAATTTGTAACTTCTAGATTAGTTTAAAAACAATTTTTCCAATCAACTTCGAAATTATTACACTTTTTAATTAAACTAGAATTTTCAATTAGTTTATGAATAAAAAACATGAAAATCTGTTCAACAAAACTTCAATGACTGGCACGCTTCTAAATAATCGGTGAAACCGTCTTTCCTTGTGAGTTCGCTTAATAGGTGCTTTAGTAGAGATCGCCGCTTCGTCCGCCTGAAGCTAAAAACGATTAAGGTTTTCATAAAATCGTCAATGTCGTACATGCGGTCAAATCCTAAGCGGCTACGTTGAATGTAGATGTAGACTTAATAAAACAAATAGCTGACATAATTTCATAACATGATGCATTGACTTCATTTAATGCTTGCTTGACTGAAGAAATATGGACGGCTCGAAATTTAGGGCGAAGGTCTGCGGCCACTTTAGGGGGGAGTAAATGATGAAATGGTCAAAGAAATGCAAGTTTCCGCCAAAAATCAGGACTGAGGGCGTCAAAAAATTTTTGAGTTTGGGTGATATAGGATGACAGATTTTGATTGGAGAGATCTCCCAAACCTCCTCTCTTAAATGTATGTGCGCACGTACAAAAAGTGGGAAACATATGCCAACATCAGAGTACAGTGTGGATGAATCGACAAGAAGTGTCACTCCCACCCATCTTATATTCTGTTGAATCAGGCTTTGTCACTTGGTAATAAGAAATAAAGGAAGAATGCTAATTCTTCTCATAACGCGACTCGTTTTTCCGAGGACCAGTTTTCATGCAATCTAGCGTTCACTCCACAGAAATGACTAAAAAAGACATATAAAAACACTTAAGTTTGCAAATTTAGTTGTCATTCAAAGGATGAGCATTTTGGAAAGACATTGAGATGGAACAACGTAGTGCATGTAAGTCTATCATTCTACTAGCAATCGTCGATTTTATCTCCTCGGCTTCCAACTCAACCTCCTAAAGATAACAGCCTTAATTACATTGAGCCTTTCCAATTCCAGCATATGATTCGAAAGATTAAAGTCTTCATGAATTTATTATCTCAATTCACAAAAGCTGCCGTAAGTAATGATGATACTAAAAGTTGTTAGGCAATAAACAATATATCGGTCATTCATTGTTTAGGACTGCACTTCAAAATGACAAATTCATTGTGACGCGTATCATTGTGTAAAGACGGACAAAAACTAAACTAGAAGTCAACGAAGTGACTAGGTCACTAAATCATCCGGTTTCTACGCATTCACCATACCTTATACTTTCATCTCACTAGATACTTAATTTGGACATAAAATATGTATACAAAAGTTCGTTATGAGAATTTTCGTACGCGGTAAAAATGACTAACGCTTAGTGGTCGATATTTCTCAACCGAATATTAATAATAATCTATGTTAAATGATGAGCCTGATTTACTACGTCCTTTTTATCTCGATTTACATGCAAATTAAATTGCTTTTAATTAACTCCTCAAACAGTAAGACACCAAATAGCATACATGCATGTAGATAGGGGGATGAGCGGGGTATCACCACTCGCTGAACGGTCAGCTAGGCAGGTATATACTGCCCTGCGGTTTTGAGCCGAAGGAACGTTTTTTTTAATCACTTTTGATGTCAAAAGCGTTAAAAATGTCAAAAAATATCGGCACTTCGCGCCAGATTAGTGATTTTACGTGATTTTTATTCAAAAAGCGCTCAAAATGATCGATGTTTGTATTTTTTAGGGTTAAAAGTGATATAATGCAGTCAAAATGAACTAAAAATGCTTTAAAATGCGTTATCACGAAGAAAAAACGTTTTATAGGCTGTTTTGACCATTTTGATCGTTAAAACAGCAAAGAGAATCGTGAAAGTTAAATTTACTGTATTGGATTTCTGAGATTTCATCCCCCCGCAGACCCTGACCTCGTATACCTATGCTAAATAGGTCAACATAGGTCTACTGCCGTAACGTCCATACATGATCTTGGATTTTAGCGGTTTAATCCCCCCGTTTCGCGCCATATATATGCCTACTCATTTTTCGGCGATATTTACTTCAATTTCCTAGAATTGTTTTGATTTTTTTTTAAATTTTTTACGTTCCAATGCTACAGGAAGCAAGAACGTCGTCAAAAACGCCGTAAAACGATCTTTTGATCCGTATCTATTTTAGGCCAAAAAAGCACTTTGAAATTTCAAAATTTCATCCTCTTCCAGAATTCCCATTCTGTGCATGTCTGGTCAAGTCAAACTCAGAATTAAGGATCTGACTATTCCCAAAAGCAGCCTAGCGAGTAAAAAATTATTCAACCTTCTTTACAATTTTTCGAAATTTAAATCTATTGATAAGCATCATCTTCGTCCTTAAATGTCAAATAGCCCATACAAAGTATTTCTTACTACCGTTTTTCAGGGTGTAGGCAGATGGCGGGGGGCGGCCGCCCCCTTAGCCCAAAAAATAATTTTGAAAGGTAAGGAAATGCATGAAAATTGGCATCATTTTATCGAAAATTCTCAAAATTTTCGCGCTTCGCGCCGTAGAATCATTATTTTCGTTAATTTAGGCCCAAAGAAAATAAAATTTTTTCGAAAAGTTTGAATTTTATGAGCTTAACGGAACCTACGTTTTCGATTGCTACAAGAAAAATTGATGGCTACTTACTCTCACAAAAGATACTGGAACATATGCACACAACATATGTACGTAGAATTAAAGTTCATGCACAATCTGCTACGAATGACGCCCAATGACCAATCACGCTGTATATTGATTTGAATGATCATACTTCAATTACAACAGCAAACTAATAACAGTACAATCATGCTTCAACGATCAGAAAATCGCTGATAACATTTCTATCACAAATGAATGACAAAATACAGAGAATAGATATATAATTAAACAGACAAATAAATAAATAAATAAATAAATAAATAAATAAATAAATACACAGACAATCAGACATGCATAGCATGGGAATTCTAAGAGTGTGAAATTTAAAAGTGTCTTTTCTGGCCCAAAAATGGTGGATACGTGTTAAAAACATCGTTTTTCGATTTTTCTTACAATGCTCCATCAAATACTTGGAAAAAATCGAACAAATGAAATAAAATAGTCAAAAAAGATCTGAAAATTTGACACTTTTGAGCAAATGTATAGATAGGTAGCTGAAACCGCTTAAAATAGCACCTTTTCTACGAATTTTTCGGAGACTTATGGAAAATCGCGAATGCTGGGGGATAAAAAATTTCTGGCGGAGGGATAAAAACTTTGTTTGGAGGAGTAAAGATGATGTATACAGACAATTCTGCCATCTAGACATCATGCTACTGAATAAATTAACCGCTTGCCTGCTGAGCAGACGAACATTTGACCGTCGCGTTGCATGCCGTTAACGCTGACGTCATTTCTGAACCCGTTCTACCGCCAAAGCTGCTGGCTATGGTATCCAATGATTCATCGGCGCTGTAAGTGACTACAGCTGGTTGAGACCCGTGAGACGGCAAGGAGACTTTCAATGGAAGCTTTTGTTGCTGTTGCTTCCGCTTCGACTTGCCGTGTACGGAATTGTGATTTGAATTATTAATATTATTGAGAAGCTCGGCGTCGCCATTCGCTAATGAAGCACGGCTGGATGGCAATGTCGATAAAGAATCGGCATTGTTTACACAACCGTTCATCGTCAACAAGCATTTAAAAAAGTTGATTTTCTTAAGTCGTTCGCGGCAAATCAAAAAATTAATGTCGCGCTGTGATAAACTGCGGCGACGGTGGACGCATTTTTTTATGTCATAAAAGGCGGAGACTGCGGAGCTACATATGAACAAATGCTCAAGGTTAGACAAGTACGAGAATTTTCTCTACTTATTAAACCAGACGACTCGGTGGCAAAGTCGTCACAAACTAACTGGTTGACAAAAAAGATCACTAATTGATATCAAAGCCTAAACGACGCACAAACTTATGATGGTTGTCAACGGATTTGAGAGATCTACTAAGAGTGAAACAGAAATTATTGTCGGTGCATCATGCCATTTCTTACAGGTTCACTCTCGGTGGGGCCATACAATTTAGCGAAAGAAGAGTAATTATAAACTTTGTTGTATGTGTTACTGACTGCATCAACTGAAGGAAAGTTTTTAAAAGAAGCAAGAGTAGAAGATCGGAGAAATGTAAAATGGCACGCACACCCTAATGCATGTACATCAGTACTATTCTAGTCAAATAGATCATTCATTAACGTGCTGGTAAGCTTAAAAATGCAGAAATAAGTTACGCATCCTTAAATTAAATCTTGAACAAAGCTTCATACTCTAACTATTTGAAGTATGTACTAAAACCCACAGGTCGTCATGCGTGGCCCGCTAATCTTTTCTGAATAGGTTTTTAAACGACCAAATCAAGCGTTTCCTATCTGTTTTAAAACTGACATGCATTATTTACTGATAAGGAAAACTCGAACGGTCTAGGAGCGCCAGCTAACAATATTGAAAAAAGGCATCACAGGAGCTGATATAGTCATACATGCTGACTGGTGAATTAGAAAACGTCTCATGAACGATATAAAAGAATAGAAAAGACAGAAAACAATGTGCCGGAAGGAACGACCCTCTTCATAACCAATTAAGGTAGAACCGGCGATCAAATTCGGAAAAAAATTTTGAAATCGTTCAATGATAAAACTGCAATATTACTAGGTAATATTAAAAGCAAATCAGCTACCTTGCATTAGCAAAGCAAACAATCAGTCATAGCAAGGAAAACATGGAGCCTAGGAACGACTAGGCGCCCGGTCTGATAGGGCCTATAGAGTCCGGTCAGGGCCAGAAAAACGAAGGGCCTCTGCGAGTGCTGAGCTGTCAGTACCTAATGAATTTTATTGTAAAATTATTTTGGAAATTTTTTATATTACCGTCTCTTAACGTTTCAGCCAGATTTGCTTCGCTTTCGTGAAATGCAAGTTGGGCAGATTTCTCACACTAAGTTATTTTTCTCTCTGCTGCATTGCATCTGTCAAGGCTAAAAAATAATGTTCACGAAAATTGGATTGGATCGATCGTATTAATGAAAACAACATTAAGGTAAATTGATACCCAATTTGTATTTATAATGGAAATTTCATAATAGTAACTAATTAGATCAGCTACTGATCATTGTCTCAGAACAAAGTATACAGGGTGTCCCACCCTTGCATGCATTGCATAGGAATTCTGGGGGAGGTGAAATTATAAAGTCCCTTTTTGGGTCCAAAAATGGTAGGTACGCGTCAAAAACATCGTTTTTCAGCGTTTCTGATGATGCTCTATCTTTCTAGACTATAAAAACATTTAAAAAATTTCGAAAAAAATCAAAAAAGTCGAACAAATTGAACAAAATATAATCAAAACATAAGTATAATGGCCAGAAGCGCCGGAAAATGTGGCATTTTTGAGCAAATAGATAGCTAAAAACGCTTAAAAAGCACCTTGTCTACAAATTTTTAGAAAATTTTTGGGAACTTTCGAAAAATCGCTTATTCTAGGGAGGGGTGAAAAAATCGATTGAAAAAAATCTCCCCAACCCCCTCCCAAGATATTGTATGGTCCCACCTAACTATCCAACATGTTTTTTTCACAATAATTCCGCTAATTCTCATTATATTTCAATGATTTTTTTCATATCGGTAGAAGATCTAATAGGAAACAAACAGACAAGGTTTAGTCGGTTTAGCTTGTTCCAAGTGTAAACTGCAGAAGTTAGTCTAACCTTACATTTTTGATAGTCTTTCCTTCTTAAACTTTGTGCATTTTGTGATCACTGCATAGCTCACGATTCATGCCACTCAAGCAAACAATATTACGAATGGATTGACTTAACGTGAGATAATAGGTTGGGTACTTAGGTGGAACAACCAGCGGTTTACACAGGCTTCTTCAGCTCAAACCATGAACAAGCAAAAGTAACCAAATTCTGTCATTCAATTTCCTATTAGACGTTCCAGCTAAGTACAAAAAATTATTAAAAAACATTAAGGAATACCGATAAAATGTACTGATATGACTACTTCAACATTTTAGAGGACTCGGCAAATAATAAGTTTTGGACAATAGATGGAATAATCACTTGCGCTAATGTGATTGAATATGCCAGTAAATTCAAGATATAGCAGCAAGGCTTTAGTGCATACCTTAAGCTTTCACAGTGTTATTCTGATGCAAATGCAGCATCATACCTGCACATAGGGGGATAAGGGAGCCTGAAAAAGCAGACAGACATGTATATACTGTCCGGCGATTTCGAGCTAACGAAACTTTTTATGCATCGTTTTTAAGAACGAGAGCAGTAATGTCAAAATATTTTCGGCGCGCGGATTAATAATTTTATGTCTCTTTTTTTCAAAAAGCGCCCGAAATTGTGTCAAGTGATCTGAAATAATCCTTTTTTTCGTCAAACTTAAAAATTTTCTATATTTTTAGCATTGAAAGCGATATAATTTAGTCAAAATGGATTTAAGACGCTCTAAAATGCGGTACTACAAAGCAAAAACACGTTATACAGGCTATTTTGACCATTTTCTTTCTTCAACTAGCAAAGAAAAAACACGAATGCTAAATTAAATGCTATGGATTTCTGAGCTTTTACCTCCCCTGCCGACCCTGACCTTACTACAAAATTAGAGATTTTTTACGTAATCTTTGTAAAAAACATAAAGAATTATGCATAGGATTAAAATTTTAATATCTTCAAGTAACCGTCAGAATTATAAACATTTTAAACGTTCCACACAAAATTTTGCAGAGACTGTGTAACTTCAAGTGCACATTTTAAATAATCCAAAATTTCTAATTATTGCCGCTTATTAAGTACTAATACGGGAACATGCGAGTCAATAAAATAAGTTTCACGCACGCTCCATGCTTTGTCGGTCGCGATAAATTAATGTATGTATATTAATCCAAATTTAAATAAACATAAATTATGGAAGGGAACCACGGATTCGGAAAGATCGTTGCGAGCTACTGCAAAATATTTAGAGAAAAATCAAACTGCAAATTATATTGAGCAATAGGTACTAAGAGTAAGGTTATTTAAACCGATCGTTGAGGATAACATTAAGATTGAATACATAAAAACCATCAATATCACAGCATAAATTATGTAGGAATATAAGTTTAACGTATAGGCATACGGGGGAGGTGAGAGAGGGGTCAAGGTAGCAAAATTTTGCAAACCAAAATTCATCCTTTGGTCCACCCTAACGTTTTAAAAAAAATTTTGGTCGTGCCCTCCCTGAAACAAAATCCTTGTTATGGGCCTGCATACTACGATACAATCATCAAAGCAAAATGTGATTGTTTTTGAGGTTAGGCCATCAGCAGCAGTGTTGTCAACCTCCAGCTGCTAAAAAACTAAAGGCATGCAAAAAATCTCAAAAATTCTAGTCAAAAATTTAGATATCAAAATTTTTTTCTTTTTTAAAAATATTTTTTCTTAAACAATGAAGCAAGAATTTCCGGTTTCATCAGACATTTAGCAACTCGAATCTTGATTTAGGTAGGCAAGCAACTACAAAGCAACGCAAAAGAATGTTAATTGTTATTTAACTCAGCACTGAACTTGTACTATCGAGTATCGAGTCCTCGATTTTTGGAGAAAAAAACTTTTTTCGCTGTTTTTAAGTGTTTTTTTGTGTTAAAAAGCATCTAAAATTGCATAAAACAAAAACCCACTCTCAGTCAAAATCTCGATTTCATAAAAAAAATCTCAAAGAACTCACGAAAAAAGAAACTCAAAATAAAGTCAAAGCTAAAATATGAACTCAAGTTTTGAGAAAAAAACTCACGGTTGGCAACATTTGAGATGAAAATTCTGGACCCGACAAACCCGACCCGTGGGTCGGGTCAGGTCGGCAGAATGCAGAATTCCTCGGGTCACGGGTTGAGGGCATAGGTGGGCAGCACCAAAATTCTGGAGGGGGGGGTGAAAAAATTTTCGAAGGTCAAAAAATGGTCTTAAAAGTGGTCGCATGGCGAAAAAACACCATTTTTCGACGTTTCTCATCGAGCACTATCCAATGGCATCTAAAAATCGCTAAAAAAGCAAAAAAAATTCAAAATTTGAATTCTGGGGGGGGGGTATTTTGATTTCTGGGGGGGTATTTCAACTTCTGGGGGGTGCATACCCCGAACCCCCCACGCCCATGTGTGGTTGAGGGGTGCGGGTTGGGATTTTTCATTAAAGTTGAAAACTAGATTTTCGGATTTGAAAATTCCATTTTCAGCCGCAAGTGCCTGAAAATGACTCAAAGTCACGAACCGCGTACAAAAATAAGCAAAACTTAGCAGGTATGCAACATGTGATGGCACACGAATTTTCACTTATTTTTTTGTATTTCTTGATATTTTTCAATTACACGCCGTTGCATGACCGGTCTTTCATACACAATGCGCAAAAAAAGGCCGTGTGTGAGGCACCGCCATCTGATCGCAGATAGGTAACTAATTAAGATTGCTTTTGTGCATGCTCTCCATCTTATGCATTTCTCTCCGTTGCAATTTTTCCAACATTTCAGCTTTATCTTATTATTGTATAGGTAAATGAGTAATCGCTGAATTTTAGTTGAAAATAGTGAAAAAGCCGAAATATTCAGGCAAATGAAATTCTTTAACAGTAAAATTTGATGGGAACTGGTGATACATGCCAATATCATTAGCCGCTTCGCTTCAAACCAATCAACTTTCTTTAATTATCGAACGCTTGCTCCTATAAAGCTGAGGTTGAAGTCCAAAAAAGTCAAAAAATAACAAAAATTCCTTAATTTAACGTCCATTCTACAGTTTACTTTAGGCCAATAACCTACCTATTTCTGAAAAAAATTAAATCTGTTTTTTAGGTGTATAATTAAAAGAACTTCCATTTTGACGCTAAAAATACGCAAAATTGAATTTTGTGGCCGTCTATGAAGTTCGCTGGTGTAGCCAGTGGGGGGAGGAGGGTTGCATGATGCTGTTCTCAAAGAACAAACAAAACAAACAAAGGATTTATTGCTAGGTCCAAGAGAGACACGTGATAAGAATAATGACACGGCATATGTTAAAAAACACAATACGCCATAAATGACACACACAAGACAACATATACGGCTACAACAACAGCAATTGAGACACACAGTCACAAAAGTGACAACTTACGCGAGCCTCTTTAAAAAAAGATAAATCAAAAGTACTGGGTTTGCGCTTAAGAATTTTCAAGCTAGATGAATTCACAACATCGTTCGGAAGCGAATTCGACAGATTTACATATCTATGACTGAAATCATACTTGAGAATATCGGAACGAGCTACTGGAACAATTAGCTTAAAATTATTTAACAGAGCGAGTATAATTGTTGTTGAAAACGAAAAATTCGTCTCAAAGAATATGTGACTGTCAAGCAATAATTTGAAAGTATAAGCACAACGCAAAATGGATACTGCGTGTTTCGAGACATTCTTAAGACAGTTTAATTAAACAATCCGTGTAAGACAAACCGCTCTTAAAGCCAGAAATACTTCGCGTAAACCTGCGCTGAACTCTTTCGATGCGATCAATATCTCGAATAGGATACGGACTCCAAACAGTAGAGCAATATTCAAGTAGTGGACAAACATAGATCTTAAACGCACGGGACAAAATTTTATGATGACGAGAGAAGAATAACTTCAGTATCAGACTAGAGCGCTGAGAAGCTTTTTTGATTATTTGGTGATAGAGCTGATTAAATTTCAAATTTTGAGACAGAAGAACACCTAAGTCACTGACACAGTCCGAATCAGAAGGCAAAAGTTGATTTCCAATGAAATATTGATGTTTAGGATTTTTATTATCCATGTACAGAACTGAGCATTTATCGATAGATATCTAGAGTTGCCATTCGCCGACCACATTTAAAGCTTATTAAGATCTTTTTAAAGTATAGCGTTACAAGAAGAATTATACAATTTAACATCATCGGCAAATAAACGTACACAACTATTGATATTATCGCACAAATCATTTATATAAATCAGAAAAAGAATTGGCCTTATCACACTCCCTTGCGGGAAACCGCTGGATACATTTAGACTATCTGAAAAAGAACTATTAATGACTACACACTGAGATCGAGAAGATAAGGAAGATTTAAGCCAGTTAAATAGGAAACCATGTAAGCCATAAGCTAATTTTGTATACTGAATTTTGTCGAAAGCTTTTTTTAAAATCGATGAAAGTCACATCAATTGTAGATTTTTTATCGATACATTATGCCCATTCGTTTTTACACTTTAGCAATTGGGTTTCACATGATCTACCTTTAAAAAACCAAATTGAAGAGGAGGAAGCAAATTATTTTCATTTAAGTACTCAAGAATCTTATTATTGACGATTTTTCCCATAATTTTACAAGGAGAGCAACACAAAGAAATCGGACGACAATTTTCAACACAACCAGAATCGCCTGTATTTTTGAAAATAGGAATTACATTTGCTTAACGCCACAATTTTGGGACTGAACCTGATCGAAAAGATGTTTCAAAGATAGAAGCAAGAGGAGAGGAGAGCAAATAATCTAGGTTTTTGATAAAATAAGTGCACAGGCCATCAAGGCCTAATGCAGTTCTTGGTTTAGATTCACAAATAGCTCTGTAAACGGTGTCTACATCAAACTCGATAGTCGATAAGAATGAAAATGTACGAGCCTGAAAAACAGGAAGAGTTTTGAGTGAAAACAGATGCAAAATATGAGTTAAAATGATTAACTTTTACATGATCGTTATCCAATTCAATACCATTACGTAAAGTCAAGGAAAATGAATTTTTATTGATTTTTAAACGAGAATTAACAAAATTGTAAGTTACGGATATCACCTGATTTTGAAGCTTCTAATTCTTCGTTAGCAAAAAAGTTTTCGGTTTCTCTTTTTATAAATTTGCAGAAACTAGAATATATAATACGATTAGCATTAGTTCTAAGCAATTTGTATCTCTTCCATAGTCTTAGTTGAAATTTTTTGTACTTTTTAAGGTATGAGATGAGAACCGATAGTTTGAAGAACAGAAGCAAAGGCATTATACATAACATCCGCTGAAGTACACTGATTAAATAAATCAGGCCAAGAAACAGTGGCTGAACGAATAGAGATTAGTTCGTAATTAGCTTTACGAAAATTGAGACAAAAGAGCACATTGTTTATCTCTTTTGACCCATGAATCTCAAAAGCAATAGAATTATGGTTACTATCTGGAAAGGGGATAAAGCTTTCACGTTAGTGGCTAGAATAGGTGAAAAGGGCAAATCTAAAATATTATTATGTGAGTTGGACTACGAATTAGTTGATCCAAACCACTTGTGCAGAACGTATCATAAAATAAAGTATTAATAGGATCAGGGGAAAAAGTGTTGGAAGCCCAAATAATTTTAGGAAGATTAAAATCGCCAACAATAATTAAATGATAAGAAACATTTGAAGCCCATTCAATTGAATGACGAAGATTCTCAGCATATATAGCATCGTAGTTGGGAGGACGATATGCTAAAATAAACTTAGTTTTAATATCTTTATTGCGTAAATCGAGAAATAAGATTTCACTAGAAGGAAAATGACAGGAATTTTGATAACTTTTATACGTAAACAGTTATTGGCAAAAATAGGACGGTCACAACGAAAAACCTGATAATTATCTGAACTGAAAAGTAGGCTATCTAGAATTGCAGGATAAAACCAAGATTCAAAACAAAGTATTATCTCAAATTCTTTGTTATTACATAAAAGTTTGAAATCTCCTAGCTTATTTAGCAAACTTCTTGAATTAAAATACAGAACCTTTAAACGCAAAACATTAAGAAGGGGTGCGACTACTGGATTTTTAGCGAAGTGCCAGGCTTTTTGAATTGACAGACGGTTCAGAACATGACTGGTGGGAGTCCTCAACCCCACGCTTTTTGATACAATCAGCGTGAAAATCGATGAAAAGGCCACACTCACCATTAGAAATCCGTTCACGGAGCTCACCAATCAACTCACGTTGACGTTGACGTTGGAGATAGGATAAATCTGGGCATGCTCTTAAGTGAGGGTATGGACCGGAATTTCTATTTTTCAGCGAACTCTTCACAAAGCGAATGAAAGACCTTTTTGATTGGCTGTTGGACATACAAACTTTCAAAAACGGGGCTTCTTAGGTTGGACGGTCCGTCACAAAAGCAGCGTACGATGTCATTGGATTTCAGTTGCGAAAGTTATGGCTGTCAACGAGCGATTTTAGGGTAGCAAAGTCATCATCAGAATCAGCAAAGCCAAATAAAACAGCATTAGATTTTTCCGATTCTTATTCTGAAGCGTCCTGAATCGAGTTGGATATTCGGTAGATCAGGAGCGGCTTTAACAGGAGTGGGCTTGGAAATCGCGTCGGATAGTTCAGTTTCTTGTTTACGGAGGTTTCAAAGGAATGAAGATGGTTTTCTTATGAGACAATCCTGTGTTCAATAGCAAAAATACGCTTACCAGTAGGCAGGCAGGTCGGACAGAAGAATAATCGGACCAACAATACTAGGAGATCGTAAGCATCCCTGTCACCGACACAAGATCCGTGAAACCACTTCTTACAAAAATCGCAAAAGATTCCATGATTATCGTCCACTGTCAAATCGCACTTTTGACAAACAGTAACTTTCAGCATAGTTTCCCAAGGTCGAAAGTTCAGGGATGGTGAAATCCCAAAAATTTAGGACCACTAAATTTAGAGTCTAGCTTTTTTGCAGGTAAAATATGGAAAACGGCTTAAACATCCTATATAGCATGTTTTAATGTGAAAACCTGCATTTTTAACGACTTTTTGTCCCATTCTGACTAGTTTCGTCACTCTTGTAAGTAAAAAGTAAAAGAATTCATTTGAAATTTTGACTTTTCAGATCATTTTAAGTTCATTCTATTTGTAGGTATTTTATGGGTAAACAAAACAGAAATGTATTAGTCTGCGCGAAGCGCCAGAAAAATTTTAATATTTTCGTTGCTCTAGTACCCAAAATCATCGGACCCTGAGGTGGAAGTAATACCCCCTCAACCCCCCTATGGGAATAAGTGACTTTCAGGCTATTCTTCTTGTCGGCAGTAGAATTTCTAGACCGAGACATCGTGCAAAACAGAAATACGCTATGACGAAAATAGACAATTTGATCAATAGATAAACAAATGTGTGGTATTGATCAGATCAAATATAAGTAGTAACGCATTGCGGCTCTTCAGCTCGTTTAGTCGTCACCTTCCTCTTAATAACTTGGGTAACGACGTAAAATCGAAAAAGACGGTTCTGCAACGTAAAATAGAAAAAGACAGCATCGTTTTATTGCAGAAAATCTCCAAAAAATTAGCGCTTCGAGTGAATATTTAGCATTTTTCCGTCAAAAACTTAGGCTCAAAGCCCCAAAAAAACACGTTATTTTACGGCTCCTGCCCATTTTGATAATATTGTTCAGATAAAAAAAATTTTTCAGATTCCCCCTGGCGAAATCCTGGCTACGCCCATTATGAAGTTTCATCCAGGGATGAAAAAACCCAGATTCGAAAATTTTGAATTTTGGGTTTTTGAGGTTTTTTTCGGATTTTTTTTAGTTTTTTTGGGTTTTATTAGGGTTTTATTGGGTTTTTTATGGAAATGACAACTAGAGCTACATACAGTAGCTGGGAATACTTCAAACAGCTGCAAGACACTAAACAAACAAAGAGCAACAACTTTATTCAATAGTTCATTGCGGCTGCCACATGTATGTATGTATCTTTCTCTTCAATGCTCGGACAATACCAGATTTTAATCAAAAAATGCACTGGCTCTCAAAAAAATATCAGGAAGATGCCATATCAGGCTCGTAACCATTTTTCTATAAAATTAAATTGCACACTTGCAGTATGTTTAGAAATAATCGTAAGTAAGAAAATGCAATTGTAAGCCAGGGGTTGAGATTTTTGAGCATGGGCATTGTATTGACCAGACTGAGGTTGGTTGGCCCATACTAGTCGAAGGAACAGCATAAAGCAAACAAAAAGAGATTGGGAATACAAATTGAATCACAGTATTTATTTCAGTCTATTTGAAAAATTCGTAACCTGTGGACAAAAAACCCAAAACCCAAAACCCAATGATTTTTCGCACCCGAGAAAACCCAGATTCAAAAAACCAAGCTTTGCCAATCCTGGTTTCATCTCATTACGACTCCAGTAAAACCTGCTCAAAATCCTCAAGTTTTTTTTCGGGTGGGGTCGGGTCGGACAGATCCCTAACACCTGCGGGCTGCGGGTTGGATCCTGCGGGTTGGCGGGTACCCTGGATTCTTGCGGGTGGGGCTAGGATCAAAAACGCCAACCCGATCTTCATCTGTTAGGCGCAGTGTTGCCAGGTCCCAAAATTCAGATTCTCCTGCACAGAGGTAAAATTGGGGGAAAATTCTCCTGCAATTCTCCTGAAAATATTTTGATTCTCCTGAAAATTCTCCTGGCTCATATTTTGCAGGAAAGGTTGTACAGCGAGATCTACAATTGTATGTACACATGCATATCAAGCATGCTCAGGCCAATTTACCTTGGTTCACCCAACTATTTTATTCTGATCTCTTGCCTGTTAATCCTAAGGACACTCAAGGCTAAATAATGAACATTAATTCTCTCACAAAAGCTCATGGAGCATATCTGCATTATACAGGCAGATGCAAAAATAATGGAAGACTAATGCTGCACCACAAAGTATAACATTTTATTCAACATCAACAGCTGACAAACATTCAATAACAGATTCCTGATCTTCATCAGGATATACTGCTCAAGGGCCTAAGCTAAAGAGGTCGCATTGTTTACAATACACATTATTCGAAAAAACAGTTTCTGTGCTTAAAACAGTGACCGCCAATTTTCAGTTGCACTTACATCATCAAAAATTTCTGAAAAGAGCCCTGTTTGCAATGTCTTTTGAAAAAATAAATAATACTTTTATTACTAATTGTATGTACTTCAGTAGCAAGCAAATCCTTACCTTTTGAAATATATCAAAAAAAATGTTTATAGGCGCTTTTGCAAACACCGTTTTTTCCCAGCGATTTGGTTGACATTATAGACCGAACCCAAAATTTTTTCCACTTTTTCCGACTTTTTCCACATTTTTTGGGAGGTCTAAAAACGTTCAAAATAGAGGCACCTGTGTTGAAAAATCAGTGTGTTTAAGTGGAAAATTTTATGTACACATGCAATAGCGGTGTTTGATGCACTTTTGTATAAAAATTTCTGCGCTCTACAAGAATATCACGATCAGTAACGTTATTTATGTTGAAACTTGAATTCTTCCTTCATTCAGTAAAGCATTTTAACCAATTCTGAAGTCGTTTTTAACAATTAAAACTATAATTTATCAAATGACGCGAAGCGCTAGAAAATTTTGAAATTTTACGCTCTCTAAATCATTTTTGCATTTCAAAAACAGTGCAGACGGTAAGGATTTTCAATCGTAGTGGAGTTCTAGGACCAGATTATCGATAAAAAATGCTGCACTAGTGCACGCGGCGGCTAAACATCAATAACAAGTAAGAATTAAACCAACTCGGCGCGAAGCGCCGAAAAATTTTGTAGCTTGAATAAATTGTTGTTGTTGTTGTTGTTGTTGTAGTTTCACCTCACTGAAACGCATTTTTGCATTATAAAAACTAACCGAATCCGTGCAGAAGATAAGGATTTTCAATCGTAGTAAACTTCTAGATCAAATTTTCCATAAAAATGCTGCAGTTGACGCGGTGCGGCTCAAATATTAATAAAAAAAAATTAAATCAATTAGGCGCGAAGCGGCCGAAAAATTTTTTGTAGTTTCACTTCTTTAAAACGCATTTTTGCATTAAAAAACTAACTGAATCCGTGCAGAAAATAAGGATTTTCAATCGTAGTGAAGTTCTAAATCAAATTGTCGATAAAAAATGCTGCAGTTGGACGCGGCGCGGCTCAGAAATATTAATAACAAAAAAGAATCAAACCAACTCGAGCGCGAAGCGCCGAAAAATTTATGTACTTTCACTTTCTCTAAAACGCATTTTTGCATTACAAAAACTAACTGAATCCGTACAGAAGATAAGGATTTTCAATCGTAGTGAAGTTCTAGACCAGATTGTCGATAAAAATGCTGCAATTGGCGCAGCGCGGCTTAAGGATTACTAATAAGTAAGAATTTAATCTCACTCGGCGCGATGCGCCGAAAAATCTTTGAAGTTTTAACTCTCTAAAATCGTGCATTTTTAACATTACAAAAAGTTTCCACAAATGCCAACCAAGCCCAAAATTTTTTTCCATTTCCCAAAATTTTGGTTGACAAATAGACCAAAAAGTGGAAAAAAAGGGTGTTTGCAAACGTCTATGAAACTGATAAAAACAATTAGACGGTGTGTAAAGCTATGTATTTCTGCACTTCGTGATATTAAGTGAATAAATAAATGAATGAATGAATGATTTACTACGGAAGAGCGTGGCGACTAATCGAGCTGAAGAGCCGCAATGCGTTACTTCTAATTAATTTGATCAATATTTCAACTCTACATACCTACATATTTCGACCATGGGTAAAAAAAATGGCGTACCGAAGATCACGGATACCAGCCTACGTTCTAAGTCTCCATCTCGAAGGTCCAACTTTGATTTACTTGATGATACGAACGATAATTCTTGTGATTGTATCATTTGCTACAAGTTAGTTTCTGATGACGACACTGCCTTATTATGCGATTTTTGCGACCGTTGGGGTCATACTTCTTGTTTGAAAGTTAATGATCATGATTATGAAACTTATTCAAAGCCCGATTCCACTTTCTATTGTTTCCACTGTAAACCAATTGTGAAAAAATATTTGCATATTGAACGTCGCTTAGATGATTTTGCTACTAAGCTTGCCGATTTAGAAAAGAAAGTTGATCGTCTTGAACATTCTCGAAATTCTCCTACCAATTATGATAAAAACGAACTATCTGCTCTGATTAATGATGCTATCGAAAGAGATTCTAAGAAATGTAATGCTGTTCTGTTTAACTTGCCTTTATCGAACAGTGTTGAGGACATTGATCAGGTCAAACGGCTAATCGATTCTCATTCTGATGGTCACGATCTAGTATCATCTGATGTTACACGCGTCTTTCGTGATGGTCCCATTCACGAAAACCGCGTCCAGTTTGTCAAAGTTTGCCTAGCGTCGGTTCAGGCAAGGCATCGCTTCGTTTCCTTGATCAATAAGACAGTCCGCGTTAAATCCAAAGACCAACTTTCGCGTTTGCGGTGCCGTCCTGACTTATCATTCCTTCAAAGAAAACGTCAACGCGAACTGGTTTCCGAGCTCAACGATCGTAAATCTCGAGGTGAAGAAGGTCTTTTTATCGATTTTCGCGCCGATTGTGTTAAATGCAAACCAAACCGTAATATTAATAACCAACTCTTCACCTAGGTAGTCGCGCCCCTTTCTCGTACTTTGCGTTTAAAAGTTCTGTATTTCAATTCAAGAAGTTTGTTAAATAAGCTAGGTGATTTAAAACTGTTACTAAATAGCAAACAGTTTGAAATAATACTTTGTTGTGAATCTTGGCTTTATCCTGAAATTCCAGATAGTCTACTTTGCAGTTCAAATAATTACCAAATTATTCGATGTGATCGGTTAAATAAACGTGGGGGTGGACTTATAGTTTTTGCTAATAATAATCTACATATTAAACACATCAAAATTCCTATCAATTTTCCTGCCTGTGAAATTTTAATTTTTGATTTATGCAATACTGATTTCAAAACTAGATTTATTCTAGCTTATCGTCCTCCTACTTATGATATTATGTATGCTGAAAGTCTTTGTAATTCTATTGAATGGGCTTCTAATGTACCTTATCCTTTATTAATTGTTGGTGATTTTAATCTTCCTAAAATTAATTGGGTCTCCAACACCTTTCCTTCTGATCCCATCAATACTTTATTTTATGACACCTTCTGTACAACTGGTTTGGAGCAACTAATCCGTAGTCCAACTCACGATAATAATATATTAGATTTGCTTTTTTCACTTAATCAAGCCATTAACGTGAAGATATCACCTCCTTTTTCTGTTAGTGATCATAATTCTATTGCTTTCGAAATTCAAGGGTACGAAGAGACAAATCACATGCCCTCTTGTTTAAATTTTCGAAAAGCCAATTACGAGTTAATTTCTATGCGATTAGCCACTGTTTCTTGGCCCGATTTATTTAATCAGTGTACTTCGGCAGATGATATGTATAATGTTTTTGTTTCAGTTCTTCAAACTATTAGTTCTGATCTAATACCTAAAAAAGTACATAGAAATTTTAAGAAAGTATTTCCTAAACACATCCGTAAGTTATATTTAAAAAAACTTAAATTATGGAAAAATTACAAAAAGTTCAAAACTCGAACAAATCGAACTATCTATTCTAGTTTCTGCAAATCTATAAAAAGAGAAACCAAAAATTTTTACGCTAAAGAAGAATTAGAAGTTTTGAAATCAGGCGATATCCGTAACTTTTACAATTTTGTTAATTCTCGTTTAAAAATCAGGAAAAGTTCATTTCCCCTGACTTTATCTAATGGTATTGAATTAGATGACGATCATGTAAAAGCTAATCATTTTAACTCATATTTTGCCTCTGTTTTCACTGTTGATGATCAAAATCTTCCTGTTTTTCAGGCTCGTACTTTTTCTTCGTTAGCAGAAATGAATTTCGATGTAGACACCGTTTACAGAGCTATTCGCGAATCTAAACCAAGTACTGCATGTGGCCCTGATGGCCTATGCTCATTTTTTATTAAAAAACTAGGTTATTTGCTTTCTCCTCCTCTTGCTTCTATCTTTGAAACTTCTTTTCGATCAGGTTCAATTCCAAAATTGTGGTATCAAGCAAACGTAATTCCAGTTTTCAAAAATAAAGGTGATTCTGCTTGTGTAGAAAATTATCGTCCGATTTCGTTGTGTTGCTCTCCTTGTAAAATTATGGAAAAAATTGTTAATAAAAAGATTCTGGATTACTTAAATATAAATAATTTACTTTCTCCTCTCCAATTTGGATTTTTAAAAGGTCGATCATGTGAAATGCAATTGCTAAAGTGTAAAAACGAATGGGCAAAATTTATTGATAGAAAATCTACTGTAGATGTAATTTTTATCGACTTTAAAAAAGCTTTCGATTCTTTATCGCACACAAAATTACTTCATAAACTTTCTGCATATGGTCTAAATGGTTTTCTTTTCAACTGGCTTAAATCTTTTTTATCCTCTCGATCTCAGTGCGTTGTTGTTAATAGTTCTTTTTCAGATAGCTTTAATGTAACTAGCGGCGTCCCGCAAGGGAGCGTGATAGGGCCAACCCTTTTTCTGATTTACATTAATGATTTATGTGATAATATGAGTAGTCGTATTCGGTTATTTGCTGACGATGTTAAAATGTATAATTTGTCCTCTTCTAAAACTATACTTCAAAACGACCTTAATAAGCTTTATACATGGTCGCGTGAATGGCAGCTTCAGATATCTATTGATAAATGCTCAGTTTTGTACATGGGTTATAATAATCCTAAACATCAATATTTTATTGGAAATCAACTTTTACCTTCTGATTCTGACTGTGTCCGCGATTTAGGTGTTCTAATGTCTCAAAATTTGAAATTTCAGCAGCACTATCATGAAGTGATTAAAAAAGCTTCTCAGCGATCCAGTCTGATACTGAAGTTATTCTTCTCTCGTGATCATAAAATTTTGTCTCGTGCTTTTGTTGTATATGTTCGTCCGCTTTTAGAGTACTGCTGTACCGTTTGGAGTCCTTATCGTATTCGAGATATTGATCGTATCGAGCGAGTTCAGCGCAAGTTTACCCGTTGTATTTTTGGTTTTAGCAGTGGTTTGTCATATAATGATCGTTTAAAAAGTCTGTCATTAGAACGTCTCGAAATACGCCGTATTCGTTTTGCTTTATCCTTTTATTATCAGATTATTAATGGAAAATCACACATTCTCTGTGACGAGTTTTTCGCATTTAATCGCAACTATACTCGCTCTGTCAATAACCTTAAACTGACTGTTCCAGTAGCTCGTTCAGATATTCTCAAGTATGATTTCAGTCATAGATATGTGAATCTGTGGAATTCACTTCCAGTTGATGTTGTAAATTCACCTAGCTTAGAAATTTTTAAACGCAAACTAAATGCTTTTGATTTTTCTGTTCATCTGAAGGGGCACGTGTAAGTTTTCACGTTCGTGACTGCGTGTCCCGTTGCTGACGTTTTAGTCATATATCGTTTTATCATATCTTTGTATCGTACGCTGTGTCTTTATTTTTACCATGTCTTGTACGTTTTGCAATAAAATCTTTGTTGTTGTTATATAGTTATAACTTAACACTTAGGTCTTAACTATGAACGAAATAAATTCTTAATGTGAAACAACTAACTAACTACAGTAAGTACAGTAAGAAGGTCAATGTATGATAATCATTATAACTTGCTGTTTAAGTTTTGAAAATTCTCCTGAATTCTCCTAGATTTTCAGGATTCTCCTGAATTCTCCTGACATTTTAAAATTCTCATGCATTCTCCTGCATGTTTACAACTTCTCCTGAAATTTCTCCTGAAAAGCCCATTCTCCTGCTCCTGCTCCTGAAAATTTTAGATTCTCCTGAATTCAGGAGAATTCTCCTGCACCTGGCCTGGCAAACCTGGCGACAATCCTGCTCATTGAGTCTAAAGATTTGTACAGTAAATGCTACACGACATTTAATTTTCGAAATAGTAAGAGCTTGCTGCAGCTCGTGCTTTTATATCCCATGTATCGAAATCTTTTGCCCATAAGAAAATCATTCACAGCAGATATAGTTTGCAAGCAGTCTACTTCACTAAAATACAACAATTTGACTTTTGTGCTACTAAAATATGTACAAATTGCATGTACCTAAAGTCTGATTCATTTATTCGAGAGCTTTTTTAGTAATTTTTTTTGAAGGCTACAGTATGCCTAGCTAGGTGACTTACTGTAACTCGACAGAAAAGTTGAGTGGGGACGAGCGGCCGCCATTCTTTCATTTCTAATGCGCGAAACCGTCCACATAGACTTAATTCAAGCATCTAAACAGTGCTGCGACATACTACAGTAAGTGCGCTAAATAAAAATCTTGCAGCAGGAATCGAACCCGTGTTGTTTCGTTGACAATCGGACGTTCTACCACTACGCTAAGCAAAAGTTTTCGGCGATGTTTAAAACGCAAGTCTATTGTGTTTAACGGTCGATTATGAAAAGCTGAACGCGCGAATTCCATCCGCATGTTGCATGATCTGCTGGAAGACTAGAATAAATTATGCCGTAAGAAATTTTATTGAAAAACCCTTCCTTCCTATGTAGCTACAGTAATCTCTAAATGACCTACAGTAAGTAGGGAACATAGAGTTACTGTAGCCTCGGAAAAGATTTGCTTAACATTATAGTCTGTTTCACACAACTTCGGTCATAAATTTTAAAACTATCTCCGATAATAAGCTGACAGATTGCGATTATAGCATTGAGCTGATATATGTATAATTATCGTAGCCCTCAGCTTACTGTCGATGAAAATTCTTAGAATTTATGCACGAAGTTATGTGAAACAGACTATAGCTACGTTAGTTTCCTTTCCACCTGCATAAAAATATTAATTTTTCCAAGCATGCAGAACCTAATTAATAAATTTAAGCTTACGCAGGGGCGGACTTAGGGGCGGCGGGGGGCGGCCGCCCCCCCTCTTGGCCCAAAATAGTGCGCAAAATTAAGCATTCTTGAGCGATTTTTAGCGATTTTCGGGTTAAAACGGCTAATTTTTCCGCCCAAGTCAGGGTTCCGCCCCCCCCCCTTAGAGGTACCGCCCCCCCCCCTTAGAAAAATCCTAGATCCGCCACTGAGCTTACGTATATTTTCTTCTCTTGGCACTACTTTTGAACTGTTTCAGTCAATTACAGCATTCGTTAATCTTGTTAATTCAAGGTCAAATTCTCAGAACAAATATCAAGTAGTCAACAATAGTACTTATGCATCGCATGTACAAATATGAAACCTTAGAATCAATTAATAGGATAGAACGTTATGTGGATATAAAAAAGTCATCACAGGACTTTAGTAGAGCAATTACAAAAGCATCACTTTTCACCTGATTCGACCATGAATTAAAATGGCAACAGTCAGCAAATAAAAATAGAATAATGTGGTAGCGGATCTTTGTAATATATGGGTCACGACCATAGGTGGGCAGCACCAAAATTCTGGGGGTGAAAAAATTTCTGGGGGGGGGTGAAAAAATTTTTAAAGGTCAAAAAATGGTCTTAAAAGTGGTCGTATGGCAAAAAAACACCATTTTTCGACGTTTCTCATCAAGTCTCTATCCAATGGCATCAAAAAATTGCTAAAAAAGCGAAAAAAAAATTTTCTGGGGGAGGGGGTATTTTGATTTCTGGGGGGGTATTTCAATTTCTGGGGGTGCATACCCCCAAACCCCCCACGCCCATGTGTGGTCACGACAACACGAGCTGTTTACATCGACATTGAGGCAGATCGCAGGGAGTCTCCTCGGATTCTATTCGCGGGCTTAAGCCGCTAGAAAACAAAAAATGCCGTTTCAAAATACGCAAAACGCTTTCAAAGCTAGAAAATGTACACCACTTACATCACTATTGAAAGTAAGCAAACACGCCCTATCATGTTTGATTCCTGCTACATTTTTAGACTTGCGAGCATGTACAGACGCATAACCGGAAACGTTGGCCGAAAAAAGGCAAGACAGAAACACGTTTATCACACTCAATTTCTGACTTTATACCTCCCAAAAAACCTAACAATTGATGTAAACAAATGCATTTCGATGTGACGTGTACCCCTTCAAAAGTACTTTATTTTTATTCTATTCGACTTATCCCGACTTCTAAACGGAAAGTGGCAAATTAATACCATCCAACACATTATAAACTTTAAAAATCTGAAACTAATATACCATTGAGTGTAAAGAAAGTCGGTATGGGCCAGTTTGTAGTCATTCAAATTGTAGTACGTTTGTATGCGGAAAACTTCTGTTCCGTAAAATATATGCGATATTTAACAATCAGAATGGGGAAAAACGTTTCTTTCGCCCATTTTACATCCCTGATTTCGAAAGTTACACCCCATTAATAATTCAATATTGCGTTTTTTTAACTCGGTTTGCTGCGACGTGTAGCCTTTAAAAGTTACTTTATTTGTATACTAGTTGAGCTGCCCGGCGTTGCCCGGGCTGAACTTAGGCCTGATAGCTATATGGAATTAATATGTCTCTTGTATTTTTTATTTTTCAAGACTTTTGATGTTTTTGGGATATTTCTAAAAAAATTGTTGGTACAAACCATATTTTATTTTTTGGATTTTTTTTAAATGTCTTTTGTCAACCATTTTTTTGATCAAATCCATATTTTTGACGTTACAGAATGGTTTTGAAAATTGTTTAGCCATAATCATATTTTTGATGTTCTGGGGTGTTCTGGAAATTTTTTTAATAAAACCCATATTGTTGATGTTTTGGGATGTTTTGGAAAAATTTTTTCGTTAAACCATATTTTTGATGTTTTAGGATGTTTTGAAAAATTTTTTCGGTCAAACCATATTTTTGATGTTTTAAAAATTTTTTGTCTGTTGTAGCAAAGGGTGTCATATATCACGTGATATGTTATAGCTGATGGTATCTCTATCTTATATCACTGCATGTTATGGCACAGACAGGGTATCTATACCAAACCTATCTTATAGCATTGCCTATCTCGTAGCACAGGGTATCTTATATCCCATACTATCTTATAACATTGCCCATCTTGCAGCTCGGGGTATCTTATATCACTTCCTATCTTATAGCATTGCCTATCTTGTAGCACGGGGTATCTTTTATAACGTTCTATCTTATAGCATTGCCTATCTTGTAGCACGGGGTGTCTTATATCATGTCCTATCTTATAGTATTGCCTATCCTGTAGCACAGAGTATCTTATATCATGTCCTATCTTATAGCATTGCTTATCTTGTTGCACATAGTATCTCATACCATGCCTATCTTATAAAATTGCCTATGTTATAGCATCATTTGGTTAAACCCGTATTTTGATGTTTCACAGTGCCGACCAATGCTATAACATATAACAATGTACATAGTGTCGCCAGGCATGCTCCTCTTGGCAGGGGTATCCCTATACAAACAGTATAAACTAATTTTTGAAAAAATAGCAAAAAATCGGCCATCTCCCGAAATCGTGGAGGCTTATAGCACAGGGGCCAAACCCTGCTCCCTCCCTGCCCAGGGCCAATGGGTGCGTTTGTCGAAATTTCAAGATCGCTACGGCTCCTTCCCCCATTGGACCGACCTCGGCCCAAAATATCAACCCACCAAATTTCATTGGGCCGGAGCCAACCCGGCACAAACATACGAACATACATACATACATACAAACAAACAAACTTTCAAAAATATATAGTAGATTATTAAATTTATCTTGACTTATAAGCGGAGAATTTTGCAGAGAAATCTTAGACAGAATCTGTTTTTTTAAACCATCTACTAGAGTGTAAAGTCTAAAAGCCTGGTACTAACTTCGTATTGAGTGTACAAAAGTTTACTGGTAAGCAGAAAGTAGCCCTAAAGCGTTAGTACATTTCTATGAGAAAAAATTTCTTGGAACTCATAAGCGGAGGTGTTGGCAGACATAAACAAGTCGAAAACTCGACCAAAATCTCTTGTTTCACCCCCGATTTTCACACTCTTTACACTTCCATTCGAGCATTGATGCGAAATTCAAAAAACAACAAAATGTTTTAACCGACTGATCATGAAGGAATAGTTTTGAAAAATGAGCTTGCTAAGCGAGATTTGTAAACTAAGAGGAGCTTAAAGTTTAAACCTACCATTAAATTATAAAGATAATAATAAAAGATTTAAAGCTTTAAGAAAAAGAAAAATGTGGTAAATTAAAACAAATTTAAAGGATATGATGAAACATTATTGTTGAGAATAGGACGATCACGTGCTATGTATAATGACTCCTTGATTAAAAGATCAAAAGAGTTGGATGCTCGACTGATAACCTTGAAGCAATCTGATGTAATTGGATGATTGCTATTTGAGATATGTTTGTGAATAGCAGATAAACTATCACCCTGAATTGGCTTTCCTGTAGCAAATGAGATGCCAGTATGCTCTGCCATTCTACTCCCAAAATGTCGGCGAGTTTCACCGATGTAACTAGCCATACAGCTAGAACACGTATACTTATATACTAAATTTGAGAGTAGCTTAGCAGGTACAGCATCCTTGTTCTTGAAAAACCGGCTGATACACATAACAGGTTTGTAAACAAACCTTACTCTAATCTGAGGGTAAAATGCAGATATAACCTTTAGAATTCTGCTGCGTACATTGTAGCCATGCACACCAGTGTAAGGCAAAACAAGAGAATAGCATAGTTTATCACACCCGAATTTTATGTCATCACTCTTACTATAAACTTTTGTCATAAAGTCTGATATGACCTTATCAATCAAGCTAAGCGGATACTCATTTTGCAGTAGAGTCTGCTTCAGCTTGTCAATATCAGAGACAAAAGTCTGATATGAGTTACAAATCATGTGAATACGACTCACAAGTGTCTTTATTAAACCAACTTTATAGGCAAAAGGAATGAAGCTAGACAATTTGGCATAAAGGCCAGAAAATGTGGGTTTCTGATATGATGATGTGACAATATCATCGGACTTCCTTTCAACAAGCACATCAAGGAAATTTAATTTCTTGTCACATTCAGTTTCAAATGTGAAATTCATATTAGGATGTTGCTGATTCATGTAATCACAGAACTTTCTAGGCTGATTTCTGTCAGAAAACACTACAAATGTGTCATCAACATAACGTACATAAAACTTGGGTCTAATCTTTATACTACAGTCTCTGAGCCACTTTGTTTCATGATGGCTCAAGAAAATGTTGGCAAGAACTGGGCCAAGCGGATTACCCATAGCAACACCATCTATCTGTTGATAGATTTTACCATTACACGTAAAGTAACACTCTTTAACTGCAAGTTCTAGAAGCAGTTTGAATTGATGACAATTCATGTTATTTACTAACACGACACTCTGATCATCAAATTGGTCGAAAAAAGTCTTGGTCGAAACGTCAGCTACATTCGTTAGAGTCGATAAACAATGGAAGGACAATGGGAGCGAACCACACCCTACTCCAGCAGCATTGGTTGGTCAGATTGCTTCCCCTCTGCTACTTAAGTCAATTTTCCGAATATTTTTAGTCAATTAAGGCATAATGGGAGAAAATCGCCTGTCAATCAAACAACAACTTCAGCTAGTCAGATTACTTCCACTACTGCTACGACATCTAGGATGGGTGGAGGTAAGGGCGGGTTGGAGGGCCTGGTGAGTTTTAGACTTAAAAAGTTTTTCTTTATTATTGCTTTTCTTTTCAAGATTCGTTTAAAGCTAAATATATTCACAAATTTGAAGAATAAGTATGATCATGGAGTTGTGTTACTTTTGAGAAAAGTTGAGAAGCTTCAACTTCGCTATGATAAGCTTCAGTTGGATGTTGCATTTCTTAGAGAATGCATTGATAATGATTTGCTTCCTAAATTTCTGGCTTTCAAGGTTTCTAATAGGATGCTTAAGCGTTCTAAATGTTACATAACATGCCAGAGGCTTCTGCTAAATGAGGAATTGAAAGTTAAAATCAAAGAGGTTGAAAGAGTCCTAAGAGATTTGAAGGCGCAGATTACCTTGTTTAATTCACGAGTATCCTGGCTGGATTCTCAGGTAGCATTAACATACATTAGACGCAATGTGTCTAAATCTCTCAACCATGTTAGACAGTTGCATAGCAAGAAGGTAAAAAACTTGCTTATGCATAAAAGTGTCAATAGTATCGATCCTGAAAAGGTTGTAGTTAATTTAAGTAACCGAGTTTTGACAGCTCATGAGAAGCTTGTGTTGTCTTATGGTATGAAGTACTCTATTACACCTAGGAAGATCGAGTATGGTGATTATCTGCTACCTTTTGAGAAACTGATGGGTTTCCTCAAGAAACAAACTGCCTTTAACTGTGACAATGTAAAAATGCAAATGATCAAGAATCAATTGCGAGACATTGCTCTTAGCTCATATTTTAATTATGATAAGAAGCATTGCGATAATCTATCAAAGCGTGACTATGAAATCCTCAGCAATCTGTCAAAAGACAAGAATATCATTGTTCTAAAGGCAGATAAGGGTAATCAAGTAGTAATTCTGAACAAAGATGACTACATTAGGAAGTTGAATGATGTCTTGAATGATATCTCAAAGTTCAAAGTCATTGACTGTAATCCTTGTCAGTTTATACGCTCAGTTGAGAAACGCATATCAGCCCATATACTGAAGGTTCATAAACAGAATGGACTATCTGCTGATGTCTATAAAAGTATAAATCCTGTAGGATGCAGTTATGGCAGGCTATATGGCTTGCCTAAGACTCATAAGAGAGATGTTCCTTTAAGACCAATCTTGTCAGCCATCAACACTCCAACTTATAAGTTGGCTAAGTATTTTGTGCCGATCCTACAAGACATAAGTACTAATGAATACACTTTATGTGACACTGGTAGTTTCCTGACAAGACTCAAGGCTTTTACATTCAAAAGCCATCATTTTATGGCTAGTCTTGATGTTCAAAGCTTGTTCACTAATATTCCACTCAATGAGACCATTGACATATGTATTAGGAAACTATTTGATGATCAGAATGTCATGTTAGTAAATAACATGAATTGTCATCAATTCAAACTGCTTCTAGAACTTGCAGTTAAAGAGTGTTACTTTACGTGTAATGGTAAAATCTATCAACAGATAGATGGTGTTGCTATGGGTAATCCGCTTGGCCCAGTTCTTGCCAACATTTTCTTGAGCCATCATGAAACAAAGTGGCTCAGAGACTGTAGTATAAAGATTAGACCCAAGTTTTATGTACGTTATGTTGATGACACATTTGTAGTGTTTTCTGACAGAAATCAGCCTAGAAAGTTCTGTGATTACATGAATCAGCAACATCCTAATATGAATTTCACATTTGAAACTGAATGTGACAAGAAATTAAATTTCCTTGATGTGCTTGTTGAAAGGAAGTCCGATGATATTGTCACATCATCATATCAGAAACCCACATTTTCTGGCCTTTATGCCAAATTGTCTAGCTTCATTCCTTTTGCCTATAAAGTTGGTTTAATAAAGACACTTGTGAGTCGTATTCACATGATTTGTAACTCATATCAGACTTTTGTCTCTGATATTGACAAGCTGAAGCAGACTCTACTGCAAAATGAGTATCCGCTTAGCTTGATTGATAAGGTCATATCAGACTTTATGACAAAAGTTTATAGTAAGAGTGATGACATAAAATTCGGGTGTGATAAACTATGCTATTCTCTTGTTTTGCCTTACACTGGTGTGCATGGCTACAATGTACGCAGCAGAATTCTAAAGGTTATATCTGCATTTTACCCTCAGATTAGAGTAAGGTTTGTTTACAAACCTGTTATGTGTATCAGCCGGTTTTTCAAGAACAAGGATGCTGTACCTGCTAAGCTACTCTCAAATTTAGTATATAAGTATACGTGTTCTAGCTGTATGGCTAGTTACATCGGTGAAACTCGCCGACATTTTGGGAGTAGAATGGCAGAGCATACTGGCATCTCATTTGCTACAGGAAAGCCAATTCAGGGTGATAGTTTATCTGCTATTCACAAACATATCTCAAATAGCAATCATCCAATTACATCAGATTGCTTCAAGGTTATCAGTCGAGCATCCAACTCTTTTGATCTTTTAATCAAGGAGTCATTATACATAGCACGTGATCGTCCTATTCTCAACAATAATGTTTCATCATATCCTTTAAATTTGTTTTAATTTACCACATTTTTCTTTTTCTTAAAGCTTTAAATCTTTTATTATTATCTTTATAATTTAATGGTAGGTTTAAACTTTAAGCTCCTCTTAGTTTACAACTCTCGCTTAGCAAGCTCATTTTTCAAAACAAAATGTTTATCTAAATAATTCTATCCTCTACAATTCTATACTATTAAATTGTATGAGGCATTTACACAGAGTTGTGTAGACGCTGGCGAAAAACCCACCAAAATTCGCTATATGTTAAAACGTTACGCCAAAACTTTACACGCTCGTTACACACTGGAAAGTATAGAGGAAAACAAAAATGTACAGCGAATTTTTTCATTATATATCTTTAAAAAAACTGCACCTCCCAGATGTGTCCCGTTATAGCTGTAGGGGGTAGACATAGATTTTAATTTATTTATATAAAACTTTTACTTGTAATTGTCCATGTTTATACCTTTATCCTGCACATTAAGTTGCTGAGGACAACAAGAACGCCTCTATTATTGTCAAATTCACCGCAATAATTAGGTGCACTAAAAATAGTCAAAAGTTTGCGATTGGCGAAAAATTCGCAGCCATCATGCACAACTTGATGGGCCCTGCAGACCTGAAAATTTGAATATAGTACTGCTGAATGCACAGAATGTATACTTTGTCGATGTATTTAGGAATGCAAGCAGGTAGATACCTACTTGATTAGCTATTACTATCAAAAGTAAAAGAAAAAGTTATTTCACGATGTTCCTGCTGCCCTTTAAGGCAGTGAAATGAATGATCATTGAACAATTAATGAACAGATATAACAATAATTAATTAACATTGAGCACGAAACAATAATGAATGGTAAACCATTCCATTAATTTATGTTAAGCAATTCCATTAATTTAAGGGCAATGCAGGAAGAATTATGTTATTTTGTGGAAATATGTATTTTCCAGAAACTAAAAAACGATAATTCGTTAAGTTGCAACAGAGCTGTTGTTATTATGTTGGCTTTTTGAAATGTGTTCTGAGTTTACAAAAATAGGGCTGTCCAGGATAGTAAAAGTTTAGGATAGCGGAGATATAGGGCGCAATATGCCCTCTGGCCCAGTATTCTTTAAACATTATCCGTAGATAACTCAGTTTTAGAATACGCAGGAGGGAAGGGGGAGGTTTCCGCCCCAGGAATCTGGAAAACCCCGCAAAAGTCGATAACCCCACAGAATTGAATTTTTGGCACGTTTTTTGGGATTTTTGCTGGTTTTGACCCTCCCCAGAATTTGGCCGCTGCCCATGCATTGGTTACTGTTCGGAACATTGTTTTTGTATGGAACAAACATCTTGAGATTCACACGAAGATCTCTAGAGCGATCTTTGTACAATGCAAAATGACTTTTCGGGGAAAAAGTATTGTAATTATGGCGCATTTTAGTGATTTTTGAGAGCAAATACTAAAAAAATTAAAATCGCAAGTGCGGGGTTAAAGCCGTTCACAATCAAGCTATACAGTCTAGCAGTGGCGGATCCAGGATTTTCCTAAGGGGGGCGGTACCCCTAAGGGGGCGGAACCCTGACTTGAGCGGAAAAATTAGCCGTTTTAACCCAAAAATCGTTAAAAATCGCTCAAAAATCCTTAATTTTGCGTACTATTTTGGGCCAATGGGGGGCGGCCGCCCCCGCCCCTAAATCCGCCTCTGCAGTCTAGAACATCTTTCTCAGTAATTCTAAAGACTTTCGCAGAAAATAATGACTAATGATCATTCAAAATTCTTATCTGCTGTTTGCAAATAGAATTAGCTTATGTACATATGTTTGTTTTATTCCATTCATCAGCGCATTGGCGTTATATGATACATA
Source organism: Mermis nigrescens (assembly GCA_036768485.1). Lineage (NCBI taxonomy): Eukaryota > Metazoa > Nematoda > Enoplea > Mermithida > Mermithidae > Mermis > Mermis nigrescens. Next base: position 10,190,275 of record JAVLUZ010000161.1, read on the forward strand.
ATGAATGTCCTTTAGTCGTCAGCGGACAACATGAGAACGTCTTATGACCAAATACCGTGAGAATCTGTATGTAATCAATATAAATTGCAATGTTGGTTGACGTCTGAGCTTAAAACTTGTGAATAATTTAAGAAATCTGATTTGAATATGCAAATTGAAATTTTTAACTTCGTCTGACCCTCTGACCATTCAAAATTGAACGATATCGATGAAAGTGCATAAATCAAAATAAAAATCCGGATAAATAAGTAGTTTATCCTGCAAATTACGTAGTCTGTTTTATGATTATCATTTTCGATTGTTATTATACTACTGTTTATATTGTAGTGGATTCGTTATTACCATTATTCTTAATCTGAATCGAGAGCGTTTCTCACTATGACAAATGGGAAATATTATAATGTAGATCAAACGCAATGCGGTGAATTTATTCTTGGTATTAAATCCTGACAAAAACTAATAAATATTCATGATTAGAGGTGGACCTTAATTTTACTTAAAATGAGTCGATACTTGTAAATATGTCATTTGTGTTTAGGGATATTTTGTTTGCTGGCCTGGAGATGTCACGGCAAAATCTCCCAACAAAACGTCCCCGGGCAAAACATCCCCAACAAGCGTCCCCACGACAAAAAGTCCTTAGCAAAACGCCCCCATGACAAAACGTCCCCGGAAATTATTTTCATACGTTAAATAATCAATATGAACAAAAAGTACATGGCAGAATATTGGTCGTTCTTTATTTCTCCATAGTTTTCTCGTTTGATATTCTTTTTCCCAGCAACGCCGAATGCTGTTTTGGCTATTTTAACTCTGAGTGTACCCATACGTGGGCAGCAAGAAAATTCTGGGGAAGGTCAGGATGGGTAAAATTGCCAAAAAATGTTACTAAAAATAGAATTCCGGGGTCTACAGTAATCTGGGGGTTTCATCTCCTGGGTACAAACCCCCACGCCCGTGTGTGAGTGTACAGCGTCGCAAGCTTGTCCCTCGTGGTCAACGCAAAATGAAATTTTGAAGTTTTTCATTGTTTATTCGCGTCATTTTGATGCTTCAGTGCTTTGCTTTACATAATACTTAGTAATTCACTTTGTTCTTGTTTTCTCTGTGTGCAAGTAACATTAAAGGTGGGTACCTATATCTGATGAAATAAGCGGAAACGTCAAATCAGGAAAATCTTGCTTCAATTGCTTCATGCTTCTTTCAATTTGATTTATTACGATTTTTATTTCTTTATTACTTATTTAATTACCATTTTTATTTACTTCTCATTTTGTTTATCTCACGTTTATGTATGCTTCTACTTTTCTGATTAATTTGTGCTTTAGAGTTTTGAAATAGCCTTTATGTTAATTTTATACTTTAACATTTCACACGTGAAGTTGTTCGTTTCTTCAACATCACAAATTGATCGTGTTTCACGATATTTCAATAATTTTTAAAAGATAACCCTATTCGAATGCATATCTGAAAGGCATTATATAAGAACATTTTGTCACAGTGACATTTTGCCAAGATGGTTTGTCAGGGAGATGCTTTGATGGGGACGTTTTGTTGGGGACATTTTGTCGTAGGGCTGTTTTGTTGTGGGGACGTTTTGTCCGGGAACGTTTGAACTGGCAAATTTGGCACATTTATACATCTAATTTCTGATCTATAGGTACTAAAGAAAAAATAAATACAATAAATGATCAAAATTCAATCGGCTTTCAGAAAAAGTACTCAACAACCACCGCACGGACTTCAATGAAATGAAGTGTTTTAAATAAATAATTTTTAAGTAATATCATTTTGCCGAAAAAATTAAACTAGCTTATGGCTACAGTATGCTATGCTCCAATAACCGATCTTATTTTGCATGGTCCCCACAGCATGCAGGTTTTGTTTTCTATTTCAAAAAGTAGCAAAATACCTAAATTTTTTTGTGATCTAAACTTTATATGTTTTTGTTTTTCCTGTCTCCTAATAGTTCGTCCTGCAATTTCGATTTAATTTTTTTCCAATACGGCTGCCTTCATAAGGTACCGTCAACTAAAATTACATTGCCACGTTTTTCGGCTTTTTCTCAGTATAACTTATGATGTAATAGTTTTTAGATACTGTAATTTCGCCAAAACATAAAGAGTGAGTTGTTGAATGTATTCCATACAATTATTTTACTCAAACAGGCTTCAACAACGAATAATTTACACAAAAGTTGTATGGCAAAGTTTGACCTTGAAGTGGGGTAAATTTGCCACTCCCTGAACAGATTCAAAAATACACTGTTGCAGGCAGAACAAGAATCGCCTATACTTTGTGCGGTACAATCTTGTACAAAGATCGCTCCAAAAATCTTTGTACAAGCCTCAAAATCTTTGTCACATACAAAAAAAATTTAAGCCTAGGCAATATTAGTTTTGATGACAGATTGCCCATATATCTATTCAGACTGAAGAGCACGATTCAAAACTCTTGTCAGTGCTTAAACATAAATTAAATCCTTTATTTTGATGAGTTTTCGAGTTTAACAATAGGGTAAAACAATTTTTCATTTTACGATAGGTTGCGGGGGAACATTGCCAACCGATTTTTCTGAAAACTTGATGTACAACAAAATATGAAAAGACACATTTTCTGGATGCAAAATATCTCTAGTTTCGATAAGCCTAAACAAGAAAAACAATCTCTTTCGGGTTTCCTAGTGACCTGAACACTTATGAGTTCGATAAAAACTTGCTAAAAAATGATAGCCCTCACAAAAACGAGAATAGACACACGAAGAACTTAAAGAATCCATTCTTTCTTTGTTACCAGATGAATAATACAGTAATAAATCGAAAACAACAAAAAATAGCGCACCACACATGGCCTGCGACAATGAAAGCAGTCTGCAATAAAAAAAACCTTGATTGGCAAAATTACCCCATACTCGGCAAAGAAACCCCAGTTGATGGTATACATTTTACTCGCGCTGTTTTATATTCTTCAATGTTTAAACATAAAAAGCCAAAAAAAGCTCTTTCGAATGATATTCTATTTGCCTGATTTGGTAAAGAATTCAAGTTTTTCAATACGGCGGCCAGGAAGGTTGTCATACTGTAACTTTTGATATTTTCAGCTATTATTTTGTGTGTATCTGACATGTTTCAAGTTTTTCAGTAAATATCTAGAAAATTTAATGCCTTTTCTAATGAGCTATGGCATATGTTCCGAATCCTTCTAGTTCTTTTGGGAAGTTCAGAAACATCAAAATTATTCATTGTGATGAAAAAGGCATGTGCCGTAGACCCGACTTGAAATTGTCTAAAATACTTTTTAAGATAATTCTATCATTGTACATATTCCTGTACTCATAAGATAAAACCAAATTTTCATGCTAAAGGATGCGACGATTCTTCGATGCACAGATTACTCACCAGATCGATCAGCGCAGAATTTATGAAGCACATCCTCTCCGAATAAATATGCTATACCTCGAAAACTTGGTCGGAAACCTTGAAAAAAATGTAAACTTTTTATCAAGTTAATCAGAGTTGAGGTGAAGCGTATAAGGCAGATCCAGCCTTTACATAGAAATGTAATTCAATCCATACGATCTAATTATGCACTCGGACATTGGAAAATTGAATCTAATATTTTTCGATAGCAAGCTGGAGTTCAATAAAGTCCTTATTTTAGCTAGCGTTGCCTTCAATTTTTTCCCGCTTTCGTCGACTATTTCGTCTCCGATGAATTTTTTAAAATCATGTTTTTTTCACTTACTTATCTCATTTTCGTTTTTCATCTTCATAAATATTTTTGTTTACTTAAACAATGAAAATTTGAATGTTTATTTTGTGTTTTAGTGCAGAACATGATCAATGGGAACATATCCATCTACCTTTAACATCTGCTGATGGATCGGACAAAAGAAGGTCAGCAACAAGGCCACCATTATCAGGCACCCTGTATGGTAGAGGCCATGTCCTGATTTGATCAAATGAAACGAATTCCGGTGAGAGATCACCATGAATGCAGAACAGTTTATTAGAAACTAATCCTGCGACTGGCATCATATCAAAAGCTTTCTTAAAGATCTTAAATTCGATTACGCTTGTAACTGAATCTCCAAAGACAAAATATGGTACCTGGAAGTTCAACCAAGTGGCAACTCGATACTTTAGAACGCACCTGTGAAGGAAACGGGACTGAAATTTTAATTGTTAAGCACATGCAAATTTTAATCTTGTTCTTCATTAGTAACTGAGGTCTGCATCGATAAAAGCTAAAACTTACTCGTCATAGAAACCATAAACTCTGTAATAAAGAAAGCATTTAAACAACTGTTTCTCCAGTCAAGTAAAATTATAATTAAAATTGATAAAATTATCACCGGTTTATAGTAGCAGTTTCATGATTTCCCCGCAATATCGTAGGTAGCGCGATAGCGCTACCTATAATATACTTGGCCTCCTTTTTTCTTATATGTTTATCACAGCGAGTGCGAAATTTGTTCCCCCCTCACAGCTATAACGGCAAACATCTGGGAGGTGCGGTTTTTTTAATCGATGGATAATTAAAAAATTCGATGTCGGTCTTTTTTTGTTTACACTCCATACCGAGTTATCAATGAGCTTGTAAAGTGTAAACCGAAAAATCAAATAATTTGCGGAGAGCCAATTTTTTTCAAAACGTTGCCCCCAAGCTGTAGATTACGAATCTGACCTTAAAATTTCTTTACACTCGATGGTTGTTGCACAAAAGTGTAAAGTTTACGTGTTTTTCACTCTTTGCGTGTCCTTCACCTTATCTAACTCAATTTTGGTTTCTGTGCAGTCCAATCAGTTTTATAAAGTGGAGGGTTGCAAAATCTCAAAACCGAATTTTTTTGTTTTTCTTATAATGCAATATTTCTTTATCTGTAATCGCTTTAGTGTAAAGGGTTCGAGACGAAAAACGATATTTCTTCAACTACTCCGCTAAGTAGACAGAACATGCTAATTATGCTTAAAAGGTGCCCTGACCTTAGCGTTACAGATCCCAGCTTATTTTGTTTCTATACACCCAATATTGCGGTATTAGCACAAGTGTAAAGTTTACAACGAAAAGCATTTTTGCGCCCAGAGCGTCGTGGATGATGAATTTTTTTTAAATGTTCTCCGTAAGGTCAGAATAACGAATCTGACCTTTAAACTTTTCTACAGCCAGTGTTTGTTGAGGTATGAAGAGGTGAACGTTGAATTATACCAACACCTATTTTCTAATGCCGATAGATAATTCCGTATTGCATATTGTTTGATCAGATTTTCCTTATTTCAGAGGTGTTTGGCTCTCTTTAATAAATAATTATTTTTATCATCATAAATGCGCTATTCTTAAACTTCAGTAGAATGATGGATATTTTTCAAAATAGTATAACCAAGCTGAAATCTACCGACATGTTGAGTAGTTGCAGGGCCGGTCGCAGGATTTTTGTTTGGAGGGGGCTAACCGGTACATAGTTTATTCACAATTTATCGACCATTTTTGTGTGTATAGACCATCTAGGGGCATATAATAACGTCGTTTTTGTGCATTTCTGATCATACCGCATCTTTTTCAGCCAAAATATAATTTTTTTTTCAAAATTTTTTTTCAAAAATATTTGTGGTTTTTTAATGTAAAATAACGTTTCAAATTTATAAATCCAATTTTTAAAAACAAACCATCGTTATAGACTCAAAACTTACACAGCATGCAAATTTTTTAACAAACGTATAGACAATTACAATTTAGATATTGCACTTTAAGTTCCAAAGAGAAAATGCCTAAAAGTCCGAAATTGCTAATAAAAGTGCCAAAACCATGCCAAGGACTCTCCTCTAAAAAAAATGCCAAACTGGCATTAAAAGTGCTGGGGTGGCAAAACTGACAATGACATTTGTGTTACAGTATATGGTGCTTAATTGGCATATACAATAAGCAGTGGCAAAATCTAGAATTTTCCTAAGGGGGCGGTATCCCAACTTTTCCAAAAACAGTCAAAAATAGGTCCAAAAATTTGCCCTTTGCGCGCGAAATAGCGTTTTTTTACGGTGTTTTACATTGTATACTTTTACATAAAATCACTTTTGACGCAATATTTCTTCTGAAAATTTTAAAATTGTAGACAATTTTGTGCGAAAAAGTCATTAAATTTCTTTGACTTTAACAAAAATCTGGCGCGGAGCGCCGGAAATTTGTGAAATTAAAGCGGATAGACGTCTAGAAGCATGATTTACTGCTTGATTTCCTGTATTTAAAGCATTTGATGCGAAACGTCGAAATTTTTAATTGAAAATAGAAGAAAACTATGCAAAAATAGCTGTTTCTGCTGTTAAAATTGTTTTGAAACCTACATGAACAGAAAATGGCTTCCAGGCAGTGGTTTTTTTGTACAAGGTCCGTTTGTACATGTACAAAGATGGTCCCCAAAAGTCTTTGTACATTTTGTACACACAAATTTTCGGTACTATAATATGGTACAGTAGCGATTTTAGTGTGGTAATGTATTTTAGCTAATTTTTGGGTCTCTCAAAATCAATAAGAATCGTTTTTAAAACGGCGCGAAGCGCGAAAAATTTCGCATTTTTCCTTTTGGAATGCAATTTCTGCCATTATAGACATATATAGAACACACAATTACTCATTTAGGCGCTAAACGCCGAAAATTTTCGCGAATTTCAGACCTTTTTTGCAATTTTTGTCTTCGCAAAAATCTTGGTACATGTACAAAGACGGTCACGAAATGTCTTTGTACATCCAGAAAATCTCTTGTCAAGTACTAATAAAAAACACTGCTTCCAGGCAGTGTTTTTTTGTACTAGGTCCTTTGTACATGTACCTACAAAGATGGTCCCTAAAAGTCCTCGTATATTTTGTACACACAAATTTTTGGGTCTATGATATAATATGGTAGCGACTTTAGTGCGGTAAAAACAGAGTTGTTCGACCTTCGGTAGTGTATTTTAGCTAATTTCTGGGTTTATGAGGGCAAAAATCATTAAGAATTGTCTTCAAACGGCGCGAAGCGCCGAAAAATTCGACGTTTTTTCTTTCGAAATGCGATTTATGCTATTATAAAGATTAGGACACACAATTTCTCACTTCGGCGCGAAGCGCCGAAAATTTTCGCGAATTTAAGCCTTTTTAGCAGTTTTTGTCGTCCCAAAAATCGTCGTACATGTACATACAAAGATGGTCCTGAAGTCTTTGTACATCGGGAAAAAACTTTGCCGAATACAAAAAAACCGTGCTTCCAGGTCGCCAAGAAAGTAAATAAATGTCATTAATAGGTATCATCCGGCGCGTAGCGCAGGAAAAATTTGAGAAATTATGATCACTGATGGCCAAAAATCATTGCAAATTGTATATCCATTCTTTATCGCGCCAAATGTTAACTTTCGAATAGGATGGGGTTGGGTGGGACCGATCCTCTATTTTTTCCTTTGGTCCCCCCTTGGGTATTTAAAAATTTTTTTTCAGTTTTGGGGGGCTATAGCCCCCTAGCCCCCCTGGGACCAGCCATGGAGTTGGCGCAGTGGTTGGCAACTCCGTTCTCGGATGCAATCTTAAGAAAAGAATGATGGTTCGAATCTTCTGAATGCTGACTTTTTTCATTTTTTTAATTCTCTTGGCAAAACCATGCACTTCATTTGACTTATTCATCTATTTAGGTTCTGCAGATAGAACTTTTTGTTTTTTAAATTTCGCCTCAGTTCTCGAATGGGAGTGTGAAGAGTGCGAAAATCTAGGGGTGAAAAGACACATTTTGGCCGAGTTTTCGACTTGTTTATGTCTGCCAACAACTCCGGTTATGAGTTTTAGGAAATTTTTTCTGACAGATATGTACTACGGATCAAGGGCTATCTTGTGTTTACCAGCAAACTTTTCTACAATCAATACGCAGTTAATACCAGGGTTTTAAACTTTACACTCTAGTGGATGAGTAAATAAACAGATTTTGTCCAAGATTTCTCTGCAAAATTTTTTCGGTTATGAGTTGGGATGAATTGAATAAAATAGAAATAAAGTAACTTCTAATGGCTACACGTCGAAGCAAGCCGCGTTCAAAAAAGCGTAATATTGAGTTGTTTATGGGGTGTAAAGTTCGAAATCTGAGGTGTAAAGTGGACGAAAAAAACAGGGTTTCTTCGTATTTTCATTGGTTAATTATTTTTCAAATATTTTGCGGAACATAAGTTTGGCACATACAAACGTACTACAATCAAAGGGCAACAAACTGGCCCGAACCGAATTTATTTACATTCAATGGGGCGTTAGGTTAAGATTTTTAAAGTTTACAATGTGGTGGACAGTGGAAAATACGTGTTTGTACATTTTTTGTTCGCCACTTTCTCTGTTCAGAAGTCGGGCGAGGTCGAATAGGATAAAAATAAAGTACTTTCTAAGGGGTACGCGTCACAGCGAATTGCGTTTGTTTACATCAGTATTTAGCTTTTTCGGGAGGTGTAAAGTCAAAAAATGGGGGAGTTAAACGTGTTTCTATCTTGTTTTTTTCTGTCAAGTTCTGGGTTATGAGTCTGGACATAATCTCAAGTCTAAAATGAACCAGAAACCAAATGTGATACGCCAGTTTGTTTGCACACGACAGTGGTGTAAGGTGGTTGACATGTGATATTTATTTTTTTGATGTACTGAAATCACGCTAATTAAAAGTAGTGTACTAGCAAAGAAAAATGCTCCGATGGAACAAAAAAGTTGAATATACTTGGAATTGTGGATTATTAAGGATGTAAAAGGAGGGGACTAGGAAAAATCTACTTAAAGTCGCAAAATCTGCTAAAAATCACACTTTCTCTAAGCAACGCTAAAAATCGAAGTATATTCTGCGGCCTCTAAAAAGTGTCTTTTTTAAATAATGTTCAAAGTTTCAGATAAGAGTGTATAAACGGAATCTGTAATGTTTTTTTAAAATTGCTGACAAGTAGCAACGCTGACTAGCTTCGTATCCTGATTGATAGAAAACTAAGTGGTATTGTATTTAAAGTTGTTTTATTTTGTTTTGAGCACTAAAGCAAGCAAAGCAGGGGCCGATTGATTAGTGCACACAATCGTTAAGGGCGTGCTAGTGTACCTACATTTAGTCTGTTTCAAGTCATCAAGTCAACTTACGCATTTCCTACTGTTTTAAATCATTCATTCAATTGGCTTAGAAAGACTGTCAGTTTACTCAACATCATTTCCCATAGCTACTGCGTAGCTAATGTGCTGCTTTTTCAATCATTTTATGGTTAAATATTTATTTTAATCTGTTGGCCGCAGAATATACTTCGATTTTTTGCGTTGCGTAGAGAAAGTGTGATTTTTAGCAGATTTTGCGACTTTAAGTAGATTTTTCCTAGTCCCCTCCTTTTACATCCTTAATAATCCACAATTCCAAGTATATTCATCTTTTTTGTTCCATCGGAGCATTTTTCTTTTGCTAGTACCGAAATATCCAGGGTACCTCAGCCGAAATAGCATCATAAGGCAAACTGTTTCGATAGAAAATTTTCCTCGATCAACATAGTCGCCTATGAAAACAATTAGTCACGTCGCGAACAGGCATGCAATTGAGAGGATTTGGGGTCTGCACGAGCGGGGTTCGGGCTACATCCCAGAAAGGAAAGATAAAAAATTTTAGGAAAAATGAGGCAAAAAGACGACCAAAAATTGATGAAAATGGAAAATTTTTTTTAAAGTGCTACAATATGACTAAAAACCGTGGATTTTAAGTAATTTAAGCACTATTTTAGCGCTTAAGCCAATTTTTATTGCAATTTTGGCTAAAAAAAGCTCTATAGTTTAGACTCCCAGACCAGCTGACCAGCTGACCTCGAGATTGGCCATGTTGAGCATCTATAGTCTCCAGATCTCCCAGAATAGAAAAATGGGAAATTTTCTGCGAGAATTCCCGCCAGCGATTTTCATACGAGCAACAGTAACCAAAGATTACTGATCCATATCTACTTGATACTTGATGCATTATGCAAAAGTTATGACTATGAACACGGTATATATAAAGCAGGGTTACTGTAGCTCATATGAAAATTACCATGGAAAATTCTATATAAAATCTAATTTTCTAAGGAAGACGAGGCAAAATAACGGATAAAAATGGATAAAAATCAAAATTTTGTTCCAGAAGTGCTCGAAATCGATTAGAAACTGTGGATTAACATAGCTTGCGTAGGTTTTTAGCCTTTAATCAGTTTCTGAGGTTATTTCAGATTAAAAAGGCTCTCTGGCTGACCTCCCGCAGACCGGCTCTGCTGTGCATCTATAGTCAAGAAAGGTTAAATGAACAATTGCATGGTTGATTTAAATTCATTTTCTTTTAGGAAAAACGGGGAAAATTGCCTGATCACCGATTTTATAAAAATTTATTAAAAAGTGCTTAAAATTTACCAAAAAAATGTGATGCTATTTTAGTATTTATACAAATTTTTCACGTCATTTTGGCCCAAAAAGATCAATGTTCTACCCCGACGGGCTGATCCCCCAGCGACGGGCCATGCTGTGCATCAATTGCTGGTTGAGTCCTCTCAAAGTTTGTTAATTTGCTTATTAAAATTGATTTCTATATTTCAGATGAACTTAGAGGGACATTTAGAGTCGCCAAGAATTCAATTTAAAAAGAAACATAAATTTTAAGCCTCAAAAACGCAAGACTGCTAAATGGTTGAAGATGTTAGTCCGAACGGAGAAAATATTAGAAACCCCTGTTGGGCTAGAAGGCTTGGGGTCTCAATGCTGTTACATATGTACGTGACTCCATTTCGGATTTGAAAACCTCAAAAGCAGATGCTAATTTTGAACTTTCTAAATGCAATTATCATAACCTGTCAGTATATTGTCTGCAGAAATTCTCTAAAGTCATGTGTTAAGTTATCAAACAGACTAAGGTAGGTATTTCACCTAAGAATAAGTATCCTTGATTAGGCGGCCAACCGATGGCGCTAAATAATCTAAAAAATTTATTCAGAAGCCTAATTGACCATTAAATAAGTTGATAATAAATTCCAATAATCAAGGACGATACGGAATATACACGTATGTTTGTATGCATAAGTACATGAAATAACATTTAGCAGAAAATTATGTTAATTTCTATTTTCATTTAACGTAATATTTGAATTATTGCTTACTATTATAAGTACCTATATACTTAATGGGTTTCACAATGGAAAAAAATTACCTTTACCCAAAACACATTGAAAATGCGTTGTCTTAGCATAAGGAATCACTTTTGAGGAGATGGCACAAAAGGCCTTACCGATTCATAATAGATTTTTACGTTCATGAACACAACAACCTATAAAGTATTGTGTACTGCTAAGCTGATCTGAATCAATTTCAGAATATGGTCCAAACCAAAACTGTCGGAAATCCCCGAAACATGTTAGTGTTATTTTAGTAGCCCAAAAATAATTAAAATGTGATATTGGTATAGTCAGCTTAATTTTAATATGATATAAATATGACATTTCGCTATTTTTTATCTAAAATATGATATATTTTTGATATTTGGTATATATTTAATATGTTTTTGGTAGGCAAGTGCATATGTATACCTAATATGTATTTTCTGCAACCATGTCAAAGTGCATGTAAGTAAAATAGCCGGGAATTAAATGCATACATACCAATGAGCTGTAATAAAATATGCGTATTTTAAGACTCGTTTATTCTATTTAAAAGTCAAAAGACTAGGTATGCAAGTAATCAATATTTTTTGAATGATTATCTCTTTTCCCAATGATTTTCCACTTAATCTGAAGCAGCAATTACGATGTTATGCAATAGCAATGAATAAGCATATCTAGTTTGTGTTATAGTAAGCTGCCTAGAAACGAATTTTATACCTGCTCGCTAGATCGTAGAAAATTGATTTCAATGCACAAGGTTTTGTGAAATAGACTTTAGAAAAACACGAGCATAATATTTTGAGACGCAAAATTTTAAAAAATTTTCATCCATTTAAAAACTTTCAAAAATTTACGAGATTAAGTTTCAAAATTGCATGAATACCTTTCACTTTTCGTCAAATAAAAAAATTTGGAATATTTGGATCAGTCAGCGAAGCTCAACGGTCAGCAATACAGGGGTGGCAAACAAAGATTGAGGGAACAATTGATTTGATGGGTCAATTTCATTCCTTGTGGTACCTACATACCTACCTAATCTTTTGTAATCTCCCAGATGATCTAGGCCACCCTTAAAGCTGCGCTCACCGTATGCTACGCATTTATCGACACAGATTTCACTCGTATTACGCTGCGCTAAAGTAACTAGACCTAATACTTAGGAATTTGTCTCCATATGATAATACAAACTGGAAAATACCTACTGCATTATGCGTACAAAATAAGTAGGTAAGGTATATATAGAGCGAAAGAAGGAAAAAATTATACCAAAATTATATCAAAAATATTTTCACATTTTATAGAGTTTTAATACGAAAAGAATGTGTTATACCAAAATTCTCATAATTAAAATAGGATATTGATAGTTCAGCAAATGCCCACCAAAATCATACCAAAATTTATTTTTTGGTAAAATTTATCTCAGACATTCAAGGTTTGCATAAAAATATCCCACTTTCGACACATTCGCAGAAATAGGCGATAAAGAACCTGGAGGAGTTTTCCGACTAAGAATTCCCTTTGTGGGCTTTTTCGGCACGCTGAGCACAACTATGGAAATAATCTTGCGAACAAATATGTTTCTGGGGCTAAACTTTACTTTATGGTGTGAACGGAAAACTTGCAGATGTATGTGGAAAGGAACGACATTGGTTGAAATGAGGACATGCAAAAAGAGAGTGCGGAAAAAAATTTCATGGAAAACGGACCAATATTGGTGAAGATAGAGGTACGGTACTTTACTTTGTCATAAATGCACTCAGATGGCAGGCAATGTAAGCGAGAATATAAATGTGGATCTGAGGTGTTTCAAAAAGTAGGGCATCAGGAAAAGTCTGTGACGATGTGAGCAAAAACGATTGAACAAGTTACTCCGGATATAGCTACATGGGGTATGTGACAGTTTACCAAAAATGTTCCGAATTTGGGCTAAAAACATATTTAACTGACATTTTCAAGGTCGCTGATTACGAAAAAATGACTTTTACTGCGCGGAAAAAAATTTTTGTTTTAAAATTTTTTAAATTTGAAAAAACAATTTTTTGCATGTTTTTTCTGTCATTTTACTTGATAAGATATATAAAAATTCAAGTTTCTGCTTAAATGACGCTTAGGCTTAGGCTTAGTGTATCTGAGAAGGTGATTTCGGCTGCTTAGGTCGAGGTCGCTCCCGCTTAGATCGAGGTATAGATGCTTAGGTCGATGTATAGATGCTTATATCGATGTGTAAATGCTCAGGTCGATGTATAGATGCTTAGGTCGACCTAAATTGGGTACATGTTATTCTGCATTCCACTGTTTGAATCTTCAAATGGATGGAACTTTGATATAATGCACTGTACTTACATTTAGTCTGTTTTAAATCAACTTACGCGTTTCCTACTGTTTTAAACCAATAATTCCTTCAGTTGTCTTGGATACATCGATGTTTGCTATTTCATTCAATTGGCTTAGAAAGACTTTTAGTTTACTCAATATCATTTCCCATAGCTACTGCATAGCTAACGTGCTGCTTTTTCAATCATTTTTTATGGTTAAAGATCTATTTTAATCTGTTGGCCGCAGAATATACTTCGATTTTTTGCGTTGCTTAGAGAAAATGTGATTTTTAGCAGATTTTGCGACTTTAGTAGCTTTTTCCTAGTCCCCTCCTTTTACATCCTTAATAATCCACAATTCCAAGTATATTCATCTTTTTTGTTCTATCGGAGCATTTTCCTTTGCTAGTACCCTACTTTTAATTAGCATGATTTGAGTACATCAGTCAGTACACACATACAGTAACATACCACAATAATGACAGCAGTCCAGGAACGCGGAAAACAATATGTTCTTAACATCAGCATTATCCTTTTTAAACAAGACAACCTTACATTATTTAAACAGATCAAAGTTTTTCAGCATAAACTTTACGCAAATATCAAGTGTAAGGGACACTAACGCTCAGATTTGGAAGTAAAATAAATTTGTAGTATAAACTACATATTGACAACAAATGAATAGTGCAAACTTTACACAACTACTAGGTGTATAGAAAACTAACAGTCAGATTCCCAATTCTGATTTTACGTAGAACATTCTGAAAAAATTAAGCTTCCGCAAGGCTCTAGAACTAAAGTTAAGATGCAGTGTAAACTTTACACAACCACAGAGTGTAAAGAAAATTTCAGTCGGATTCATAATTCTGATATTACTGGATATTACGATCAACATTTATGAAAAGATTAATTCTCCACAATGGACCGAGGACAAATAAATATCAGATGTAAACCACTTTACACCACTGTTAAGTGCAAATAAAGTAGCGTATCACATTTGGTTTCTCATTAATTTTTATACTTGAGATTATGTCCAGACTCATAACCCAGAACTTGGCAGAAAAAAACAAGACAGAAACACGTTTAACTCCCCCATTTTTTTGAATTTACACCTCCCGAAAAAGCTAAATGTTGATGTAAACAAACGCAATTCGCTTTGACGCGTACCCCTTCAAAAGTACTTTATTTTTATCCTATTCGACCTCGCCCGACTTCTGAACAGAGAAAGTGGCGAACAAAAAATGGACAAACACGTATTTTCCACTGTCCACCACATTGTAAACTTTAAAAATCTGAACCTAACGCCCCATTGAGTGTAAATAAATTCGGTTCGAGCCAGTTTGTAGCCCTTTGATTGTAGTACGTTTGAATGTGCGAAACTTATGTTCCGCAAAATATTTGATATGATTTATCAATCAAAATACGAAAAAAACCTGTTTTTTCGCCCATTTTACACCTCAGATTTCGAACTTTACACCCCCATAAACAACTCAATATGACGTTTTTTTAACGCGGATTGCTTTGACCTGTAGCCCTTAAAAGTTATTTCATTTCTATTTCATTCAATTCATCCCAACTCATAATCGAAAAAGTTGGCAGAGAAATCTCGGACAAAATCTATTTTTTTACTCATCCAATAGAGTGTAAAGTTTAAATCCCTGGTACTAATTGCGTATTGATTGTAGAAAAGTTTGCTGGATCCATAGTACATTTCTGTCTGAAAAAATTTCTTAAATCTCATAACCGGAGTTGTTGGCAGACATAAACAAGTCGAAAGTGCATGGTTTTGTCGAAAGAATTTAAAAAAATGAAAAAGTCAGTACTCAGAAGATTTGAACCCATTAGTCCTTTTTTAAACCCGCATGCGAGAACGGATGCGTCAGTCTCTGCACCAACTCGACAAATCGGCGAATTTTAATACTTAGTCAATTATTAAAAAATATTCATCATTCTACTGAAGTTTAAGAATAGTGCATTTATGATAATAAAAATAATTATTTATTAAAGGCGAGTCAAAAACCTCTGAAATAAGAAAAATCTGATCAAACAATATGCAATACGGAGTTATCTATCGGCATTAGAAAATAGATATATAATTTAAAGTTCACCCCTTCATACCTCAACAAACAGTGGCTGTAGAACAGTTTAAAGGTCAGATTCGTTATTCTGACCTTGCGGAGAACATTTTTCGAAAAAATTCATCATCCATGACGCTCTAGGCGGAAAAAAATTTTTCAGTGTGAAGTTTACACCTGCACTAATAACGCAATATTGATTGTAAAAAAACAAAATAAATTTTGACGTGTAGCGCTTAGGACGAGGCACATTTTAAAGGTAGTTACCACGTTCTGTCTACTAAGTGGAGAATATGGCAGGGAAAAAATATTTTTTTGTCCCAGACTGTTTACAATAAACCGTCTCTAAATTTAAAAAATTTTGTTAAAAAAAATAAAAAAGACTCCCTAGATTTTATAACCGTCTACCTTTTGAAATCAATCAGACTGCATAGAATGTAAAACTGAGTTAGATATGCTCGTGCACATGAAAACAGTAAAAAAATCGTCTAATTTACACTCCTGTGCAACAACTAATAAGTGTAAAGAAATTTTAAGACCAGATTCGTAACCTACTAATCGAGGAAAACATTTTTTAAATTTGGCCCTCCGCGAATCATTTGAATTTTTGGTGTAAACTTTACACACTCACGACTCGCTCGGTATTTAGTGTAAACAAAAAAATGGGGTCCTCAGTTTTTTTATTATCTACCTTTTAAAAAAACCGCACCTTTCAGATGTGTGCCGTTATAGCTGTGAGGGGGGACATATGTTGGGGGTACCCAAGTATATTATAGGTACGCGCTAACGCGCTACCTATGAATTCAAAGTTCAACTCTTCATACCTCAACAAACAGTGGCTGTAGAAAAGTTTAAAGGTCAGATTCGTAATTCTGACCTTACGGAGAACATTTTCTTAAAAAAATTCATCATCCACGACGCTCTGGGCGGAAAAAATTTTTCAGTGTAAAGTTTACACCTGCACTAATAACGCAATATTGATTGTAAAGAAACAAAATAAATTTTGACGCGTAGCGCTTAAGACGAGGCACATTTTAAAGGTAGTTACCACGTTCTGTCTACTAAGTGGAGAATATGGCAGGGAAAAAATATTTTTTTGTCCCAGACTCTTTACAATAAACCACCTCTAAATTTGAAAATATTACCTTCAAAAAAATAAAAAAAGACTCCCCTAGATGTTATAACCGTCTACCTTTTGAAACCAATCAGACTGCATAGAATGTAAAACTGAGTTAAATATGCTCTTGCACATGAAAACGGTAAAAAACCGTCTAATTTACACTCCTGTGCAACAACCAATTAGTGTAAAGAAATTTTAAGACCAGATTCGTAACTTACTAATTAGGGAAAACATTTTTTTAAATTGGCCTTCTGCAAATCATTTAATTTTTGGTGTAAACTTTACACACTCACGACGCGCTCGGTATTGAGTGTAAACAAGAAAAAATGGGGTCCTAAGTTTTTTTATTATCTAACTTTTTTAAAAAAACCGCACCTCTCAGATGTGTGCCGTTATAGCTGTGAGGGGGGACATATGTTGGGGGTACCCAAGTATATTATAGGTACGCGCTAACGCGCTACCTATGATTGAAGCTTGTTCAAGTTCATGCGCCTGATTTTCCTCACTTCTAATAAATACCGCTCTTTTAGGGCATGGAAAGCGATATTTTAAAGCGCTGGAACAAAACTAAATTGCGATGATACAAATGACGTTATTTTTCATTTTGATTGATCATGATTATTGTTAAATATTTGTTTCTGTGGGTAACACGTTGAGTACTTTCCTATTTACTTATATGTGGTAGATTTCAGATACCTACGTATTATTTTTAGAAATATATTAAGTTTTCGGGTCTGACTGACCCCCAGAATTTCCATACTGTACTTGTATGCACAACACCACACTTACAGTTACTTCTAGTGAAATCGCTTTTGTAGCCGATTCACATTGATTAAAAAAATGTAAACCATGCCTAAGGTTTCGTGAAATACTGTTTCACACAAGTTCAGTCATAAATTTTAAACTATCTCTGACAATAAGCCGACAGATTTCGATTTTTGCATTGATAAATTATCGTAACCCACGGCTTACTTTCGATAAAAATTCTTAAAATTTATGCAGGAAGTTCTGTGAAACAAAATATAGCTTTAAGGTTTTTGAAAAAATTAAAGTGCCTACAAAAGTGTTTTAAACTAGCACCTTAGTTATGATATTCTACAGTGTATCGAGTTATGGAGAGACAATTGTCACTGTAAAGCCGCACAAATAAACCTAAATTTTGAATTACTTTTGTAGCCTGATTTATGCGGATTAAATTCAAGGAAAATCCGCAAAGTTAAATGAAACAGACTATATGTTGTCTGTTCCATTCCAAGCATTACCTACGTACATATGTACGTACAGTGCGCATGAAACAGAAAGCAGTTAGTACTTAAAAATGGTACATAAACAGAGCATCGCTACAGAATACAACAAGTACCTACAAAAAATGGAAGCAACACTGCTAAACCGTGAAGAGCGAGAACGAATTAAGAGCGTCCATAGGATAATGGCGCTTTACCGCCAGGTGTTCTTAAAGTATGTGCCCGAAGCTTCTTTACTTTTTAGTTAGTGATTTAGCAATCGAGCCAACCTTCAATGCCGACTTTGTGCTCTTGAGCCCACTTAATTTGGCGCCTTTGGAGAAGCTAACCGAGGCATCCTTCTGCAATGATTGGCTAGCCACCGATCCTCCATCAGCTTTTTTGCCGGTTTCCATTAAATCCTGAGTACGAACAGAATAAAGGCTTCCTCCACCGCCCATCATTGATGCCGTCTCGACTAATTTTTCTGACGACTGGTCCACTAAGGTGATAAAATTGAAACACTTTAAATCCTCAATATTATAGGAGTATGAATGGACGGCTGGCTCGCAAAGAGACTATAGTCTGTTTCATTTTGAGAGCTTTTTCGCTGAATTTAATCCACATAAATTTGGCTGCGAAAGTGGCTTTCAAATCTGATACAGTTTTGTTACTAAAAATAGAATTCTGGGAGTCTACAGTAATCTGCGGAGGATTTTCAGCTTCTGGAAGGGGTGCGACCCCCACACCAACGTGTGCCCATAACCTGATATATCGTAATACAACGTGTCGTAGTAGTTTAAAATGCTTTTGTAGTCAATTAACTTTAAAAGCACTCGAGCGAATGAAACAGTCTATCCATTTTAAGCTTGTGCATGGAACGATTATCGTACGTACCCTGAAAAGCTATCAAATTAATTATTAATTTTTCTTGGATTACCAGTACTTTCCGTAATTTACTTAATAGAAAATTATCAGTTAAAGCGAGTATTTAATAAGTGGATTATATTTGCCCAATTAAATATCCAGCTCAATTGATGAGCTAAGACGATTCTAAAACACAATCATGATATACGGACCTGTAGCAAGGGGCAGTTAGTTACCACACGTGGGCGTGGGGGGTTTGGGGGTATGCACCCCCCAGAAGTTGAAATACCCCCAGAAATTAAAATACCCCCAGAATACAAATTTTGAAATTTTTTTTGCTTTTTTAGCGATTTTTGATGCCATTGGATAGTGCTCGATGAGAAACGTCGAAAAATCGTGTTTTTTTCGCCATACGACCACTTTTAAGACCATTTTTTGACCTTTGAAATTTTTTCACCCCCCAGAATTTCGGTGCTGCCCACCTATGTTAGTTACTCCCAGAACCGGGAACGGATTCAAGGGGGCGACCGCCAGTGGCGGATCCAGGATTTTCCTAAGGGGGGTGGTACCCCTAAGGGGGGCGGAACCCTGACTTGAGCGGAAAAATCAGCCGTTTTAACTCGTAAATCGCTGAAAATCGCTCAAAAATCCTTAATTTTGCGCACTATTTTGGGCCAAGGGGGGTTGGCCGCCTCCCCCCGCCCCCCTATATCCGCGCCTGGCGACCGCCCCTCCATTGGTCAAAAATAATTGGCGAGATAAGGGAAGGATATTGCAATGATTTTTGGCCGTCAGTAATTATAATTCCTCAAATTTTTCCGGCGCTTCGCGCCGGATATTACTAATAATAACATTTATCTACTTTCTTGGCGGTCCGTAAGCCATATTTTCGTTCAGGGAATAGGTTTTAGACGATTTCAAGAGCAGAAACAGCTTTTTCAGCATAGTTTTCTTATATTTTTAAGCATGATTTTTTAAAATTTTAGTTCATTAAATACAAGAGATCGATCAGTAATCAAGCTTCTACATAAAGGTTATTCCGCTTTAATTCCACAAATATTCCGGCGCTTCGCCCAATATTTTCGCTAAAATCAAAGAAATTTAATCATTTTTTCGAGCAAAATTGTCGAAAATGCATAATTTTTCGGCAAAATGTTGTGCTTAAAGCGATTTTAAATAAATGTAGACAACACAATAAGCTATTTCGCATCCGAAGGGCAAATTTTTGGACCTATTTTGGACTGTTTTTGGAAAAGTTGGGTAACCGCCCCCTTAGGAAAATCCTAGACCTTCCTCTGCACTTGAACAAAATTTTATTCTAATTTTTCTAGGGTCCCCCGACTCTTTCAAAGCGTTTGTTGATTATTTTTTGGGGGGGCAAAGGTAGTACCTACTGTCAACATTTTTCAGCGCTGAGCTCCGAATATACCTACAATTTGATTTTCTCATCTGTTTAGGTAGGTACTGCCAAATCCAGTCAAAATGATATAAATAGTCAAGCGTCATTGACGAATTTTGATACCTATCGTAAAAGTGACACTACGTAGACAAAATGTGTAAAAATGCTAAAAACATACGCTGTATTACTGCAGAAAGCGTGTTTGTAGGCTAATTTGATCGTTTTCGACCTTTGGTCAGCAGAGACTATTTTTTAAAATAATTTCACATTATGTCATGGGTTTTCCCACGGAAAAAACCCTGGCTACTGCCTGATCATATACGTCGACATCGACGTCGATCGATACCACTCAACTCATCCGTTAATTTTGTTATTCCATGTGTAAGGTTGTGCCCTTAGCCTGAACTAATTAATTAATCAAATGCTTATCACAACTCTTACAGACTTTAATCATGTTTTGCTGTGCAAGTATATCTTAATACTAGCAAGAAAAAATGCTTTGATGGAGCAAACACAGACAGGTGTCTCTGGGGGGGAATGGGGGTTCGGTTCGGACTTCGGACCCCTTCAAAATTCAGAAAAATCGGAAAAATATGACTTTTTAAACGTTATTTTGTGCTATTTTTGGCCTTTTTGGGCTTAGTCCCCCCAAAATTGATGTTGGTATGTTGCCCCCCAGAATAGGACAGCGGGCTACGTGCCTGAGCAAAGAAGGTGAATATACGAGTAATTGAATTCCTTCATCGCTGAGGATGTAAAAGGAGGGGACTAGGGAAAAATTCCCTATATGCGCCGAAGCCATAAGAATGTGCTAAACGGTTAGACTTCCTCTAAAAAAACGCAAAAATCGAAATATATTCTGCGGCCTAGCCTATGCGCTTTTCTGCAGATTTTCTGTAGCTATTTCGATTATGACGGCGGAGTATTTTGATTACTTTATTTTAGAAAATTTAAATAAAATTTTTGTGCTTTTTAATGCAAACGCATAATATTGAGTTAGCCATGGAGGTGTAAAGTTTACACTATCACCTTATACGTCAAAGCATTGTGAAAAGTCAAGACTTCAAGAAACGGATAATACATTGATTATTTAATAGTCATGAAAGTTTCTTCAATGCACTTCTGCGAAACAGTTAAAAAGTTTTGTGACTACACCCTGATTTTTCACAGGCCGCAGGATATACTTTCATTTGTTGCGTTGTTTAGAGGAAGTCTAACTGTTTAACTCATTCTTATGGCTTCTGTTTTTTTATGTCCATGTCCTAGACGGAATAAGCATTACCCAAATGTAAAAAAACAGTGTTTTTGATGTGTACCCATCGTTTTTAGCTCAAAAAGGCATTTTTTAAAACTTATTTCGGTCCCGACCAGACATGCTCGTGGGGGTTTGGGGGGTCTTAGACCCCTAGAATGGAAAAAATGGAAAATGTTGTGGAAAATGAGGCAAAATGGAGGAAAATGGATGGAAATTGAAAACTTTCTCCAAAAGAGCATCAAATTGAATAGGAACCGTATAATAACGTAGTTTTAAAGCTATTTTAGCGCTTGTACCAGTTTTTGGGATCATTTTGGTCCGAAAAAAGCTCGATTTGTGACTTTCCAAGATTTGCCATGCTGTGCATCTGTGGTCTCGACCATAGGTGGGCGGCACCGAAATTCTGGGGGGGTGAAGAAATTTCCGGAGGTCAAAAAATGATCTTAAAAGTGGTCGTATGGCGGAAAAAACACCATTTTTCGACGTTTCTCATCGAGCACTATCCAATAGCATCAAAAACATCGCTACAAAAGCAAAAAAAAATTGAAAATTCGAATTCTGGGGGGTATTTTGATTTCTGGGGGTATTTTGATTTCTGGGGAGTATTTTAACTTCTGGGGATGCATACCCCCAAACCCCCCACGCCCATGTGTGGTCTCGACTCTCCCAGAATTCCATGCTGTACTATGCTGATGCTCGTAGAGCTTAAGAAATTCGTAAAACTCATACTTTTCATGGCGGCTTCGAGCATAGAAAACACAATCTCGACTTGATTTGTCGAGTTTTCCGCCATAGTGAACGCACCGTGCCTATTGCGGCGCACATAGCGCATTATGCCCGCAGGATTGACCTGGCGGTGCACAAAGAACATCTGGCGGGATAAGTGCACAGCCACAAAAGTGCACGAAGCGCCAACGCCTGAGGGGCACAAAACGGCTATCGAACGGACAGTTGGATCGTCGCGACGGTGTTTGACCGAGTAGAATTCCGTCTCGTCCAATAATTTGGCCGCTTGTTGAGAGGCCGAAATTGTCTTAAACGCGGCGCTCAATGGCCATTTCATCATTTCGATAAAATGTAGCTAAAAACGAGATCATCCGATAAGCGCATCGAGTCTTCCTTCAGCCAAGCGACACACGAAATCAGTACTATATCTACATGGTAATTTTAGAATATGGTAACTTAAAACAATTCGAAAATTGCAATATATCAACCAGATTATTTTGCTAAGCGTGTATGAAACGCTTAAAGAAGGAGCAGAAAACAAGTTTAGCTAAGAACCGCCCACTATTTACTAAAACATTTGACGGTTTTATTAGGCATATTATATTTTAGACAATTTAGCAATTTCAAAAAGACGGATACGTAACAAAGGTTATTTGTTCCATATAATTGAATGTCGCAGATGAGTACATATGAAAGTAATTTTGCTCAAAAAGCTACTGCTGAAGCTAAAGCTAAATATTCAAATTTGCGCATATTTGAATTGCTAAGTCTTTACATCGATCTAATCAGCTGTATGTCGATTTAAGCCAGGGTTTATCGATCTAAACAGCCTAAACTCAATCCTTGCCAACTAAACTTACGCCTGCAGTATTGAAGTAGGAAATGCGAATCAGACTTTCAAAACTGCTCATACTTCAGCATAGCAAAATTGACAAGTTTGAAGTCTCGTAATTTCGTAATATAGGCTCGATTTAAGAGCGTTTGCAAAAAAAATTTGTAGCACGCTTACTTTTGACCTTAATTTAGCCCATTTTTTCCAGAAAATTAATTCATTTTTTGTCAGGTTTCCAGACCTTCTCAATCCTCCACGTGTACGACTGGCCTTTGCCCAATAAACCTTGCGAAACAATGAATGAATAATTCTCAAGTATCTCGGCGATCCTTCAACATGAATCTAGACGCAAAACGATGTATATGCTCCTTGTTCTATTGGACCAGAAAATAGACATTCTAAAAAATCAAAAATGTTGTTTTTCCCGTAAAAAACGAATTTTCGACAATTTTGCCGGTCTTCTCGACAATTTCTGCCTGTCTTCTCGAATGTTGCTGTAAATTTTAAAAGAGCACCAGCCTTACGAATCACTGATAATGTGACCATAAACAGAAATTGTATAAACATTTGTGCTTTAACCTAGCTCGAAAGTCGTTATATACTTTTAGACATGCACATGGGTAATCTGTGAGTCTATACTATCTAGAAAGCAAAACGGAAGTATATATTATAACTAGCAAAGAAAAATGCTCCGACGGAACAAAAAAGATGAATATACTTGGAATTGTGGATTATTAAGGATGCAAAAGGAGGGGACTAGGAAAAAGCTACCTAAAGTCGCAAAATCTGCTAACAATCACACTTTCTCTAAGCAACGCAAAAAATCGAAGTATATATTGCGGCCTCTAAAAAAGTGTCTTTTTTGAATAATTTATCAAAGTTTCAGATAAGAGTGTATAAACGAAATCTATAATGTTTACTTTTTTTAAATTGCTGGCAAGTAGCAACGCTGACTAGCTTGGTATCCTGATTGATAGAAAACTAAGTGGTATTGTATTTAAAGTTGTTTCATTTTGTTATGAGCATTATAGCAAGCAAAGCAGGGGCCGATTGATTAGTGCACACAATCGTTACGGGCATGCTAGTGTACCTACATTTAGTCTGTTTCAAGTCAACTTAAGAAGCGTTTTCTACTGTTTTAAACCAACAATTTCTTCAATTGTCTTGGATGCAACAATGTTTGCTATTTCATTCAATTGGCTTAGAAAGACTTTTAGTTTACTCACTATCATTTCCCATAGCTACTGCATAATTAACGTGCTGCTTTTTCAATCATTTTTATAGTTAAATATTTATTTTAATCTGTTGGCCGCACAATATACTTTGAGTTTTTTGCGTTGCTTAGAGAAAGTGTGAGTTTTAGCAGATTTTGCGACTTTAGGTAGCTTTTTCCTAGTCCCCTCCTTTTACATCCTTAATAATCCACAATTCCAAGTATATTCATCTTTTTTGTTCCATCGGAGCATTTTTCTTTGCTAGTACCCTACTTTTAAGTAGCATGATTTGAGTACATCAGTCAGTAAACACATACAGTAACATGCCACAATAATGACAGCAGTCCAAGAGGGCTGAAAACAATATTGTTCTTAACATCAGCATTGTCCTTTTTAAACAAGACAAGCTTACATTATTTAAACAGATCAGAATTTTTCAGCATAAACTTTGCACAAATATCAAGTGTTATGAACACTAACGCTCAGATTTGGTAGTAAAATAAATTTATAGTATAAAGTAGATTTTAACAGCAAATGGATAGTGCAAACTTTACACAACTACTAGGTGTAGAGAAAACTAACAGTCAGATTCCCAATTCTGATTTTACGTAGAACATTCTGAAAAACAAATAAGCTTCCGCAAGGCTCTAGAACTAAAGTTAAGATGCAGTGTAAACTTTACACAACCACAGAGTGTAAAGAAAATTTCAGTTGGATTCGTAATTCTGATGTTACTGTGATATTACGATCAACATTCATGAAAAGATTAATTCTCCACAATGGACCGAGGTCAAATAAATATCAGATGTAAACCGCTTTACACCACTGTTGAGTGCAAACAAACTGGCGTATCACATTTGGTTTCTGGTTAATTTTTATACTTGAGATTATGTCGAGACTCATAACCCAGAACTTGGCAGAAAAAACAAAACAGAAACACGTTTAACTCCCTCATTTTTTTGAATTTACACCTCCCGAATAAGCTAAATGTTGATGCAAACAAACGCAATTCGCTGTGACGCGTACTCCTTAGAAAGTACTTTATTTTTTATCCTATTCGACCTCGCCCGACTTCTGAACAGAGAAAGTGGCGGACACAAAATGGACAAACACGTATTTTCCACTGTCCACCACATTGTAAACTTTGAAAATCTGAACCTAACTCCCCATTGAGTGTAAATAAATTCGGTTCGGGCCAGTTTGTAGCCCTTTGATTGTAGTACGTTTGTAAGTGCCAAACTTATGCTCCGCAAAATATTTGATATGATTTACCAATCAAAATACGAAAAAAAACCTGCTTTTTCGCTCGTTTTACACCTCAGATTTCGAACTTTACACCCCCATAAACAACTCAATATTACGTTTTTTTGAACGCGGCTTGCTTCGACGTGTAGCCCTTAGAAGTTACTTCATTTCTATTTCATTTAATTCATCCTAACTCATGATCGAAAAAATTAGCAGAGAAATCTCGGACAAAATTAATTTTTTTACTCATCCACTAGAATGTAAAGTTTAAACCCCTGGTACTGTGTATTGATTGTAGAAAAGTTTGCTGGTAAGCACAAGATAGCCCTTAATCCATAGTACATTTCTGTCAGAAAAAATTTCTTTAAACTCATAACCGGAGTTGTTGGCAGACATAAACAAGTCGAAAACTCGACAAAACTGTTACTTTTCAACCCCCCCCCAGATTTTCGCACTCTTTACACTCCTATTCGAGAACTAAGGCGAAATTCAAAAAAAACAAAAAGTGTCATCTGCAGAACCTAAATAGATGAATAAGTCAAATAGAGTGCATGGAACGGATACGTCAGCCTCTGCACCTACTCAACAAATCGGCGGATTTTAATACTTAGTCACATTATACTTTACACTTTTGTGCAACAACCATTGAGTGTTAAAAAATTTTAAGGTCAGATTCGTAATCTACAACTGAGGGACAATATTTTTTTAAAAAATTGGCCCTTTGCTAATTGTTTGATACCCAATGCTCTGGGCGGAAAAGTGCTTCTCGGTGTGAACTTAACACTTGTGCTAATACGGCAATATTGGGTGTATAGAAACAAAATAAACTAGGATCTGTAACGCTAAGGTCAGGGCACCTTTTAAGCATAATTAGCATGATCCGCCTACTTAGCAAGAGTAGCTGAAGAAATTTCGTTTTTTTGTCTCGAACCCTTTACACTAAAACGATCACAGATCAAGAAATATTGCGTAATAAGAGAAGAAAAAAAGGGTTTTGATATATTGTAATCATCTACAACATAAAACCAATTGGACTGCACAGAAACTAAAATTGAGTTAGATAAGCTGAAGGACACGCAAAGAGTAAAAAACCCGTATACTTTACATTTTTGTGCAATAACTATTGAGTGTAAAGAAATTTTAAGGTCAGATTCGTAATCTACAGCTCAGGGGCAACATTTTCAACAAAATTGGCCCTCCGCAAATTATCTGATTTTTCGGTTTGGTTTAGACTTTACACACTCATTGCTAACTCGGTATTGAGTTTAAACAAAAAAACACCGGCATCGAATTTTTTAATTATCTATCGATTAAAAAAAACCGCACCTCCCAGGTGAGTGCCGTTGTTGCTGTGAGGGGGACACAAATTTCGCACTCGCTGGGATAAACATATAAGAAAAAAGGATGGCCAAGTGTATTATACGTACGTAGCGCTATCGCACTACCTATGATTATGTTTAGCCCTCAAATTATAATATCTAATACATCAAATGTATAAGGTACACTCAAGGCCAAGAACATCAGAAATTTACCTCAAAAATGCTTATAAACGACCAAACACTATAAATTGAGGTCGATTATACGCTGTTTTACTATTTATACCGATTTTCAGGTCATTCTAGAATCCGTCTGATCCTTACATCAGTCATAGTACCTAAGATCACATAAGTACGATCTTGAAGGTCTATGCAGAGGCGTATGCGAGTAAATTAGACAGAGTAGGTATTGCAATAGCACAAAGTGAACAATCGATGAATTTATAGGAAATTCAATTTTATAAACATTCATTGTTAGTTTAACAACGCGATTTACCCGAGAAAAATCAAATAAGAATACATAATATTAATTCGTGAAAACGCGAATGCAAATTCAGGAGCAATCCAATGATGTCGAAATCGATTTAGAATTAAGAATTTCGATCCAAAAATCAAACATAAGCAAAGGAAAGAACGCAAGTGCCCTAAGTTAGACAAATTGGCTGAATATATGATGAATTTCATTGGTTTTATAAACAGCGTATTACAGGTGACCATTGGGGCACCAAAACGCATTAGTCATACATGAGCAGCAACAAAATTCTGGGGGGGTTTGATGGGGCCAAATTGTCAAAAATGGCCCCAAAATTCAATTCTGGGTTCTATTGATTTTGGGGGTCTTTCAGATCCTGAGTGTTCAGACCAGACATGTGTAGCGAAGCGTTATTTTTTGCAACACTTTAACCATTAATACACACACGTATAACATTATTACTTTTTATATGCACCACAACTTTTAGCGAATTGTAAGAGAAGTTTTTATAACGTTTTCGCTAAAAGTATGATTCTGATTCAGCTTTTGGAAGTTTATCGCAAATCTCCGATTTCTCGAATGACGCAAATAGTCATGCGCTAACTCACTGTAAAGCTCGCCTTTTAGAAATATTCGGAAAATAGAACACATTGAACACATTACTTTTAACGACCACACGAAATTGCGAAGATCTTTATCTATTTGTGATCTGACGGACACTCGTGATTTTGCGCTTCCTGCCCACTCTGTTTCAGTCTTATAAAAATTACTGACTGCTCGCACAAAATTCAGTTTGGTTCGGTCGCTCACACACTCGTAGGGATTCCCCACTTATTTATATTATTACGTAAGTTATTCGTTTCTGTTCGCACATTCATTTATTATTCTTGCTAGCTCCCTGCTTTAATAATAAAACCGGCCACGTTACACATGCTCGTGGGGGGTTGGAGGTCTAGACCCCCAGAATGGAAAAATGGGGAATTTTCTGGAAAAAATGAGGCGAAATGAAGGCTAAAAACGGATGGAAATCCAAAATTTTATTCAAAAGTGCTTAAAATTGACCAGAAACTATGTAATAACGTAGTTTTAACGTTATTCTAGCGCTTACACCAGTTTTTAAGGTTTTTGGCCCAGAAAAGCTTAATTCTTGATCCCCTCCACCAACTGATCGGCCATGCTGTGTATCTATGGTCCAGAGTGCACCCATGTGTGGCATTATTGTCATTAGAGAAATAAATGACTCAAAACAGCTTACGACGCGCCGTGGTGGTGTCTTCGGCTTCTTTTCATTCACGTACTGTAGTTCGCGCACTTGAAACACGTCCGTTAGGGAAAATGTGGCCGTATTTTCAACCGTATAGGACCCAAACTTACAGCTCGTATTGGCCTTGGCAGGGAATGGTAACGGTAATTCGTTGAATGCTTTTACTAACCAGACTACGACACCAATCTATTAATTAAAAAAATAGGGATATTGTACAGAGAAGCACTGTTAAATTTTATAATAGCTGTGTTAGAGTGTATCAAGCAACTATAACCTGTTTCATGGAACCTTGCGCAAAGTTGTTAATTTCTAAATGGATGAGAATCGAATACAAAAGTGGTTTAAACTTGCGCAACGAAGATATTTTCCGTAAAACTATAAAACACGAAATTTCATTATGCGAAATAATACCTGTTACTGTAGCGCTCCTCAAATGCGTTTTATGTAGCTAATTTCTTGTGACTTGAAACTTTAATTCCGTGCACGAGGTTTCTTGAAATGAACTTTATTTTATTTTCAAAACACAATATTTTTTAGATGTGGTTCCGCGATATCCACTGCTCACTAGTGCTTATTCGTCCTAAACTGAAGCAAGACAAATAGGAGACGCAATCATATTAATTCTTGGGGATTTAGGGGTTTTGATCCCCTGAGAATGGTAGCTGACCCCCCGCAAGATGGCCGCGATCTCCCCCAAAATTGTCGATTTTTCGTTAAAATTGTAAACGTTTTTAGAAATTGTAAATTGTGAACGTTTTTAAAATTTTAAAATTAAAATTGTAAACGTTTTTAAACTTTTCTTAACGTTTTTAGCACATCTTTGTTTCAAAACTCT
Organism: Mermis nigrescens; assembly: GCA_036768485.1. Classification (NCBI taxonomy): domain Eukaryota; kingdom Metazoa; phylum Nematoda; class Enoplea; order Mermithida; family Mermithidae; genus Mermis; species Mermis nigrescens. The sequence goes on from JAVLUZ010000161.1 coordinate 10,219,562, forward strand.
CAAATTTTCGGCCGCCTATGCACATTTTTTGACTATATTTTTGTTCAATTTACTCGACTTTTTTAATCTTTTCAAAAACTATTTATGTTCTTATGTTCTGAACGGGCATTGTCTTAAACGTATAATACGGTGTTTTTTGACGTGTACCTAACGTTTTTTAACCTGAAAAAGGCACTTTTTTGAAAAGTTTTTGGGCCTGACCCCTAAGAATTCTCATGCTGTACAGGTATAGACGCAATGTTTGATAATATTTTTCATGAAAGAGCCTGCTGCTCACATATGACCCAAAATACAGTTTTTATTTTGAGATAAGTCATTTATTGTAAATAAAGCTCATGACAGTATTTACTACATATGCACTTGCCCCACAACTGCGACTATTCGACTTTTCAATGCACTTTGCTTTTTGGAAGTGTAAAACGAATTCTTAATGTAAATCGAGATAGAAATGATCAAAAGAGGCTAATGATCAAATGAGGCTGTCAAAAATTTTAGAAAGCTTCCAACTGCAGTTCCAGTAATAAACAGTGACGTAGCTATGGATGAACCGGGGGATTATTTCCCCCAAAATTTTGGAAGTATGAATTTTTTACAAGGATAATGCAAAGGAAAAAAAATTGGAGTATCGGAAAGCGTATCTGACAGACCGATTAATTAGATTCTAGCACACTTTTTTGAGTTTATAAGCCCAAAGGGCGTCGGAGGTCGGGGTTTACACCGCCTCCAAAATCTGATGAATCGCTCAATCGAATTTTCGGCATGTATTTTTGGAATTTGTGTCGGTGTTGACCCCCCAGAATTAGGCTGCTGTCCATGAATGGTCTTCAGTAGCAGTACTTTCAGATAGATCGTGTAAGAACTCATCGGTCGACGTGACAGTGTGGCCGTTTTTGCAAAAGGTTTATAGGAATGTGCATCATAACTGTTTGGACTAAAACTATTCACTTTTCCCTTGTGGGCAATATGAACTTTCGCTTTGTCTCAAACCTAAGCTTACCTTCACACGAAACTACGACTATTCGCTACCTTTTCTTAACTTGAAGAAATATGCTTACCTTGCATTCTTCAACTATGCGCCAAAATTCTGCGAATTCTGCTTCACGAGGTGTCTGACCCAAATAAATAGGCTTCATATGGAAATCAAACAGCGTGCTGACATTCATCGACTCTTTTGTAGGCGGAATCAACTTCACCATAGTGCGCTTCAGGCACTTAATATCGGGCGACATGCAAGCTACTATGCTGACCTTTATTGAAGCAATGCAAACATAGATGCAGGCCCGTACCCAGGAGGGAATAGGGGGACACGTGCCCCCCTCGAAACGAAATAAGAGAACGATTTTTCCTTTGCTTCCCATTAGCACAACCGAAAGCACATATTTTGCATCTATGCCTCCTGTTCTGCTTGGGTGGTATGCAGAAAATGAGGTTTGCCTGAGAAGAAAGGATGACAGCAATTTTTTGGCGATGATTATGAATTTGCTGATAAATTTTGACCATTTTTAAGGTGAATTCAGAAGCGTGATTCGACTGAACAATTTTAGGGTTACGACTTAAATTTTGAAGTGCTCTTTTTGCAGAATTTTCCGGGGCACTGCCCCGAACCCTGCTGAGGGGCCTTGAGCGCGCAACCCCAGACCCGCAGCCCTAAAAGAGATGGTTTTCATTGGATTCTCATTGTATCCATGGTATCCGGGTAGCAAACTTTGCAAACTAAAGTGCATCCTTTGGTACCCCTTATGTTTTAAGAAATTTTGGTCGTGCCCCCCCGAAACAAAATACTGGATATTGGCCTGCATAGATAACTAAATGTTTTAGCAAAAAATTACTTAAAGCAAATACATAATAATAAATTTATTAAAATCATTATTTAAATAAATTGCAATTTTGTGTACGGCGACTGCACGCATCTACAGTACGTGTCGTCGAGCTCACTATCATCGCCTGGTATCGGATGATTCTGTAGCAAAGATGCTCATCGTATTTCTCTGATCGGTCATTCAAACATTAATACAAGTTTATATTTAGCATAAACACAACCAGTTCTATAATCCGCAAAACATGATAAAATTTCGGCATATCCAGCGATTTTAGGACTAAAAATAACTATTTCTTCAGAAATTCAGAAAGTTTTATTTATTGCTCCCGAAAACCATCGAGCTACTCTCTCCTATTCATACAAAAAAATGTAACGGCTCAAAATTTTCGATGTTTAGCCAGCCATTTTTTTAGAGGGAGCAGACTTTCTAGTTTGAAGAGAAATATTTGGAATACTTAAAAAGAAATTTTTGCAAAACAACGGAAGGATCAAATCTCGGGTACTTTCATTGTTTTACGATCGACTCGTGAAGCAATTTTCTGCGTTTAGTCGCTAAGAAAGTCGTTCCCAAGAATGCTACGGTTATGTAAACTTAAGGCAACTTTATGCGCTCTCATAAAAAAATTTACATAGAGTGTCAGTGATTTACTCACATTGGTAGATTTCATACATGCACACGGTCCGAAGCTATGGGAGAAGGAAAATCGAATTTTTTGGGAAACGGTTTATACTTATTTAATGTCAAATTTAGATATTTATTTCGTCATGTTTTATTTTTTATGAATTTTTTCGACTGAATTTGCAAGAAAACGATAACAATTAGGGCGATGGAATGACCTGTAACATCAAATATACATGGAATAATGGAAGAAAACCATCTGGATGAATGAATTGAACAGTCTACTGCTCGAAAAATAAGAATGCGTACTTGAAATTATACTGTTAGACGTCGTTTGACGCTGTTAGGTTTGAGCAACAGGTTTTGGTCCAAAATAGCCTGAGGGGGTATGCTTCTATGCTTCTCAAGAGTCCTGGTCGGGAGATACTCACCCGGCTTAGAATTATAAATGTTGCACAATGTCTCGTAAAATGGACTACAAATGATTTTGATCTGATAAACTGTAATGGTGCTAGCAGAGTTTGCATATTGAAGGCAAGCAAATCCAGCACCCACTTGTGAAGGTGAAATCTCTCTTAATCCCTTTAATCCTCATAATTTAAAAATGCAAGTAACAATGCGATAAGTGTTTCGATCACAATCATGGATGCACAGCATGGCCGATCTTTTGAGGGTGTAACAGTTTTTGAGCTAAAATGGAATCAAAAGCTGATATAAATGCTAGAACTGCTTACAGACGACATTGCTCTCAGTTTCTGATCAATTTCAAGCACTTTTCATAACAGTCTTAATTTTCCTTCATTTTGACCGTTTTTGCCTTGTTTCCACATAAAAATTCCTCTTTTTCTTCCAAGGGTAGACTCCCTGAATTCCTTCAAACGCAAATCTGACCACAATTCTATTTAAATTGAATTAAGCACCGCGGAGGATTATAACCATACGTGTTCTTGCGGAAGGGGGGTTTGAGAGGGGTTTGACCCCCAAAATGGCAATTAGCCCCTGCAAAATGGCTGCGACCCCTAAAATTGTCGATTTTTCGCATAAGTTTGTAAAACATGTAAAAACTGTGCGTTTTAGGCGTTTCTGGCTCATTTTTGGCTTTGGCGCTTTGCGCCACATACACATTTTTTGACTATATTCTGTTAAACTTACTCGATTTTTAATTTTTTTCGGGATTTTTTTACGTTTTTATGCTCTAGAAAGAATGAGCATTGTCTGAAACGTCAAAAAACTGTGTTTTTGACGTGTACCATCGTTTTTTATTTCAGTATGATTATATAACTGACAAAATACGTACTTCGACTAGTTTATCTTTCAATATATTTTCGAATCGACTTTTAAGCTCTTTGTTTTAATTTTTAATTTTATTAATTTTTCAATTTTTTCCTTTAATTTTGATTTTTTAAAAATTTTTTTTGTTGCCTTTTCCACATCTGTTGTATGAATATTCCTTTTTTCACGCCAGTTTATTAGGTGAGTCGGCTTTTCTGTGATGTGGAAAAGCATAAATAGCACTGGTTGGATGATAAGCTACGAGTTTACGAGAAAAAAGTAGAAAAGGCACAATAGCAGCCGACTCAGGTGAAATTTTGAAAGTTAAATTACATTGAACCCAGTTCATAATCCTATTACTTTCAAAATCAGGTCGAAAAGCAGTATTTAAGCGAATATCGTTGTTAAGAGTACGAGAAATTATAGATTGGAACAAGTTTGCTGCAAAATGCAAATGGGGTTGTCTTCAATAAAGTAAAAGTAATCATTTTTAAGTCCAGGTTACAGAATGACAAAAATAATATAGAGGGCACTATTTCCGCACTAATACTAACACTATTTTTTCGCGTCAATTTGGTGGAGTACAAAGTTAGAAAAAAGCTTGGCAGTAAGAGCCAAAAATTTACTCAAAATTTGCCGTCCATAGAATTTTGAGTCTAATATTTCAATCTAGACCTTGGCCTTCATATTCGTAAATGATCTTACGCACCAAACTTCCATCTCTTTCACGAATGCCATCTGTCAGCTTAGGATTGACGACATTTTCTATGAGCATTGTGAAAGCCACTTCCTGATTCTGCTGCATTTCGGATAGTTTGGCTCCCAATTTTTCTATGCTCATCAAAAGACATCGACTTGTGACAAGGCAATCTTCACGCATATCGCGGTTAAACCATCTTTTCGATCCAATAACTATTACGAAAAAATTTTAGACCTCTGCAAACAAGAATTGATCCACATAAATATAGGTGTTTATTTTTTTATTTATTTTTTAAAAAATAAATAAAAAAATATTTTTTTATTTATTATTTATTTTTATTTTTTATTATTTTTATTATTTCTTACTTATATTTTTCTTTAAAAACCGTCGATAAATGAATTACAACTTAGTAGAGGATGTCAGTTTGATCATATCATAGGTAGCGCGTTAGCGCGTACTTATAATATACTTGGGTACCCCAACATATGTCCCCCTTCACAGCTATAACGGGACACATCTGGGAGGTGCACTTTTTTAAAAAGATTATAAAAAAATTTGCTGCTCGTGTTTTTTGTTTTTATTTACACGCAATACCGAATAGTTCTTGAATGGGAGTGTAAAGAGTGTGAAACTAAATGGGGAAAAACACATTTTGGTAGAGTTTTCGACTTGTATATGTCTGCCAGCAACTCCGGTTTTGAGTCTCAAGAAATTTTTTCTGATAGAAATGTACTACGGCTTGAAGGCTACTTTCTGCTTACCAGCAAACTTGTGTAACTCAATGAGTTAGATCTAGGGGTTTAAACTTTACACTCTAGTGGAATGTGTAAAAAACAAGTTTTGTCTAAGATTTCTCCGCCAACTTCTCCGCTTTATAAGTCAGGATAAATTGAATAATATAAAAATAAAGTACGTTTCAAGGGAACCCGTCGCAGCAAACCGCGTTTGAAAAAATTCCATATTGAGTTACTTATGGAGGTGTAAAGTTCGAAATCAGGGGTATTACATAGGGCAAGACAACACGTTTTCTTCCCTTTTTTGACTGATCGATATCTCAAATATTTTGCGGAACAGAAGTTTTCCAAACACAAACGTACTACGATTTAAAGGCTACAAACTGACCCAAACCGAATTTCCTCACGCTCAATGGAGAGTTAGGTTCAGATTTTTAAAGTTTACAATGTGGTCAACGGAGGAATAATACATTTTTGCCCCTTTTTTGTTCTCCACTTTCTCCGTTTAGAAGTCGGGATAGGTCGAGTAGAATAAGAATAAATTACTTTATAAGGGGTACACATCACAGCAATTGCGTTTATTTACATCAATATTTAGCTTTTTCGGGAGATGTGAAGTCAAAAATTGGGTATGTTAAACGTCTTTCTGTCTTGTTTTTTGCCAACTTCTCCGGTTATGAGTTAGGGCATGATTTCGGGTCTGAAAATGTACCAGAAATCAAACGTGATACGCCAGTTGGGCGCGTTTGTTTTCACTCAACAGTGGTGTGAAGTGGTTTACATCTAATATTTATTTGTCTGCAGACCATTGTGGAGACTTAATTTTTCATAAATGTTGATCGTAATATCAGAGTGATGTCAGAAGTGTTTGTGTAAAGTTTACACTGCAAATTAAGTTTAGTTTTAGAGCATTGCAGAAGCATAATTTTTGTTCAAAATGTTCCATGTAACGTCAGGATCATAAATCTGAGTGTAAGTGTTCTTTACACCCAACAGTTGCGTAAATTTTATGCTGAAAACCTTTGATCTGTTGAAATAAGGAAAGGTTGTTTTGCTTAGGAAAAGATAATGCTGATGTTCAGAACAATATTGTTTTCCGCGTTCTTGGACTATTGTCATTATTGTGGCATGCTACCGAATGTGTTTACTGACTGATTTACATAAAACATGCTAATTAAAAGTAGGGTACTAACAAAGAAAAATGCTGCGATTGAACAAAAAAGACGAATACACTTGGAATTACGGATTATTAAGGATGTAAAAGGAGGGACTAGGAAAAGCTATCTATTTATCTGCCTGAAGTCGCAAAATCTGTTAAAAATCTGACTTTCTCTGAGCAACGCTAAAAACTCTGCGGCCTCTAAAAAAATGTAACCTTCTTGAAATAATTTTCAATGTTTCACATAATAGTGTATAAACATAATCTAAAATGTATGCTTTTTTGTAAATTGTTTGTAAGTTGCAACGCTGACTTGCTTCGTTCGTGATTGATAGAAAATTTACTGCATTTGTATTTAAAGGTGTTTTATTTTGTTATCGAGCATTATAGCAAGCAAACCTGGCGTCAATTGACTAGTCCACACAATCATTGCTGGCATGCAAGTGTACTTCATGTAGTCTGATTCACGTAAGCTTACGCGTTTCCTGCTACTCTTGATGCTTTTTCGATCGTTTGTCTGGTTCAATCATTTATTTCAATCTGCAGGCCGTTGAATATACTTCGATTTTTTGCACTGCTTAGAGAAAGTCGGATTTTTAACAGATTTTGCGAATTTAGGCATATACATAGGTAGCTTTTTCCTAGTCCTCTCCTTTTACATCCTTAATAATCCACAATCCAGAGTATATTCGTCATTTTGTTCCATCAGAGCTGCTAGTCTGAAATATATTTCAGTCTCCGCTGCAACTCTATTGTACATGAGCGCGAATGCCATATATGACATATGACTGCAGTCTTTTTAAGGGTACAATCTGATAAAACAAGTTGGATTGCTTTTTTTGTAATACTTGTGAAGCCAAGGATTTTGTAGATTTCGATGGGTCTGTAGAAAATTTTTCCAATATGACTTTATGTTACAGTGGCTGAGTGGCACTTTTTCGGTGGGTCTATTCAGGCCCTGTATCCAGGTTTCGGCCAGGGGGAGGCGGACCCAACATAAATTTGTCTATACCTCGGGAAATTCATCGGGATAGCTCGCAAAAAACCGCGTTTTTCGACGTTTTTCGACCTGCTCTATTCATCAGGATCGTAGAATTCAAACTTTTCAAAAAAAATTTTCCTATCTCAAAAAGTATGTTTTTTTGGTCGCGCTTGCGTCAAAATTATAAAAAATACTTCATATCTGGCGCGGAACGCCGAAAATTGGAAGATTTAACGCCAAGGACAGCAATTCCAGATCTTTTCATGCAGTAGATTTAAAAAGCAAGTAGGTCTGTCGGTAAAGTGGGTCTTATTATTTAGAATCAAACATTACATTCACAGTATAAAGATAGAATTACGATTTATACGGAAAAGTGCCGGAAATAAAAAAATCAGTCAAATTGATCTATCCGTGAACGATATCAATTTGTTATTTCATTTCGATTACCGTTTTCCTTATTTTTATTTCTTTGGCGGAAGCGATGCGCCTTCACTGGTTCCGTCTAATATTACGAATTAAATGGAAAACATATCTCACCTCCTTTTTTCTTCAATACCAGTAAGGTCACAATTGCGATCAACGCAATGATGACAACCACGGTTATGACCACTATCGTAATGAATGTGCCTGATCCTACTGCTGGAATGAATGATGCTTAAAAAAGAGCAACAATGGAGCACGATTTCGTGTTCACGAAATATTGAAAAAAGGTCAATTGCGATATAATTTCCCTTTACTCAGAAGGGGCATAGCTTGAGTAAGACATGCTCAGTCAGAATTTTAATTAAATCACAATTGTTAATTGAATCATTATCCTTATTAAATATAATTACTTGAATCTAGCTAATACTCGCTTATTAGCCCAAAAATAATTCAACTATGTTTACGGGGCATGGAACGACTGTATTTTATCAATAACGTCAAGTAGGACCAAGAAAGTCAGGCACAATAATTAAATTTTGTTTTGTTATTCATTAAGCGTAGATTCTGTTGAAAGCACAAAGGCGCCAAACAAGTTCTCTCAACTTACGTAATAATATCCAATTCCAGAACTTTCATTTAGTTCTTGTCTAAAATCAAATATTAGAAGGGGCGCTTTTTGATTTTCTCAGGTAATTTGTTAGAGCATTCAGCAAACATAAAAAACGTGTGATGAGACATTGCTGTCAATTTTAGTTCCTACTCGTCAGCTTTTCCAGCAGCCATTTTTCCAAATTTTGGGCCATTCGTATGCCAAACCTGTCAATCGGAATCTCTTCTGATAACAACAAACAGACTAACGTCATTATAAGATTTCCTATTAATATTTTTTCTTTAGGATAAAATGATATAATTTCAAAAATTAGAATTAAACGCCGAATATTATAATGTACGTACATGGAAAAGCTGGGGTCCAGGCAGACGCCCAAAAGAAGACGATTTATTTTTTGGGGAAAACATGCAAGTTGTGAATTGAAGTTGTTTTCATGTATTTTAGCAAACACTTTTTTGCTTTTCTGGTCATAATAGCTCAATAAAGCTTTCCGGATGACTTCATTAGACCTGCCAGGCCATCGCCCAGATCGACAATGCTGTATGTGACATAATCTTACCTGGCGGCAAAACATGCGAACCTGCAAAGTCAAACGCATACTAAGTAACCACATAAAATACAGAAAAAGCTACCATGATGCTTACAGTCCGGCACTTGTATGTCAGTGGCACTGGCATTTATAAGTATAACTTGGAACGGATCGCAAACTCTGTATCGAGCTGATCCCATACATGTGTAATTTCCAGGAGGAGGGAGATTACTTGACAAGTGTGATTCTTGACTCTAAAATTATAGATTTTATGTTAAAAATAGTTAAAACTGTCATTTTCGATAATTTATTATACACTAGGCACATGTAACTAGAATGATTGAAACTACTATTTTACATCCGAATAAATTATGCTCAAAAACAATGTTTCTAAAATAAATTAGATCAATAAAATTAAATTTAACCAAATTTTTCGGCAAAATAGAATTTCAAGAAACTGAAGCAAGACAGTAATCATTCTAAATAAGGTCTAGCAGTCTTATCAGCCTCCAGTTTCAATAACGTCTGGCTTAAGCCAGGTTGAACTCGTACATGATAGATAAAAGCAACGTCGCATGTTTCAACATTGACCTTAGGTTTAAACCTGACTTAAACCTGATAATATTAGAACCGACCTGAGCTAGGCTTAAACCTGGTCGCGTACCTCTAGCATTGAAGTCAGGTTCAAACCTTGCTTAAGCCAGAACATATTGAAACTAGGCCCAGGAATCTTGTTTGACTGGATCAGGCTGATTTAAATCGTACTGAGAAGTTTTGATGGTGTGTATGCTGGAAGCGCTGGTTTTTTAGTAAAAAATTGAAAACTAATGCTCTATAGAATAATGCACAAAGAAAAAAACAAGTCATTGGTATTGGGAAAATTTCCGTCCCAAGATTTTGAGCAAAAGCTTCGTATAGTTAGCTACTCTAAGAAAGAATGATCTGTCCCCGTAGCCATACATGTAACGGCTCTAAATGTTGGGTGGGAGGTCCCGGGCCAATCATAGGGAGGGGGTAAATGACCTCAATTTTCGGCCAAAAATGACCAAAAAAAACACCTAAAAATGACCAAAAAATTTGACTTTTTCCAAAAATCGGGGGGGGGGGGTTAAAAATTTTCTGGCTTTGGGGGGTGTGGGGACGTCCGACTTTTGGTGGGGGATCCTACCACGCCCTCTTACATGCATGCATGTCCACAGCCGTATTATTAGATGATCTTCATCTTATTGTATATACCTTGAATGAATTTCATATCCACAACAAAATACAGATTATGTTCTTGCACGCGCTTATTTTCCGGGAAATTTATTAAAAGAAAAAGTGTATAATTCTCTTAAAATCGATACACGCGCGCAGTATGATATAAAATACAGAATGATCAGCCCCTAAAATATTTTAACGTTTTGTTTTTTGGGCTTAGTAGACGTCAAAAACAGTTTTATCTACGTATCTGATGACGTCTTTCTTATACGAAGCTAAAAGCATAAAAATGTATTCAAATCGAATGTAATATGGTATAAAATGACTGTCCGAAAAAATTAATGTTTCTGAGCATCAATGCCGCTGAAGTCGACAATTTCATGGGTTTTTGAAATATTAAAAATTCTGCAAAAATGAGGGTTAAGAGTTCAGTGGAACTGAGGCTTAACAGCTATTCCAAAGATAGTTAAAACTCTTCCGAATCCTTATGAAAAGTACGATCGAGTTATGTAACCCAGGTTGCGCCTTATCAGAGTTGCACTTATCCGAGTTCGACTGTATTGAAGATTAGAAACTTTAAGACATAATACGAAAACGCGCTCTCTTGATTTATTCCGTTAAATCTTCTTGTTGCAAGATCCTTCTGATGTGTTTAAGGTCTATTTAAAAAACCTTGTGCACAGATCATAATTTTTACTTCAATCTAAATCGATTATAAAAGCGGTTTAAACTGAAGCAATAATCATGATACGTGCACAGCAATTGATAAGCATTTGAAGTTTTACTGTACAAAATTGTATTACTGTAGGCTGCCTATAAACCATTTTTGTAGCTACTCGCTTAGGTGCTGAAAATGGTTTTTCATGCACAAGATTTCGTGAGACTATAGATGTTTATTATTTAACTCATGCTTACCGTAATTTCTGAAACCGAAGAGTCCTTTTGTCTGAACGCAGAGTAAGCGTACACGAATCCCATCATTACTTTGCCCATTCCGACAAAACTGCAATTAAATTGTAAAGAATCTCGAGAACATTTCTTACTCGGCACTGAATATGTCATCTCTCTTTCTGTAAAAAACATACGGCACAGAACGTGACTTTACGCTAACGTGAAGCTATTTACATATAACGATGTTTTTTGATTATTTATGTACAAATTATGAGTACATACGCACTTACCTACAATGATTCACGCTTTATTTACATATACTTCAGGATATAGGGTGTCACCATAAATAGGCACTGAGGTCTGGATTCTCCAGAATCCGGTGGCACATATAATTAAATTTTTAGTACTTTTTCGCGATTTTGTCCCATCCCATCAGACCCCCAAAATTTGGTTGCTCTCCATGTATGAGTGTCAAAACGTTTCTGCTCACAAATTCACTTTAGCTAAGCACATGCTTGCACTTATTCATTTAAATTAGCCAAGACGCTATTAAAATATGTACAAGCAAAATTTTGTGATTCCGAAATGCAATCTAGTAGTTTGCGAGAATCGGCAGGTTTTACCATATGCATCATTTTTGTGAATTTTTTGATAGATATTGGTGATATTTTCATGTGATTCACTCCAACTTCACTTATGCTTTTGTTAAATGAGGTGAAAATTTAATTCTTAAACTCATGAATGACTAGCACATATGTATGGGTTGGTCTGGGAAGTCTGGCTGGACCTCAGAATTTTGAACACCCCAGACTTTGTTTTTCGAATTTGTTTCTTTCATAATTTTTGATGCTAAGGATAAAGCTTGATGCTAAACATCGAAAAAAGTTACTAAACACTTTTTTATCCTTGTAATTTCAGAAGTTTTTTAAATTCAGGCGCTACCTATCGTATTTATGATGACCACCAATTGATTTTTGTATGCTCTAGATCGGATAATTCATGGAAATTACAGCTTAATTTAATAAGCGACCATCACACCCTAATGGGTATGTGTGCTGCTAGCTGTGCATACAAGCATGTCCTTGTTGAAACTGAACAGAGCATTTTTAAACATAGATGCCTCGATATCTTAGCTTATCATCAGATGAAAAGTCGTGTTACCCTTCCTAGAAAGCTTTTTTCATTTCAAGTGAAGATGCGACCATTCATGGAGGGTAATTTGGATCATCGGCGCATATGACAACAAAACTATTAAAATGTCGCAAATAACCGTTCGAAATCCAAGGATAATAATGTCAATCATCATTGAGCTTAGTACGCAGCTATGACCAGACATGCACTAGGGAGGTTTGGGGGTTCAGACCCCCAGAATGAAGAAATATAAAATTTTGTGGAGAAAATGAGGCAAAATGAAGGCCAAAAATGGATGAAAATTAGAAAAAAATTTCAAAAGTGCTTGAAATTGACTAAAACCTGTGTAATAACGTAGTTTTAACGCTATTTTAGCGCTTTTATCAGTTTTTCAGGTCATTTTGACTAAAAAAAGCTCAATTTTTGACCCACCCCCAGACCGACTTCCCCTCCCCTAGATCGATCATGCTGTGCGCCTATGCTTATGTACGACCATACCTAAGCATGGGGGTTTGGGGGATATGCACCCTCAGAAACCAAAATACCCCCTGAAACCAAAATACTTCTCCAGAATTACCTGGGCGTTGGGGGAGTTGGTAGGTAAACACACCAGAAACCAAAACACCTCCCAGAAACCAAAATACCCCCCCCCAGAAACCAAAACACCCCCAGAATTCAATTTTTGATTTTTTTTGTTTTTTTCGCAATTGCTAATGGATAGTGCTCGATGAGAAACGTTGAAAAATGGTGTTTTTTCACCATACCACTATTTTTAAGGCCATTTTTTACCTTTAAAAAAATCTTGCACACCCCCCAGAGCTTCGGTGCCGCCCGCCTATGCGTACGACTACATGAAGTTCGGTAGTCCAAAATTCTTCACTACCATACATTGGCGTAGGAGGATGATTGGGGTTACACCCCCGCAGATTACTATAGACCCCCAGAATTCTATTTTAGTAACATTTTTGGCGATTTTACCGCTTATTCACCCAACCAGACCACATGGAATTTACTTGCTGCCCATGTATGTTTACTACCCTTTGTAAACGTTTTAGTTTACGCTTGCATTCTGAAAACTACTGCTGGCCTTTGACGCTCACTTCCAGATATGCATGTGAGGATCTGGCTTTTAATCCCCAGACACATCAAGAGTAAAATTTTCTGAAAAAAAAGAAATTTGAAGACAGGCCAAGCGAAAATGAAAACTTTTTCATTAAAAAAGCGTTATTTCCAGAAACTGTAATTTATTCAGTTTCTACAATGTTTAAAGTTCTATTTTCGATTTTTTACAGCCATATTAGCTCGATGAAACTCTCCGGCTGACCTTGAGTCAGAGTTGATTCGCGAACGGGCTGAGTCACGCACGGTTCCTTTAGAAGAGGAATTAAAAAAAAACAACTAGAAAACTTGAAAGCGCAAAGCTAATTGATTGAATGTTTGAAATTTTTTCCCTAAACGTGCATCTGTACAAATAAGAGCTCATTCAGCATGCTCTTCTGCAGAATTCGCAAGCCTATAAGCAAATATAGTTTACTAGCAAAGAAAAATGCTCCGATGGAACAAAAAAGATGAATATACTTGGAATTGTGGATTATTATGGATGTAAAAGGAGGGGACTAGGAAAAATCTACCTAAAGTCGGAAAATCTGCTGAAAATCACAATTTCTCTAAGCAACGCAAAAAATCGATGTATATTCTGCGGCCAACAGATTAAAATAAATATTCAACCATAACAATGATTGAAACAGCAGCACGTTAGCTATGCAGTAGCTATGGGAAATGATATTAAGTAAACTAACAGTCTTCCAAGCCAATTGAATGAAATAGCAAACATCGAAGACAATTGAAGACATGGTTGGTTAAAAACAGTAGGAAACACGTAAGTTGACTTGAAACAAACTTAATGTAGATACACTAGCATGCCCGAAACGATTGTGTGCACTAATCAATCGGCTCCTGCTTTGCTTGCTATAATGCTCATAAAACAAAACAACTTTAAATACAATACCTCTTAGTTTTCTATCAATCAGGTGCCAGCAATTTAAAAAAGTAACCTTGATAGATTTCGTTTATACACTCTTATCTGAAACTTCGAACATTATTTAAAAAGACACTTTTTTAGAGGCCGCAGAATATACATCGATTTTTTGCGTTGCTTAGAGAAAGTGTGATTTTTAGCAGATTTTCCGACTTTAGGTAGATTTTTCCTAGTCCCCTCCTTTTTACATCCATAATAATCCACAATTTCAAGTATATTCATCTTTTTTGTTCCATCGGAGCATTTTTCTTTGCTAGTACACTACTTTTAATTAGCGTGATTTCAGTACATCAGTCAGTAAACACAATCAGTAACATGCCACAATAATGACAACAGTCCAAGAACGCGGAAAACAATATTGTTCTTAACATCAGCATTATCCTTTTTAAACAAGACAACCTTATTGACACCATCCATTTTCAAATTAAAACTGCATTAAGTTATTTCTTCTTAATGTGCAGTTCACTTATAATCAAGCACAAAAATTTAACCAACGAATTCACATTGCAAATCCTCACTCAATCAATACACAAGCACAATGTGTTGTGACTTTTGAAATTGAAAACACCCAATTTTCAATTTTCAAATTGAAAATTGGATCAATTTTCAAATTGAAAATTGGGTCAATTTTCAAATTGAAAATTGGGTGTTTGAATTTGCGATGAAGAAAATAATCAAAAGATAGTCACTTGGTCTATTTAAGCCGAGTAATAAAATAACGACCGTCCACCAATTCCAAACTAAACGCAACTAATCTGATCACTATGAAAAAGTTTTGAAAAATGAGCTTGCTAAGCGAGAGTTGTAAACCAAGAGAAACTTAAAGTTAAAACCTACCATTAAATTATGAGAGAATTATAAAAGATTTTAAACTTCAAGAAAATGGAAAAGGCGGGATGTTGGTAAATTAGAAGGCAAAGATTTTCGGCAAAAATTCAGAAACTTCACGCAAATATCAAATGTAAGGAACACTAACGCTTTGATTTGGTAGTAAAATAAATTTGTAGTATAGACTACATATTAACAACAAATGAATAGTGCAAACTTTACACAACTACTAGGTGTAGAGAATACTAACAGTTTACGGCTTATTAATGTACATGATTACAATAAAGCTGTATATCTTTGTCGACTTCTGTGCACAGTAGTGTGATTGCTGGTTCATTTTAAACCACTTTTGCAGGCAATTTACATCAATTAAACGATAGCTCTCCATGTGCAAGATTTTGTGAAACATATTATAAACACGGCTAAGAAAGATTTAACTTTAATGCAACCCATTTAAGACAAAATTACAACTCTTCAATGATCTAAGGACACTTGAACATAATTTTTAAATCACTTTAGATTACTTTTGAGGGTAAACAAACTCACTTAATTGATGTCTCACATATGAATCCTTGAAAATTTCTTGACTTCAGTTACAAAGTCTCTGCAAGTCTATCGAATTAGGGTTAACACGTAACGTAAACTTTACACAAACACATAGCGTAAAGAATATTTTAGTCGGATTCGTAATTTTGATATTGCTCCGATATTTCTTTCAACATTTATGGAAAAATGAGTCTCCATAATGTTTTAAAGACAATAAACATTAGGTTTAAACCACTTTGCAATACTGCTGAGTGTAAGCAAGCGCGCCCAATTGACGTATATATTTCATTCCCTGTAAATTTTTATATCTCAGGAAAAAATTTCGATTTTTGCAATGCTCTAGAACAAAGGCTAACATGCAGTGTAAAAAATTACTCGGATATTATGATCAACATTCATGAAAAAATTATGTCTCTACAATGGTCTGAGGACATATAAACAATGAATGTAAACTACTTTACATCACTGTTGGATGTAAACAAACGCGCCTACGTGACGTCTCACATTTGATCCTTTGAAAACTTCTAGGCTCCAAGAAAAATTAGGTTTCAGGAATGCTAAAAAACGAAGATAAATATATATGTAGTGTAAACTTCATGTAAACACCTAGTGTAAAGAAGATTTTAGTCAGATTCGTAATTTTGATATTGTTCCGATATTACGATTAATATTTATGAAAAAATTAAGTCTACATAATGTTCTATGGGCAAACTAACAATTGGTGTAAACTACTTTACAACACCGTAGAGTGTAAACATATGCGCCAGACTGGCATATCAAATTTGATTCCTGGTCCATTTCTAGACTTGATAAACGTGTCCCTGACTCGTAACCGGAGAAGCAGGCAGAAAAAACAAGACAGAAACGCATTTAAAACTCCAAATTTTTGACTTTACACTCGCTAAATATTAATGTATAGACAATTTGCTTTGACATGCACCCGATATAAAGCACTTTATTTTTATTCTATTAGACTTATCCCGACTTCTGGACGGAGAAAGTGGCGAACAAAAAACGCAACAAAAACGTATTTTCCACCATTTAGAACACTGTAAACTTTAAAATTCCGTACCGAACTCCCCATTGAGTTTAAAGAAATTCGGTTTGGTACAATTTGTAGCTTTTAAATCGTAGTACATTCCTGTGTGCCAAAATTCTGTTGCAAAAATTATTTGGCATGATTTATCAATCAAACTTCGGAAAAAACGTGTTTTTTAGCCCATTTTTTACCTCTGATTTCGAACTTTACACCCCCATAAATAACTCAATATTGCGTTTTTTTAAATGCGGTTTGCTGCGATGTTTAGCCCCTGTGAGGCACTTTATTAATGCTGTCTTCGATTTGCACTGACTCATAAGCGGAAAAATTTGGCAGAGAAATCTTAGTTAAAATCCATTTTTTTACACCATCCACTAGAGTGTAAACTTTAAACCCCAGGATCTAACTCACCATAGAGCATAGAAGACTTTGCTTATATGCAGAATGTAGCCCTTGATCCGCTCTACATTTCTGTCAGAAAACATTTTAAAAACCTCATAACCGGAATTAGTATCGGACATAGGAAGGTTGAAAACTCGACCAAAAAGTGCTTTTTCACCCCCAGATTTTCGCACTCTTTACACTGCCGTTCGATAAATAATGCGAATTTCAAAAAACAAAAAAAGTATCATCTGTAGAATTCATCCCTCTATTATCCTATTCTGTTCAATCCTTCGAGTCATTAATACTCAGTTGTCCACATGCCGCAGTAAAAAGGTCCCAAAATTTGTCCTATGTTATAACGTTACACAAAAACTTTACACCTTCTTTACACAGTCAATTTTGAGTTTCAAGAAAAACAAAAAAACACGGGCAGCGAATTTTTTATTATCTTCCTTTTAAAAAAAACCGCACCTTCCAGAAGTGTCCCGTTATAGCTGTAGGGGGGTGCCCAGGTGTTGGGGGTACCCAAGTATATTATAGGTACGCGCTAACGCGCTACCTATGATAAAAATTTACTTATGTATATCAGGTTAAAAAACATCTTCGATTTGGTGCTAGTCGTGTTAATAAAGCACGTTATCCTCAAATGACCATACAGTTCCAGTGGACGAGCAGGCAGCCTAAACCTTTTGCCACATTTAAGAGTCAATTTTTTAGCTGACTGCACGGGATCTCCGCCATCCTTGTTCAATCTGCAAGCGACGTCTGATTTAACGAACACTGTGCCACAAACAACTCTGAATTCGTCCGAAGTGCTGTTCAATATCCAATATGAATTCATTGTTATTAAGTAGCTAGCCGACGAATATATTAAGAGTTTGCCTGTGTTAAAAACGGTATTTGCACATTGGCCTTCAATGATTTATAACAAGTATAAAATCATCATCAAGAATAGATTTAGTGGTATTTGAACTTTTATATGGTTACTCCTATCATAAATATTTCTTTAAACTCTACATTTGTTGAATACACGATAAAAATGAAATCAATAAATTTTAAAAATATCAAAGAAATAAGGATATTTATCTTGTGCCACAGAAATTTTTTTCCTTCTCTTAAATAAAAAGTAAATTTCCATTTTCTAAGAAATAAAAATTTGAAGGACAAAAGGGCACGATATCTGCAGCCGGTTTCACAACGCAGTCTAACTTGAGTAAGCCGGCTAACTTTTGATTAGACCGGTAAGTTAGATTGCTAACTTTTTTAAGACCGTTTCACAAAGCGGTCTAACTTTTGTGGCGGTCTCAAAAGAGTTAGCAGGCTAACTTTTTCGAGACAGGCAAAAATCTAGTTAGACCGGGTTGTTCCACAAAACAGTCTAAGTTAGTTAGCCGGCTAACTTTTAGTTATATACAGCATCAAAAAGTTAGACTGGTCAGGAGGAGTCTAACTCTTGGTCTATCTTTGATAGTGTGTAAAAGATATTGCTAAGATAGATTGCGTCATTACGCAAAAGAAATTTCACGAGTAGGAGTATTGACCCCATCTAAAATACATCACCAGAAATTTAAGACTTATTATTTCAAATAAATATATATTGAAACAAATTCCAGTATTTTCCTTTTCTACACAAATTTGTCTAATTTCAGCGGTTACAGTCATTTATATTATTCTCTGATAACAAAGGAAACTCTATTTTGTATTTTGCAGTTATACACATTCGTGTTATGGTGGGGAAAGGGGGCCGCGGCCCCGTAGAATCGTTGATTTTTCCTCTAAGCTGTGAAAATTATGCCTTGCTAATCGTTTTCAGTTCATTTTTGGCTCAAAAGTCTAAGAATTTCGGCGCTTCGCGCCGTATATACATTTTTTCCCCTATATTTTGTTCAATTTTTTTCGATTTTGTTTGAAATTTTTGGCAAATTTTTGTGTTTTTATGTTCTACAAAGACCGAGCATTGTCCTAAACTGGAAGAAAACAGTTTTTGACGTGTACACATCGTTCTTAGCCCATAAAAGACAATTTTTTAATTTTTTTTGGCTGAACCCCAGAATTCCCACGCTGTGCATGTGTGGTTTGGTTATGCATGCGAGCACAAAACAAAGTTCAATCATAGCTCGTGCCACGGTAACTTTGCTTTTCTCGCAATGGTTTAGAAGACTCCAACCCTCGCGTAATCTCTATATCCGGTGAGGTTGTGAATCCTGCAAAATGCAATGGCAAGGCAACTGCAACTTGTAAAAAGTATAATTTTGTCTGAGAAACTGATTTTTACAATACGATTCCCGCGATAAATACACAAATTGATGTAGCTACGAACTCTAAACCAACTTCATAGACCATTGGGCCGGTCGTGACGTAATTTCTGACAGAATTTCTTAATAATATATTATATTTATATCTCAGGTCAATCAGTGGTGGCTACATGTTGGTACATCACGAATTTCATCAGTTTAGTGCAGATGATACCTATGTACGTAGGTACTTCTTTCCATTTCATCAATTTCCTCTTGTTTGAATCCGCTTTACGATCGTTGCATGTAAGAGTACGGTGATGTTCTTTGAAAAATTAGCGGATAATTCTTTTTCTTGATCACTGAATAGCTTATTCTTCGTATGTTTCTGCATTATACCAGATTCCATTGCTTTATTTGTTCGACTTTGCAATGCAGACAAAGCAAGAAAAGAAAATTTATGACAATAACTTTGTGCTGTAATCTTTTTTTCAGCGTCAGCACATACATAAGAAACAGGATTAGTGCAAACTGGTTTTCTGAAGACGCCGAGTTAGCCCGGGCTCAGGCCGACTTAGCCCGGGCTCATGCATACTTAGCCTGGGCTCAAAAAAGTGAGCCTGGGCTCAATAAAATTAGCCCAGGCTCTAATTAGACCGGGAGTTAGACTGCTTTGTGAAACCGAAAAAATTTGTGGTGTAACTTTAGCCGGCTAACTCAAAAAGTTAGCAGGCTGACTCAAGTTAGCCGACTCGAAAACTTAGACCGCGTTGTGAAACCGGCTGCAGACACAAAGTCGTTTAAAAGCCAAACTTTTGCACAAAAACTGTTTGCTGAAAAAGAGTATTGCATGTGTGTGTGTCATACTATCTGGTTTGCAATTCGGCCCGACGTCATCGAAACTGAGATAATGAACTGGACGCTTAAGCGCAAGAGCAACGCAGAGATTTGCATATCGACCACCGGAATCTGCGTCACAAGCAGCCTGCTTCCGTTTTCCTTCTTTGTGCGTTTTGTTGCACATGTCCAAATCGAGTGTCTGGCAAGCGGTCCCTGAAGGTGCAGCATCTGTCTGAAGACAAAATTTGCCTGGGCACGCAGTATTACCCTCTCTACAGGCTCTAGCCGCGTTTGAACCTTAAGGCAAAAAAAGCTTATTAACCTGCTCATACTGCATGATCTTTCACAGACTAATTCCTATTTAGATGTTAGTTAGGACCATCACAGCATGGCCGATCTGGGGGAGCGGTCAACCGCTTTGTTGATTCAAAAATCGAGCTTTTTCTGGGTTAAAATGATTTTAAAAATTGATATTAGTGCTAAAATAGCGTTCAAACTACGTTATTCTACAGTTTCTGATCAATTCCGAGCACTTTTGAAGAAAATTTTTACTTTTCATCCATTTTCGACCTTCATTTTGCTTTATTTCTCCCAGAAAATTTCTAATTTTTGCATTCTGAGCCGGGTCTAGATCTCCAACCCCAACATGTATGTCTGGTTAGAACCATCCATGCACCTGTAGCGGAGGAAGTTGCTGATCCGGTCCCAGGACAAAAGGAAGTTTACAAAAAAATAAGTTAAAGTCAAAAATAGAACAAATCTGCAATTATTTTAGAGAAGTACTAAAAAATTGAGTAGAAACTGTCAAAAAAAGGCAGATTTTATGTTATTTCAACGTTTAAAGCAATTTTTAGATTAATTTCCGGTCAAAAAACTCTACGGCTGACCTAATAGACCGGTCTAACTCAGACTGACCATGCTGTGCATCTACGAGTATGGTTAGGTAGGACCGCATTATGTGAGTTAGGTTTCCGATCCCGAAATTGAATCAAAGGACCGCATACCCACCCTCAATTAAAATTTTTAAATTTAAAAGTTTTATCACCGATTTTTGAATATCCATATATTAATTACATAAAAAATACTGTTTTTTCGCCAGTTTTTAGACGACTTTTTATGCTTTTGAACACGGTTTTTTGTATCCGGCAAAGTTTTTTCCTGATATACATCATAATTTTTTCCGGACTTGCTTGTACATGTACAAAGATTTTAAGAACAAAAATTGTAAACAGTCTGAAATTTCCGAAAATTCCTGAAGCGAGGCTAACTGTCTGTTCTGCCTTTATAATCGCGAAATTGCGTTTAAGGAGATAAACGTTACTATGGTATTTCTTTTAATAATTCCAGAACTAAGTGTGAAAGCTTGAATCAGTTTTTCGTACACTTTGGTAATTTGCACAATTTGTCCAGTTCATTTTAACTTGACTTGAACATATGGTAAACGCTCTTATATGGCTTAACAAACTTTCAAGATGGTATTTAATGCGATAAGCATGACTAAGGCACGTTGGGGATCTAGGGTCTGGTCCCCCAGAATGGAGAATTTTATGTGACAATGAGGCAAAATGAAGGCTGAAAATGCATAAAAATAAAAATTTTCTTCAAAAGTGCCAAAAATTGACCAAAAACTGTAAAATAACGTATTTATTTCAGCATTTCTACTAGTTTTTGAGGTCACTCTGGCCCAAAAATCTCACTAACTGACCCCCAGGTCTGCTGAAACCCGCTAAATCGGCTATGCTAGCATCTAAGTCGCTGCTGACAAGTCTGCCGTCAAATAAATGCTCGTCGTAGGTACAACATAAATACTGTTTGTAACAGTAAGCCTGAAATATAGAATTCAAAACTAAGGAGTGAAAAAGTCGTCTAATGTGTCGAAGCAGCGTTTCACCACGTAAGTACAACATATCAGAATTAATTTTCGACAAATTTTTGTAAAAATTGAAGGCTTGTCTGGAGTGTAAACCTACCCGCTGTTTGTGAAGATTAAATCTGCATCACATTGAAAACTAAGTCCTGCAGCGCTACTCTTTAACCACAAGTCTTGTCAAAGGTATGCAAAAGCATTGGTACTGCACATATCCCGACCACACATGGGCGTGGGGGTTAGGAAGGGGGGTTGTACCCCCCTTACAGAAGTTGAAACCCCCAGACAACTGTAAACCCCCAGAATTCTATTTTTTATAACATTTTGGCAATTTTACCCACCCTGACCCCCAGAATTTTCTTGCTGCCCACGCATGATCCCGACTGTCTTTCTTCCAAGACTATTTCAAGGTGCCTGATCTTAACTTCCGGATTAAGCTTAGTGAGCGTGGATGTAGAAGCCACCATGTGTAATTCTTAGAAGTTTTAGACAGTGGCGATGTCAGGGGCGTAGCTGTGGGGGGATGGGGGACAAATCTCCTAAAATTTTAGAAGTATGAGTACTCGTACCAATTTAAACAAGGGTCCGCCAAAGAAATAATTGAAAATTCTCAAAACGTGTCTGATAGACCGCTAGAATAGATTCTTGCACACTTTTTGAGCTAATAAGCACAAAAACATGCATTTGTTTAATATTATTGAAATCAAGTTGAATTTTTTACAATTTTTTTCTTCTTCAACGTGTGGATCTCGCTGAGGAAATCTTAAAAACATCATTATTTTTGCCTTAGTCCACGTTTAAATACTAAACTTCAAAATTTTTGTCCCGTCCTGAATTCAGAAGGCCAGCTAGGAGGCTACTGAGAAAATTGGGAAGGTGGCAATGAGGGATGCGATCGAATTTTTAGACTTTCGTCATTACCACGAGGTTCCTCAAAACAACATATAAATAATAATTTCTGAGGTGAACTGTTACACCTTTAGTACAAATAGTAACGTTTGAAGGTGACTCACAAATACGATACGCCATCACAAATCGGTTATCACGTGGAGTTGTGAGGATAGTTGCACCAGATCCATCGATCATTTCTGAATAAGACTCTCCGAATATATTGTCCAGACTGGCTATTTTAATCTCTGTGTAGAGCCTTTTAATCGCCTGCGGATCTGTCGCGCCCACCTTTACGAACCGGTATGATCGTAATTTTGTTTGGCAATCTACGCTTCCATTACACAGGCATGAAAGCTTCACCGTAAACATTTCAGCGATTATCAATGAAACTGGGTCACCTTCTTCATCAAACAATTCTCCTATGCATTCTATGTGGTCTGAACCTATTGTTTTAACAATTTATCTATACTTTTCATGTTTTCCATTCATTATCAAATCGTACGTGTACTTGCTGGGCACTCTGACCTGAATAGTCGGGTACCGACCAAAAATTTTCATCTTCATCCCAGATTGTTCGAAATCTTGAACCCGGTACTCGGGGTTGCCCAAAATTTTGAACCCGGAACATTGTTTGCTCCAAATTTTGGACCTTGAATCGAACTATGAGTATAAGGTCCGGGTCCATCACGCAATTTTCTCAATTTTAAGACAATGGCGCAATGAGACCAAGTGTTTGTATGTAATAAATGCACATTGAGCTATACCTACCAAATTATTATTAAAGCAAGCAAGCGAAATGCCACAGAGCCATACATGAAAATAGAGAGGGGCGAGAGTGGGCATTACAATAAACATGGGCAGCAACCGAATTCTGGGGTCAAATGGGGCCAAATTGCCAAAAACTAGCAGTAAAAATTCAATTCTGGGGATTATCGATTTTTCAGGGGTTCGGATTAGGGGAAAAACTCCCGCGCCCAAGTGTGGGTCCCGAGGTTATGTACCCAAAAATCCACTTACTAGAACGAATCCCGTATTCCCGATTCAAGCTTGTGCATCTGTACACAATTGGAGTTTCACTTCCATAAAATTTTTCACCCCACCCCAGAATTCGCGTGACTATATTTCATTCAATTTATTCGGATTTTTTGTTATTTATTCGACATTTTTCATGTTTTTACATTCTTGAAAGACAGAGCATCGTCAGAAACGCCAAAAATTATATTTTTGATGTGCATCCAGTTTTTAAGCCCAAAAAGCATTACAGAAAAATTTTTCAATTTCCACATACATTGTATAATGGCATAGAACATCAAATTTCGAATAAACCATGATCATGTTGTTTGATGAATAGCGATTTTTCGACACTTTCGCCCTTTAAGTTAAAAAACTGTTCTAATTTACACTTGCTGCTGGTGTTGCCTAAGCGCCGGATATCATTCCTGCTTTGCTTACCTTCAGAAAATTATTAAATTGAGTTTAAAGCGATTAAAACTGTCAAACATCGTGGGCGCTGCAAGAATGTTGTGTACATTTTTTGCATCGTTCATCTAGGTCAAATAACGACATAAAGTTGTATATTAGAAAATCTCATTTGGATTGTGGAAAGAACGATTTTGCAAACAGGGTGGCTAGAATTTGGAATACATTGCCACAATGTATTGTTGACTGCAGAAATTTTAAACAGTTTAGGGTTTTGGTTTCAAAGCTTAATTTATTAGAATTTCTTAAGGGGCGTATGTAAGTGCACTGCCTGTACGCCTTGGCTTTACTTACATACCAACTCACTTATTTCGCGTTATTTTTTGCATTTATTGACAATTCCTTTCCTAAAATTGCTCATTTAATAATTCTTTGCTTTATTGTATTGGTATTTGTTGTAACATGTCTCGTCCATGTAATTCAGCCAATAAATTATTATTATTATTATTATTATTATTATTATTATTATTATTATTATTATTATTATTATTATTATTATTATTATCCTCAGAAAGACTGCAACATTGAATTTAAAAAAGGAAAAATGCCACTTTTTTCGCCAAAGCACTTAGCTTCTACATGTTTTATCATCGGAAGTTGTAGAAGTGATCCAAAACGCAAAACACGTCTAAAAATGTTTAATCACGTAAAACCGCATACGACTGCATTATATACTGACCTATTTACAGTTATATCGCAAAAACATTAAAATAAGAAAATAGGGCTCCAATAAAAATGTAGTGGTTTGTTCCTTTCAAGCTTTTCAAATGCATCCCCCGGTTGTGTTTAACACAACAGAAATATACTTTTTCTTGTTTTTGCATGATGTCCACCAGGTGCCTATTCTTATGCATTGTAATAGTTTTTTTAGCTGTATCTCTTTCAAAAATAATTTTTACAAAAATTAACATATGTACATATTTAGAAAGAGCATAAAAAATTGCATAATATGAAGGTAATAATTTCCAGAATACGTAAAGAAGGTTTAGCTTAACACAGACCAGAATGGCGTCCTTTCAGGGTACCCTTCAACTACAAAAACAAGGTGGCAAGCAAACGGAGAGGTGCCCTATATCTACCTCAATATTGGATGGATTTTCATGAAAATTTTTTCCGCGCCTTCTTTCCACCTTTTTGCAAGTTTTGCGAAAAATTCAACGTTTTTTAGCTAATTTTTGCCAATTTCTGTCGGAAACTATATTCTGCACTTTAGCCATATTTTTTATTTTATAAGCCTTTTGGCCACTTTGATTGATTCAATTGAGCGACCATACTTATAGTTCAATAATGCAAAACTTCTTCGAACAGTTCAATCACACTGGATTAGAAGAGACAGAAAGGCAAAGTATAAATAGTAGTACGTACGCGTAAACGGAGCCAGCAAAGGTAAAATAGTAAGACCCATACAAACGGTAAAATAATATTTAGACCCAACCATAAAGAGCGGATGTGAAGAACCGACCATTCGCCGCACTAAGCTTGATCGGACTGACATTTGCAAAGAAAAAAATTAATCTTGTTTGTTAACACTCTCTCTATTTCATATTTACATCATTTTAAAGTTCACGAATAAATGCAGAGGTCAGGGAAAGTATTAATATCAAAGAAAGTTGGCTAGAATTTTTCGCCCTTTATTCTTGTTTGTTAGCACTCTCTCGACTTCATATTTACGTCGTCTTAAAGTCCTCGAATAAATGCCAAGGTTGGGAAAACTAAATATTTAAGAAAGTCGGCCAAACTTTTTCGCTTTCTGAACACTCTTTGAGCATATGAACGCGTCACAGGCATAGGGCAGTGACCGAATCCTAGGGGGTTTGAATACAGGCACTAAGCTTTTGAATTTATGGGACTAACGTTTTGAAGTCAAATACATTTATAGGTGGGCAGCACCAAAATTCTGGGAGTGCAAGGTTTTTTAAAGGTCAGAAAATGGTTTTAAAAACGGTGGTATGGCGGAAAAAAACATCCATTTTCAACGTTTCTCATCAAGCATCCACTATCCATTGGTATCAAAAAATTGCGATAAAAAACAAAAAAAAATTTCAAAAAAATGAATTCTGTGGGAGAAGGTACATATTTCGGTTTCTGGAGGTATTCGGCCTTCTGGGGGTGCATACCCTCCTCCACGCCCGCGTGTGGACACATCTCTTCCGCTCATTCTAAAAACTATCTCTGACAATAAGCTGACAGGTTGTGATTATATAATTGATCTGATATGATTACCGTAATCCTCCAATGAAGGTTCTGAAAATGTATGCCCAACTTAAATAATGGTATGATCTCTACAAAAGGGAGAAGCATAAATTTAATTATAGACTTCAATTACATGTTTTTAAAACTTACCACAAACGAATTCCTAACATTAAAACTCATTTATTCATTTTGTTTTTAAATAAGAGTATGTAGAATTAGCAAAAATTCATACGCTAATGTGGGAGTAATATTTATAGTCTGTTTTTTTAATCTATAGTCTGTTCCATTCCAAACGGCCCATTTTCACTTCAGAGCTTATTACTGTAGCGGGATATTTTACGAGTTATGTAGGTTATTACGGCAGTTTGTTAGATGTGCCAAATTTTAAGCAAAACACATTAAACACTATAGTCTGTTTCACACAACTTCGGTCATAAATTTTAAAACTATCTGCGACAATAAACTGACAGATTACAATTATAGCATTGATCTGGTATATAATTATCGTACACCTCGGCCTACTGTCGATGAAAATTCTTAGAATTTATGCACGAAGTTATGTGAAACAGACTATACCGTCTGTGCAGTGAATCATAGGTAGCGCGTTAGCGCGTACCTATAATATACTTGGGTACCCCTAACACCTGTGCATCCCCCTACAGCTATAACGGGACACTTCTGGAAGGTGTGGTTTTTTTAAAAGAAAGATAATAAAAAAATTCGCTGCCCAATTTTTTTGTTTTTCTTGAAACTCAAAACTGACTGTGTAAAGAAGGTGTAAAGTTATTGTGTAACGTTATAACATAGGACAAATTTTGGGACATTTATAATGCGGCATGTGGACAACTGAGTATTGATGACTCGAAGAATTGAACAGCATATGATAATAGAGGGATAAATTCTACAGATGGCACTTTTTTTGTTTTTTGAAATTCGCATTAGTTATCGAATGGCAGTGTAAAGAGTGCGAAAATCTGGGGGTGAAAAAGCACTTTTTGGTCGAGTTTTCAACCTGCTTATGTCTGATACTAACTCCGGTTATGAGTTTTTTGAAATGTTTTCTGACAGAAATGTAGAGCGGATCAAGGGCTACATTCTGCATATAAGCAAAGTCTTCTACGCTCTATGGTGAGTTAGATCCTGGGGTTTAAAGTTTACACTCTAGTGGATGGTGTAAAAAACTGATTTTAAGTAAGATTTCTCTGCCAAATTTTTTCGCTTATGAGTCAGGGTAAATTGAATACAGCAGTAATAAAGTGCCTCTCAGGGGCTACACATCGCAGCAAACTGCATTTAAAAAACGCAATATTGAGTTATTTATGGGGGTGTAAAGTTCGAAATCAGAGGTAAAAAATGGGCGAAAAAACACGTTTCTTCCGAATTTTGATTAATAAATCATACCAAATAATTTTTGCAAGAGAATTTTGGCACACAGGAATGTACTACGATTTAAAAGCTACAAATTGTACCAAACCGAATTTCTTTAAACTCAATGGGGAGTTCGGTACGGAATTTTAAAGTTTACAGTGTTCTAAATGATGGAAAATACGTTTTTGTTGCGTTTTTTGTTCGCCACTTTCTCCGTCCAGAAGTCGGGATAAGTCCAATAGAATAAAAATAAAGTGCTTTATATCGGGTGCATGTCAAAGCAAATTGTCTATACATTAATATTTAGCGAGTGTAAAGTCAAAAATTTGGTGTTTAAAATGCGTTCCTGTCTTGTTTTTTCTGCCTGCTTCTCCGGTTATGAGTCAGGGACACGATTATCAAGTCTAGAAATGGACCAGGAACCAAATTTGATATGCCAGTCTGGCGCATTAGTTTACACTCTACAGTGTTGTAAAGTGGTTTACACCTATTGTTAGTTTGCCCATAGAACATTATGGAGACTTAATTTTTTCATAAATATTAATCGTAATATCGGAACAATATCAAAATTACGAATCTGACCAAAATCTTCCTTACACTAGGTGTTTACATGAAGTTTACACTACATATGTATTTATCTTCGTTTTTGAGCATTCCAGAAACCTAATTTTTTCCTGGAGTCTAGAAATTTTCAAAGAATCAAATGTGAGACGTCACGTAGGCGCGTTTGTTTACATCCAACAGTGATGTAAAGTAGTTTACACTCATTGTTTATTTGTCCTCAGACCATTGTAGACATGCAATTTTTTCATAAATGTTGATAATAATATCCGAGTAATATCAGATTTACAAATCGGAATAAAATCCTCTTTACACTAGGCGGTTGTGTAAAGTTTACACTGCTAATTAATCTTCGTTCTAGAGCTTTGCGAAAACCTGAATTTTTTGCCGAAATCTGAAAATTTACATGGAATCAAATAAGGGACGTCAGCTGGGCGCGTTTGTTTACACTCAACAGTGATGTAAAGTGGTTTATCTTCGTTCTAGAGCTTTGCAAAAACCTAAATTTTTTGCCGAAATCTGAAAATTTACATGGAATCAAATAAGGGACGTCAGCTGGGCGCGTTTGTTTACACTCAACAGTGATGTAAAGTGGTTTACATCTGTGTCTATTTGTCATTAAACCGTTATGGAGACGTAATTTTTTCATGAATGTTGATCGTAATATATCCGAGTAATATCGAATTTACAAATCCGACTAAAATCTTCTTTACACTCGTTGCTAGTGTAAAGTTTACACTATATAATAAGCTTCATTCTAGAGCCTCACGGTAACTTATTTTTTTCTAAAGTCGTAAAATATATATGGAAACAGATGTGATATGTCTGCTAGGGGCGCATGAAGAGTAGTGTAAAGTGATTAACACCTAATGTTAATTTGTTCTTAGAACATTATAGAGGTTTCATTTCTTAATAAATGCTGATCGTTATATCAGAGCAATATCGAAATTATTAATCCCACTAAAATTCTTTTCACTCTTGTATAAAGTTTAAAATGTAAATTGAGTTGAGCTCTAGAAAGTTTTGGAAGCATATTTCTTTACAGGATGTTCTACGTAACATAAGAATTACTAATCAGAATGTTTGTTTCTTCTACAACTAGTAGCTTTGTAAAGTTTAAACCATTCAATTATTAGAAGAACCGCACAGTAAATGAAATCTAGTATTGTATTTTCAAATCTTGCTAATTAAAAGTGGGGTACTAGCAAAGAAAAATGCTCCGATGGAACAAAAAAGGGAATATACTTGGGATTGTGAATTATCGAGGATGTAAAAGGAGGGGACTAGGAAAATTCTCCCTATGTTATATGCCAAGAATCGCAAAATATGTAAAAAATCAGACTTTCTCTAAACAATGCAAAAAATCGAAGTATATTCTGCGGCCTTTGAAAAATGTAAAAGTTTAGTAAACAATTGCTGTAGACATGTGTAAAAGAGTATCTACATAAGGTCTGTTGCACGTCAGCTTCCGTGTTTCCTATCTGCTTTGAACCAACAATATCATCGATTGTCTTGAATGCATCGATATGTACTATTTCATTCAATTCGCTTAGCTACTGCATTGCTAATTCGCTGCTTTTTCCAATCAATTTTTTGGGAATTTGAATATTGCTTGCACTTTGACACTTAGAATGGCTGTATCTGCTAAGTGACATGCTTAGTAATAATGAAATACGAACAACTTAATTATGATTTGTTAACAGCATTTCACTTTCAGTCACATTATTAAGCAACTCAAAGTTGAATGAAGTCTGCAAAAAGCTGCATTACGTAATATGCTTTTAAGATATTATGTCAATCAGAAAAAATTATTTTAAAAAAATACGTTTTTTCAGAGACCGCAGAATATACTTCGATTTTTTGCATTGTTTAGAGAAAGTCTGATTTTTTACATATTTTGCGATTCTTGGCATATAACATAGGGAGATTTTTCCTAGTCCCCTCCTTTTACATCCTCGATAATTCACAATCCCAAGTATATTCCACTTTTTTGTTGAAGTTTTTTTCAATAAAATTTTTTACGACTTAATTCAGTGTAGTCTTCCAGCAGATCATGCAACTTGCGGATGGAAGTTGCGCATTCAGCTTGTCGTAAATTGACCGTTAAACACAATCATAGGTAGCGCGTTAGCGCGTACCTATAATATACTTAGGTACCCCCAACATATGTCCCCCCTCACAGCTATAACGGCACACATCTAAGAGGTGCGGTTTTCTTCAAAAGGTAGATAATAAAAAAACTTAGGACCCCCATTTTTTTCTTGTCAACACTCAATACCGAGCGCGTCGTGAGTGTGTAAAGTTTACACCAAAAATCCAAATGATTTGCAGAGAGCCAATTTTGTTTTAAAAATGTTTTCTCTAATTAGTAGGTTACGAATCTGGTCTTAAAATTTCTTTAAACTCATTGGTTGTTGCACAGGAGTGTAAATTAGACGGGTTTTTTTACTGTTTTCATGTGCAAGAGCATATCTAACTCAGTTTCACATTCAATGCAGTCTGATTGGTTTCAAAAGGTAGACGGTTATAAAATCTAGTGGAGTTTTTTTAATTTTTTAAAAAAAGTAATATTTCCAAATTTAGAGGCGGTTTATTGTAAAGAGTCTGGGACAAAATAATATTTTTTCACTGCCATATTCTCCACATAGTAGACAGATCCTGATAACTACCTTTAAAATGTACCTCGTCTTTAGCGCTACACGTCAAAATTTATTTTGTTTCTTTACAATCAATATTGCGTTATGTGCAGGTGTAAACTTTACACTGAAAAATTTTTTCCGCCCAGAGCGTCGTGGATGATGATTTTTTTAAAATGTTCTCTGTAAGGTCAGAATAACGAATCCGACCTTTAAACATTTCTTCAGCCACTGTTTGTTGAGGTATGAAGAGTTTAACTTTGAATTCATAGGTAGGGCGTTAGCGCGTACCTATAATATACTTGGGTACCCCCAACATATGTATGCCCCCCCTCACAGCTATAACGGCACAAATCTGAGGGGTGCGGTTTTTTTAAAAGGTAGATAATAACAAAACTGAGGACCCCCATTTTTTGTTTACACTAAATACCGAGCGAGTCGTGAGTGTGTAAAGTTTACACTGAAAATTCAAATGATTTGCGGAGGGCCAAATTTTTAAAAATGTTTTCCTTGATTAGTAGGTTACGAATCTGGTCTTAAAATTTCTTTATACTCGTTAGTTGTTGCGCAGGAGTGTAAATTAGACGGTTTTTCACTGTTTTCATGTGCACGAGCATATCTAACTCAGTTTTACATTCTATGCAGTCTGATTGATTTCAAAAGGTAGACGGTTATAAAATCTAGGGGTTTTTTTGAACAATATTTTTTAAATTTAGAGGCGGTTTATTGTAAACAGTCTGGGACAAAAAAATGTTTTTCCCCTGCCATATTCTCCACTTAGTAGACAGAACGTGGTAACTAGCTTTAAAATGTGCCTCGTCCTAAGCGCTACACGTCAAAATTTATTTTGTTTCTTTACAATCAATATTGCATTATTAGTGCAGGTGTAAACTTTACACTGAAAAATTTTTTCCGCTTAGAGCGTCGTGGATGATGAATTTTTTTAAAAATGTTCTCCGTGAGGTCAGAATAACGAATCTGACCTTTAAACTGTTCTAAAGCCACTATTTGTTGAGGTATGAAGAGGTGAACTTTGAATTATATATCTATTTTCTGATGTCGATAGATAACTCCGTATTGCATATTGTTTGATCAGATTTTTCTTATTTCAGAGGTTTTTGAATCGTCTTTAATACATAATTATTTTAATTATTATAAATGCACTATTCTTAAACTTCAGTAGAATGATGAATATTTTTTAATAATTGACTAAGTATTAAAATTCGTCGATTTGTCGAGTTGGTGCAGAAGCTGACGCATCCGTTCTCGCATGCGGGTTTAAAAAAAGACTAATGGGTTCAAATCTTCTGAGTAGTGACTATTTTCATTTTTTTAATTCTTTCGGTAAAAACCATGCACTTTCGACTTGTTTATGTCTGCCAACAACTCCGGTTGTGAGATTTAAGAATTTTTTCAGACAGAAATGTACTATGGATCAAGTACTATCTTGTGTTTACCAGCAAACTTTTCTACAATCAATACGCAATTAGTACCAGGGATTTAAACTTTACACTCTAGTAGATGAGTAAAAAAATAGATTTTGTCCGAGATATCTCTGCCAACTTTTT
Source organism: Mermis nigrescens (assembly GCA_036768485.1). Taxonomy (NCBI): domain Eukaryota; kingdom Metazoa; phylum Nematoda; class Enoplea; order Mermithida; family Mermithidae; genus Mermis; species Mermis nigrescens. Next base: position 10,252,103 of record JAVLUZ010000161.1, read on the forward strand.
CGATTATGAGTTGGGATGAATTTAATAAAATAGAAATAAAATAACTTTTAAGGGCTACAGGTCAAAGCAAGCTGCGTTAAAAAAACGTAATATTGAGTTGTTTATGGGGGTGTAAAGTTCGAAATCTGAGGTGTAAAATGGGCGAAAAAACAGTTTTTTTTTCGTATTTTGATTGGTAAATCATATCAAATATTTTGCGGAACATAAGTTTCGACCATTCAAACATACTACAATCAAAGGGCTACAAACTGGCCCGAACCGAATTTATTTACACTCAATGGGGCGTTAGGTTCAGATTTTTAAAGCTTACAATGTGGTGGACAGTGGAAAATACGTGTTTGTCCATTTTTTGTTCGCCACTTTCCTCTGTTCAGAAGTCGGGCGAGGTCGAATAGGATAAAAATAAAGTACTTTCTAAGGGGTACGCGTCACAGCGAATCGCGTTTGTTTACATCAACATTTAGCTTTTTCGGGAGGTGTAAATTTAAAAAAATGGGGGAGTTGAACGTGTTCCTGTCTTGTTTTTTCTGCCAAGTTCTCAGTTATGACTCTGGACATAATCTCAAGTCTAAAAATTAATTAGAAACCAAATGTGAAACGCCACTTTGTTTGCACTCAACAGTGGTGTAAAGTGGTTTACATTTGATATTTATTTATCCTCGGTCCATTGTGGAGAATTAATCTTTTCATAAATGTTGATCGTAATATCACAGTAATATCAGAATTACGAATCTGACTGAAATTTTCTTTACACTCTGTGGTTGTGTAAAGTTTACACTGCATCTTAACATTAGTTCTAGAGCCTTGCGGAAGCTTAATTTACTTTCAAAATGTTCTACGTAAAATCAGAATTAGGAATCTGACTGTTAGTTTTCTATACACCTAGTAGTTGTGTAAAGTTTGTACTATTCATTTGTTGTCAATATGTAGTTTATACTACAAATTTATTTTGCTTCCAAATCTGAGCGTTAGTGTTCCTTACACTTGATATTTGCGTAAAGTTTATGCTGAAAAACGTTGATCTGTTTAAATAATGTAAGGTTGTCTTGTTTAAAAAGGATAATGCTGATGTTAAGAACAATGTTGTTTTCCGCGTTCTTGGACTGCTGTCATTATTGTGGTATGTTACTGTATATGTTTACTGACTGATGTACTGAAATCATGCTAATTAAAAGAAGGGTACTAGCAAAGAAAAATGCTCCGATGGAACAAAAAAGATGAATATACTTGGAATTGTGGATTATTAAGGATGTTAAAGGAGGGGCTAGGAAAAATCTACCTAAAGTCGCAAAATCTGCTAAAAATCATACTTTCTCTAAGCAACGCCAAAAATCGAAGTATATTCTGCGGCCAACAGATTAAAATAAATCTTCAACCATAAAATGATTGAAAAAGCAGCACGTTAGCTATGCAGTAGCTATGGGAAATGATATTGAGTAAACTAACAGTCTTTCTAAGCCAATTGAATGAAATAGCAAACATCGATGCATCCAAGACAACTGAAGAAATTATTGGTTTAAAACAGTAGGAAACGCGTAAGTTGACTTAAAACAGACTAAATGTTAGTACAGTAGCATTCCCGTAACGATTGTGTGCACTAATTAATCGGCCCCTGCTTTGCTTGCTATAATGTTCATAACAAAATAAAACAACTTTAAATACAATACCACTTAGTTTTCTATCAATCAAGATACGAAGCTAGTCAGCGTTGCTACTTGCCAGCAATTTAAAAAAATGAACATTATAGATTTCGTTTACACACTCTTATCTGAAACTTTGAACATTAATTAAAAAAGACACTTTGTTCGAAGCCGCAGATTATACTTCGATTTTTTGCGTTGCTTAGAGAAAGTATGATTTTTAGCAGATTTTGCGACTTTAGGTAGATTTTTCCTAGTCCCCTCCTTTTACACCCTTACTAATCCACAATTCCAAGTATATTCATCTTTTTTGTTCCATCGGAGCATTTTTCTTTGCTATAGACTTATATTTTAAGCATCTCCGCAAACTTGCTCTTAACGCAGTGGTAGAACGCCTGATTGTCGTCGAAGCAACACGGGTTCGATTCCTGTCGCAAGATTTTTATTTAGCGCACTTACTGTAGTATGTCCCAGGGCTGTTTAGGTGCTTTAATTGAGTTTGTGTGGACGTTTTAATGCATGAAAAATGAAGAATGACAGCCGCTCGCCTTCACTCAAGTTTTCTGTCGAGGTACAGTCACTTAGTTAGGCACACTGTAGCCTTCAAAAAATTCACTAAAAAAGCTCTCGTATGAATGAAACAGGCTATAATATATTTATCTCAAAATTTTAAGCGTTTTGTTGATGGATGACAAAAAAACGTTCGAACCGTAGATGGGCCGCAACGAAATTCTGAAGGGTCCGAATCACACGTGGGCGTGTTGGAGGGGGTTTGGGGAGTATGCACCCGCTATAAGGCCGAATACCCCAGAATTAAAATTTTGAAATTTTTTTGTTTTTTTTTGCAATTGTTTGATGCCAATGGATAGTGCTCGATGAGAAATGTTGAAAAATGGTGTTTTTTCACCATACCATCATTTTTAAGACCATTTTTTACCTTTGAAAAATCTTGCACCCCCAGAATTTTGTGCTGCCCACCTATGGTCCGAACAGCCCATTTTCGCACAAATTTATGCGTTAATTTTAAAAACCATGTCCGACAATAAGCCGACAGATTGCGATTATAGCATTGATGTAATAAATCATAGGTAGCGCGTTAGCGCGTACCTATAATATACTTGGGTACCCCTAACATCTGTGCACCCCCTACAGCTATAACAGGACACATCTAGAAGGTGCGGTTTTTTTAAAAGATAGATAATAAAAAAATTCGCTGCCCGTGTTTTTTGTTTTTCTTGAAACTCACAACTGGCTGTGTAAAGAAGGTGTAAAGTTTTTGTGTAACGTTATAAAATAGGATAAATTTTGGGAGGTTTTTTAGGCGGCATGTGGACAACTCAGTATTGACTCATCAAATAAATTAATGGCATACATTTGTAGAGAAAGGGATGCTCCAAAATGGCCTTTTTTTGTTTGTTGAAATTCGCACTAGTTCTTGAATGGGAGTGTAAAGAGTGGGAAAATCTGGGGGTGAAAAAGCACATTTTGGTCGAGTTTTCAACTTGTTTATGTCTGATACTAACTCCGTTTATGAGTTTTTGAAGAATGTTTTCTGACAGAAATGTAGAGCGGATCAAGGGCTACAATCTGATTACAAGCAGACTTTTCTACGCTCAATAGGGAGTTAGGTCCTGGGGTTTAAAGTTTACACTCTAGTCGATGGTGTAAAAAACAGATTTTAACTAAGAATTCTCTGCCAGCTTTTTCCGCTTATGAGTCGGACTAAAATGAGTATAATAGTAATCAAGCAGCATCTAGGGGCTACACGTCGCAGCAAACCGCGTTCAAAAAACGCAATATTGAGTTATTTATGGGGGTGTAAAGTTCGAAATCAGACGTGAAAAATGTGCAAAAAAACACGGTTTTTCCCCAATTTTGATTGGTAAATCATATCAAATAATTTTTGCAAAAGAAGTTTTGCACATAGAAACGTACTACGACTGGAAAGCTACAAACTGTACCAAACCGAATTTCTTCACACTCAATTGAAAATACGGTACGGATATTTTTAAAGTTTACAATGTTCTGAATGATGGAAAATATGTCTTTGTTTGGGTTTTGTTCGCCACTTTCTCCTTTCAGAAGTCAGGATAGGTCCAATAAAATAAAAATAAAGTGCCTTATATGGGGTTTATGTCATAGCGAATCGCGTATGTCTAAACCAATATTAAGCGAGTGTAAAGTCAAGAATGGGGTGCTTTAAACAGGTTTCTGTCTTGTTTCTTCCTGCCAGCTTCTCCGGTTATGAGTCAGGGACATGATTATCAAGTCTGTAAATTAACCTGAAACCAAATTCGATACGCAATTTTGGCGCATATGTTTACACTCAACAGTTCAGTAAAGTGGTTTAAACCAATGTTAATTTATCCTTACGACATTATGGAGACTTACTATTTTTATAAAAGTTGGTCGTAATATCGAAGCAATATTAAAATTACGATTCTGACTAAAATCTTTTTTACACTAGGTATTAACATATCGTTTACACTAGATATTAATCTTCGTTTTAGAGCCTTGCGGAAACCTAATTTTTTCCTTATGACTAGAAATTTTTAAGGAATCAAGTGTGAGAAGTCGGTTAGACACATATTTTTACACAACAGTGGTGTAAACTGTTTTACACCTTATGTCAACTTGTCATCAGACCATTGTTGAGACGGGATGTCTTTATAAATGTTGATTGTGATATCCGCGTAATATCAGATTTACGAATCCGACTAAAATCTTCTATGCATTCTGTGTATGTAAGTAAACACTGCATATGAACTTTTGACCTAGAGCCTTGCAAACACATAATATTTTTCTTAAATTCAAAAAGCAATAAATCAAGCGTGAGATATATAGTATATAGTCACTTGAAACTTTCAGAAACCTCGCAAATAACAGCACTTTTTTCGCCAACTGCCCGCAGCAAATTTATGCCCTCAGACGATAATGCCAGTGCATAATCTCTAAAGTGCTGTTTTGTTAGAAGGATGCTCGGAGAACTCGAAAAAGTTGTTCTTATTGTTTTTTATTTCGAGGTTGATGAGAAAAGAAGCAAATTCTTGACGAACCGTTCGCGAAAAAATGGCGTTCATTTGTGAGCGGTACTGTACATACAAATACAGTAAATCGAGCTCCTAAATGTCTTGTCAGTCGAGATTTCGCAAATTTTTCGGCGCTTCGCGCCGAATTTCAGCTAAAGTCATAGAAATTTATTGATTTTTCCGCACAAAATTGTTGAAAATTTCAAAATTTTTTGTAAAAATATTGCGTCAAAAGTGATTCTATAGTCTATTTCACGAAACCTTGTGCATGAATCGCAATTCTTCAGTCGATATAAATCGTTAACAAAAGCGGTTCAAATATAAGCAGCGATCATGATAATTGGCATAGCATTGGATAAACAAATGGAGTTTTACTGTGCAAAATTTCATTACAGTAAGACGACTAAAAACCACTTTTGTATGTAGCTACCCGGAAGGTCGAAGAAAATTGATTTTCATGCACAAGGTTACATGAAATAGAATATGTATAGATAAAAGTATAGACCACACAAAAAGCGTAAAAAACGCGTTTTTGTGCAAAGAGCAAATTTTTGACATGTTTTTGGTGGTTTTTGTAAAAGTTAGGGTGAAAATCCTAGATCCAGTACCTACCTTGTCGTACCTACTACGTTAGTGCTCACCAACATTATTCATACACGCAATGTGATAAACATCATTTTAAAATTTACTGAAACAAGCACGCAATAACATGCAAGAAATTTCCCACATATGTATATGTATTTAGCTATCTTCAATCATAACGATTGGGCGAAAATCATTGCGCCCCGTTTGCTACGCAATCTACCCAACTGTAAAGAAATGTCCACTTGAACGACGCATGCATTTTACTTTGAAATGCGTGTTTCTTAGGTCCATTAGCCAGTGCATTGCTGCGGGCAGTCAACTTTATCGGACTTATAAGAGTCAGCGAGAAGTAAAATGACAAAACGTGAGATTATTTGTTGAAGTTGCATCATGGTCGAAGTAAGCAACGATCAGAAGCGATAATTGAATTCCAGCTTGAGCACAGAAAATAATGCTGCTTCGAACTTCAGCTAAATAATATTGCAAACGCGCGGAGTCGGAATATAATTCATACACAATGCAAGTATAAATTGCTAAGATGGAAGCAGTACCTAATGACATTCGCTACAACACTGGCAAAGATAGGAATAACTACTATTTTTTGCTAACAAAAAGTTGGGTACTAACGAGAAAAAATGCTCCGATGGAACAAAAAAAGGTAGAATATACTTGGAACAAAGAATTATCAAGGACGTAAAAGGAGGGGACTAGAAAAAGCTCCTATCTACAAATGTCACAAAATTTGCTAAAACTCAGAAATTTCCTAAACAAAGAAAAAAATGAAAGTAAGTACATCGAAGGAAAAACCTACCTGTGCCTAAAATTGCAAGATCTGCTAAAAATCAGACTTTTTCTAAGCAACGCAAAAATCGAAGTATATTCTGCGGCCTCTGAAAAAAATAGGTGAACCTTCTCATATTGTTCACCATACAGTGGGCAGTTCCAAAATTCTGAGGGGGTTTTCAAATAGGAATATTGGCCTTAAAAATAGTGCAATGGCGAAGAAAACACCATTTTTGAACGTTTCTTGTCGAGCTCTATCTATTGGTACCTACCAAAAAAACCCAAAAAGAGCAGAAAGATTTAAAAAATTGAAATTTGGAGGTATTGTTGAATATTTGCGTTTTCTTGTTGGGTATTTTGCCTCGGGGTGCATACTCCCCAAACCCTCTACGTCTAGGTATGGTGTCCAATGCTTAATATAAAGCTTATAAAATAAATCTTAAATCTGCGTTTTTGCAAATCACTTGCAACGTTAATTTATTCGATATTGTGGCTAGATAAATATTACAAAAAGTTATATCCTATGATTATTTGCGATACCGCAACGAAAGACTGTGATTTCTATATAATGCATGCGTCCATTCAGTACTCTTCTGGCGTTTAATCCCACCAGACCACACGGATTTCATTCCAGCCCATGTAAACTGATAACCATTAGGCATGGGAGGTTAGGGGTATGCACCAGTGTTCAATCAGAAATGTCGAAAATTGCCGTTTTTCCAACATACCATAATTACTGTTTTTTGACCCAGAAAAATATTGCAACATGGCGCTGCTCAGCTATGGCGATATCTGCTTTTGCAGAGTGAGTGGTTCAGTTATCTAGCCCAATGTTTTATCTTTGTTCGACAGGATGCTGCTTTCTTCTGCAGGCCGCAGAATATACTTCGATTTTTGCGTTGCTTAGAAAAAAGCCTGATTTTTATCAGATCTTGCAATTTTAGGCCCAGGTAGGTTTTTTCTTTGATTTACTTACTTTCATTTTTTCTTTGTTTAGGAAATTTCTGAGTTTTAGCAAATTTTGTGACATTTGTAGATAGGAGCTTTTACTAGTCCCCTCCTTTTACTTCCTTGATAATTCTTTGTTCCAAGTATATTCTACCTTTTTTTGTTCCATCGGAGCATTTTTTCTTGCTAGTAATTAATGTAATCCGTCGGCTCAGTCGAAAAAATTCTTAAAATTTATGCCCCAACTTGCGTGAAACAGACTATAAATCTTATCATTGTATTAGTTTATCACTGCATAAATGGCTTCTACAATTGTGATCTCGTAGCGGCTGGTTGTTTTATGCTCTTTTGCTTAACATTTGGTGCATACATATGTAGCAAACTGCCGCTACAACCTTTAGCCTGTTTCACATAAGTTTGGGCATAAATTCTCTCCTTTGGCCAGAAAAGTTGCAACATATAAATGTGAAAAGCATTCTATCAAAGTTTCAAGGAGAACGATTCATTATCTGGTGACTAAGAATATTGAAACGATTGCTAACCTTACCTAAAAAAGTAACACCATCGTGTTGTCTGTCTAATTTATTGATAGGAATTATTAATTAGACACGTACCTATGTACGTACCAACTTAAGAGCATAGATGCACCGCGGCCGATTAGTTGGAGGGAAGTCAAGAATTGAGCTTTTTTGGGCCAAATGACCTCAACTGGTACAAGCGCTAAACAGCTTCGAAACTACCTTATTACACATTCCATGGTCAATTTTAAGGACTTTCAAAAAAATTTTAATTTACATCTGTTTTTTTGTCTTTATCTCGCCACATTTACCCGAGAAAATTTCCCATTTTTCCATTATGGGGGTCAAGACCCCCACCTTTTCCCCCATTTACAAGTCTGCCCAAGAGTAAATGCAACGTAAGAATCTTGAGAAGTAAGCTGTAAAAGTTTTTCTGAGGTCCCTTTCTTGGGTTAAAAATGATGAGCACATATTAAAACATTTTCCTTCATTTTTGACGATGCTTCTTCTTTCCAAAAATAAAAGAATAAATGTGACCAAAGTTTTAAATGGGTCGAATATAAAAATAGCCAAAAATGGCTGCTTTACTAGGAAAAATAAAATAAAACAAAAAATCAATGAAAAATACAGGCAAAAACGCTGGTTTTTGTGTAACTAGAAATTCTGCAGATCATCTGTATAGATGTACAACATATCCGGTCTGGGGTCAGCTAGTGAGCTTATTACGGGCAAAATGACCTCAAACTGGAATGAATGCTTAAATAGGACTAAAAACAAATGGAAATCTAAAATTTTATTCAAAAGTGCTCGTCGAAATTAACCAGAAGCTATAGATTAACTTAGTACTGACCAAATCCGATTGTGGAAGAGGTCTATCAATTTCTTGGGATCCGCCAGATTTTCAAGAGGACCCCCAACCCCTCACGTCCATGTGAAGTTTTGACGATATTCTAGTATCTATATCAATTTTTGACGCCATTTAACTCACTATTTTACTACCAGATCGACCATGCTATGCATCTATGGTCTACACTCTGAACACTCTTGTATGTCTGGTCATCAGCATTTTGCGGCGGATCCGCAGCTATTCTAAAGGAGGTCAAACATCGAGTCGTTCAAGACACGCATAATTATGACGAAGACAAAATAGTCATAAGACGCACAATTGCAAGTTGACAAAGTAGAAATTGAGATAGTCTTGATCTGGCGCCTAAATTACTGCAACCTTGGACGCGCATGCAGCGATTAGCCTCCACACTACATACTTTGATCCATCCTGCCTTACTACTCAATGATTCTTTCGTAGGTCCTTGATAAATCATTTTTCCTCCCATTGAAGTGCTTTCGACTAATTCGTCGTTTTTGTACACAATTTCAGATTTAGCAATACTGATTGAATCTTTTCCTCGGTTATATAGTGAAGAGCTAGCTTTCTTTGGTGTCGAGAGAAGCCGGGGCACTTTGAGATCGAAATATGAACACGGCTTAATGTCCGCTTCAATACCGCATTGACGCCATAATATTGTGATACCTTAAAATTTGGTTAGCAGACGCTTTTAAAAATATCCAGAATTCAAGTTTACTTAAATAGTCATTCGTGCCTATTTTACAGAAAAGTTTGACACATTTTTTCCTGAAACACTGAGACGGGATGGGATGGGAAATGGAGCCCCTGCAGAAAAATTTCTAAATTCAGACAAAATTTGTGCATCGTAAAACATGCTTTGATGTATTGCTCAATGATTTTAATTCCTATGGATGAATTATCAGTTTTATTTCGAAACATAATAAATTAAGTTCTACATGAACAATTCTGATTCATCGTCTATTTTTGATATTTCATTAAAATAAAGAATTTATCATTGTTATTCATTTGCAAGCATATGTGTCCTTGAAGGGTTTGACCCCCTCAGAATGGCTCCTGAGCACACATGGGCTTGGGGATTTCGGGGGTATTTACACTACCAGAATCTGGAAACCCCAAAAAATCGATAACCCCAAGAATTCAATTTTAGTGCTATTTTCCGCAAACTTGTCAGCATTCGACCCCCAGAATTTGGCTGCTGTCTGTTCATATATGTTCCTGAGTCGTGATCGCTAGAACTGTCGATTTTCCGAAAAAATCATAGAAAGCATATTTCTAAGCGTTTTCAGCTATATTTTGGCAAATGGTAAATTTTCGATACACATTTTTGACTACACTTTCTTCAATTTACTCATAATTTTTTAATTTTTTTCAAATTTTTGTTGTTTCTATGTTCTAGAAAGAAAAAGCTTCGTCTACTGATGGCTTTTTAGCTGGAAAAAGGCACTTTCTAAAAATTTTTCGAGGCTGACCTCAGAATTCCCATTGCTGTTCAAATATGCATGCAAGTAATTACAAAATAACTCACTATTATCGTTTAAGTCTTGCAAATAACTGACTATACAATGAGTGTGATTAAGTGAGGGGCAGGGCTGTGGCTCTACTAATCCTTGCAAACATTTTTCGCGATAGGCGGCATCTTCGACTGAAGACGTCGTTTTCGTACACTGTTTGCACGATAAACCTAAACTAAACATTAAACTCTGAATAGATTGAAGAATTACTTCTTCTTGTTTAGAGAAATCGTTTATATTTTCACGCATTCCCTAGATGAAGAGGCACTTAGCTGGCCTTCTTATTTGGGGGACCAAAATCTTGAAGTCAGATATCTCATTATCTTATTGTAGCAGCAGGGGCGTAGCTGTGTGGGGGGAGAAGGGGGACTAGTCCCCCATGAGTACTTTTACAAGTGTCCATAAAGGAAAAAATTGAAAATTCTCAAGGCTTATCTGAAAGACCGCTGGAATAGATTTTAATACTCTTTTTGAGCTAATAAATCCAAAATTTTTGGGCACTCCGCGCCTAATTAACTTATGTGCTACATATTTGTTTAAAATTGAAATCAACTTGAATTTTTAACATTTTTTCTTCTTAAATGTGTAGATCTCGCTGATAAAAGCTCATTTTCGCCTTCCCTCAAATTCAGAAGGCCAGCTACGCTACTGTATAGCAGACCAAAATAATGGTGTTTTTGATCGTTTCTCAGCGAGCTCTACATGCTGGAGAAGAAAAATTGCAAAAAAATTCAACGTGACTTTAATAATATTCGTTGCATAAAATGGTTACTCAAATGACTTCTAAATACATGTATTTGACCCGCTAAAGAACCGTTTAACTTGTCTCGTAAACAATAAATCTGGAATGAAACGCCCGAAAATTTTGGGCTTAGTACAAAAGTATGCTAGAATCTATTTTGACTGTCTTTCGAATGCGCCTCTGCAATTTTCAACCTTGATCCTTTGGGGGACTCTGATAAAAAATCTTGTTTCGAAAATTCTGGGGGACTAGCTCCCCTTCTCATCACAGCTACGTGCTTTTGATGCATATCTTTTGGAATTGTATTTCTAAAGCATTGGCTAAGAATGATTATTTACTTTGAAATTAAAGTATGCAAACATGAAATGATTTTATTTGATAACACCGGTTTTCTAAAAGATAACTTCATTTGGACTAGGATTTTTTAAGATCTTCATTTTGTCAGCCAGCGCTACCTAGTATTTTGGAAATATTTCCCTCCGAATGAAAGCAATCATCAAAGAATAAATGTATATGTCTATAGTATCTTCATTAATTTGCTGCTATTATTAGGTTATTACGAGGGGCGTTCAATAAGTTCGTGGTAGTTTTGCAATAACTTTTTTCTGTCTGTGCTATCATAATACGGTTTGTTGCATAGCATTCCCCTACATGTGCTGTACGTTCTTGCACTCACCATTTCTGTCTTCATAAGTTTTCATGTCCTAGAAAATTTTTTACATTGACCCCATATTTTCAAAATTTGAAGAAATTCTTGCCTACTCATATCTCAGGCACTGATTGACGCTTGGCTCTGAAATTTTGGTAGATAAAAGGAATTTAATGGATGTTGATAATGCTGTTTCAAAAACCGCGCCTCAATCCTTTTTATTTTTCAAGCGTTACACTCTTTCTTTGAACAATGGTTATTTCAAATTTTACCCAAAAATGCAAAAAATCAATTCAGTCAAAATATATAAATCAGAAAGAAAAGTCATCCCGAAAAATTCTTATGGCGTTAGATGAAAATAGATGAATTACTGACTTCATTCATTGAAAATCAAATAAATGACAATTAATTGGTTTTGTGGTTTTTCGATTACTTTTTAATGTTGGGTGAAGTTAAAAAAATTTTATGAGAGGAAAACTTACAAAGAAAGAAATGGCGAGTGCAAGAATGGTCAGTACATGTAGGGGAATGCTCAGTAAAAAACTGCATGAGGACATCACATTCAGAAAAAAAGTTATTGCAAAACTACCACGAACTTATTGAACTCCCCTCGTAGTATAGTATGCCGACCGGTTTGCTTTTTGGCCTACCCTTTAGTATAGCATACCAAGACCAACCTGTTCTCATCAAGACATTAAATATCCTACTAAATTTGTGATTTAATGTCTGTTGAATATTTTTTGGACGTGTCTACGAGATGTAATGAAATACGCAATAAAATTTTAAGTAGATAATTATGCGAGGTAAAAGTATATTTAAAAAGATAAGTCACGTCTTTTAAAGAACAGGTCGGCTTACTATTCTGTGGGGGTTGGCCGAAGACGGGATCGATTGACATACTGTACTAATGTTAATACCAAGTTATTTATTATTACATGTCATTACAGACAAAAGCCCTAAACTAACAATTTTTGTGTCATTTAGTTTTTTCAAAGAAATATTTTGGACAACCCTTTTTATATTAATGTCAATTAATCATAAGTAATTCGTACAATCATTGATCATCTAATGGATTAATTTTTTTTAATAATAATAATAATAATAATAATAATAATAAATAATAATAATAATAAAACAAAGGATTTATTGCTACGTCCAAGAAAACTTGTGATAAGAATAATAACACAGCATATGATTGCGACAGCAAATAATGATAATGATAATAATAATAATAATAATAATAATAATAATAATAATAATAATAATAATAATAATAATAATAATAATAATAATAATATCCACAATATTAATTATATTTATAATAATAAAAATAACAAAAATAATAAAAAGTTACTCCAAAAGATTACTATGATTATAACCATCACTACTAATTATTATTACTATGCTCACTTGACAGTTTTCAGCGATTTTAACACTTTTACAAGAAGAGTGTGATTTTTGCAAGTTTATAATCTTCATTTTGCCTTATTGTCCCTAGAAATTATCCGTTTTCTTCTTCTGAGCTATCTAGATCCTAAACTCTCCTCGTACATGTCTGGACGTGATTTCAGCACAGAAACTAGAGGCAAGAAAGATTACTGATGAAATTAATGAGCGTTAAGAAGTTCTTTTCACCTATGCATTGACGCTTTTTTGCTTAATCTTATTTTCGGCTTTTTTTATTTGTTAAATTAGATTTACATGATTCATAATATATTATAATGATAAATATAATTTGTGAAAACACAATACGTTTTTTCCACAATACCGATTTCTGATAATTCGTGAATACTTTTAGAATGCAATGTTCTTCTATAATAGTGAATTTCGGTAGCTTGATAAGCTTTAAAACGTAAGAGATGTTCATAAAATGCGGTTGTCAGAACTTGCGTTCGATAACATTAATGAACAAATTACTATGTTAATGGTACCGACCATGCGTGTCCTCGGGGTTTTTTTGGATGGGGGGGGTTTGACGACCCCTCCCAGAATAGCAACTGACCCTCAACCCCCTCCGCAAAACTAGTCGCGATCCCCAGAATTGCCTTTTTAAGCGTTTTGGCTCATTTTAAACTCAAAATTCACAAATTTTCAGCGTTTTGCGCCATATTCAGATTATTTGACTATATTTTGTTCAATTTACCCGATTTTTTAAAATGTTTTCGAAAATTTCACACATTTTTATGTTTCTGAAAGAACGAAAATTGTCGAAAACGTCAAAAACAGTGTTTTTGACGTGTACCCATCGCTTTTTAGCCCAAAAAATCACTTTTAGAAAATATTTGATCCTAACCCCCAGAATTCCCATGCTATACATGCATGGTACCCACGCTTACCTGATGAAAATCGAAAAAGAGTGAACCAGAAAATGCAGATGCCTTTGATTGATATGCTAAGAGCTAGCCTCGGAATTACGTTCACTAGAAAACACGTCATATTGCCAGATTAGCTCAATAAACCCTGACGGGTATAAAGCTAAAACCAATTAAATTTCGAAAAAACGTCGAACGTCCGGATTAGATTCCAAAAAATAGACGTCGAACGAAAAGAACAGTATAATTGAATTCTTTGTTATCGTAATGCCCCTTGCTGTGCTACATGTAGATTAAGGCTAAAAATAAAAAAGTAGAAACGGAATATAAAAATTGTCCTTGAAAGTAGTATTTTTGAAAATGTGCACGTTATGTTAAAAATACTCGATATTCCTCAACAGCAAGGGTATTTCGCGAAGTTGAACGTTTAAAAAATGTTGCTATTATTCGTTGTTTCGCATTTCTGCTTATTTGATTGCCTTGCCTGCATGCTTTTCTTCTTGCAGCGGCAAATGTTCCAAAATGAAATGACGTAATTTGCAAGGCAAAAATAGTTTTAAACTCCTAAAAGTAGCAAAAAATAAGGAGCTCGCGTATTTTAGAATTTTTTATTTCAATTGAAAAAGTCAGACTTGATCATGAAAATCGAGCGGATTTAAGAATGCAATCGGATGAGATGCTCTGTATTCGTCCATCAAAAGCATGTATTCATCCAAGTGCAAAAAATAGGCGAAGAAATAAAAGAGGAAAATTGTAAGTTTTATCATTTATCATTATCTTAATGATTCAGATCCTCTGATGGAACTAGTCAATTCTAGAAGTTTTATGTAGTTCCATCATTGAAAATTAAAAAAGTCAATTCGTCTTACATTTGTGCTATTGAGAGCATAAATCAAAGAAAACTTCGAGCAGAATCATAGTTTTGAACAAGCATGGCCGATCTGGGGAATCAGCCGGGGGCACGATTGCTAAAATGGCATATTCCAATGTTTCTGCTCAATTTCAACTCTTTTTGAAAATAATTTTCGATTTTCATCCATTTTTGTTTGGCCTTTATTTTGCTTCATTTTTCCTGGAAACTTTCACATCTCCCCATTCTGAGGTCTCGACCTCCCAAAAGCCCCACGTGCATGTCTGATTTTGACTAGCCATCATTTTTGAATTCTTGACAAGATGAATGCTTTTCCATTGAGACAGTATGGATGATGGATAGATAGCATAAGATAACAAACCAGAACGGGTTTATGCAAATAATAACGATTTTTTTTTGACTTTTTCAAAACTACTCGTATTTTAGTAAAAGCTTGTTATTACCATGCATGGGCAGCGACCAAGTTCTGAGGATCCGGCGGATGGTGTAAAACTGGCAAAAATTCCAAAAACATACCAAAAATTCGATTCTGGGGGGTCTATCGATTTTGGGGGCCCACGCCCCCGACTGTTGTCACTCCTTATGAAAATTTCGGATCTGTTGCGCGTTATCTCAAGCAATAGCGAGTCATCGTCTCTTTAAGCAGCTGTCGCCTTTGTTTCATTGGTTGGGCTAAACCACTAAATTAAAAATATTTACTTCGACTTCAATTTGGTAAGCTAGGCTACCTCAAACGCTTGAAGTCGAGTTTAATCCTAGGTTAGTATTCTACGTGGGAAACATACGCGAACTAATCCATGATTACCATAATTTCCGGTCCAAATTCATTGACTAAAAAATCACAGTATAAAATACGGGATATCACAGACACATTTTTTAATTACAACACTTTATAAAGTCTACATACGAGTATATAATCTTAATTTGTTCGTTGCAGAACAGGAAGCGGAATTCGAAGCGGAGTGTGTTTCTTTCATAAGTTTCGAGGCAATAATAAAATGATGCAGAGTAGGTCTCCAAGTCAATTTAACTTGGTGGAGAGTCAATAATGAGATTTAGATGAAGGGCAATTACTGCATTCATTCGACGGAACCCCATGTATCACCGTCAGGCAATAATGAATGACAGGCACGAGACGTTTTATGAGGACGTCACAGTGGTCTTTTTTAATCATGATCCGCTTTCGCTGACCTCCCAGTTCCCCATGGTATATATTGTTCCTTCTCTCTCACATAATTACGTCTGCTGCACTTTATTCATCGTTATATACTGTACCTATCGTTCGATCGTACATAATTTAATATCGCAAAGCAATACAGTAATGTATTTATATAAGTACTTCCAGATTCATTGTATGTGCTTGCATACAACACCTCAGCTGTTTATAATGCAACATAATAATAAGATTATGCCTATTAACTGTAAGAACCCCTTCTTTCTCGGTTTTTAATATCTGTCGGGACCACTTTTCCGGTAGACGGACCTTTATTTATTTCGAAGAAATTTCGATTTCACCCGCTGTTACTGTTTCGGGAGCTTTGTTGGCTTTAGGTGAGGATTTCTAATAGAAACTTGAATGGTATTATCCATTGCTAAAGCCGACATTGCAACGGATTTGCATGCGACTGGTGTAAAAATCACTCGTGTAAAAAGCCTCGCGGGTCATTTCATAAAATGGAAACTAAAATCACTCTCTGAATGATGAAGACTTGATTTCCTTATAACACAAAATGGGCCTAAACGAGAAATTGAAGTCGCTTAATATTCACTTAGGATAAGTCAGTGCGTGGGATAGATTGCAGTTTTGCATATTCTGTGTAGGACGTTCTTTAAAAGCATGCTAAACTTTACATTTGAAAGTCAAATATTTATTACAAAAATAAAGTCAAAAGTGAATTTTGCTGTTTTCTGCTTACTTATTTTCAGTTATACCTTTCAAACATTTCACCAATTCGATATTTAAAAGTAAGCAAGTGCTGCGAAAAAAGTTTGTTCTCTGAATAAGTGAAAACACCTTTTGCATCTCTTGCGGATGGCGCTAACAATAATATTGGTTTCCACATTTTTTGTGTTGCAGGTAAATAATAATAATAGTAATACATTTATAAAAGTAATGCTAATAATAATATTAATAATATGAATACTAATAATTATAGTAATAATAAAAATGAAAAAAGTAAAAAATAATAATAATAATAATAATAGTAATAATAATAGTAACATAAATAATCTTTTTCTGCGCAAAACGTTGTAATTGTAGTATGTTTTACATAACTTTGGGGTTTGGGCATAAGTTTTAAAAATCATCTCCGACAAAAAGCCGACAGTTTAAGATTATAGCATTGATCTGATATATAAGTATCGTAATCTACCGGCTTACTGTTGGAGAAAATTCTTGAAATTTATGCCCAAACTTATGTTAAACAAACTATAGGATAGACATGAGCAGCATTACTCAATAAAATCATGGAAAACATACAAAAATGAAGATGCACACACGCCTATAATGCATACAAAGTGTAGGCGCACGCAAATTTTCAAGTCACAACCTTCCTAAAAAAATACAATCTTTGATAAACGTAGCATGTATGGCCAAAAAGAACTGTTTTTTTGCCTTTTATATATCTTAATTGATGTTACTTATCAGTATCTGCTAGAGAAATAAACACGTATTTTCAGAATCCGGAATTTTCGTCCTTCAGAGAGCCGTAACAACCAGAAAATTGTTTATGTACATGTGGGTTTAAGCTTTCATTCGCACAGTAGAAGAAAGGAAAAATTTTTTGAGCAATATTTAGAACAATTCAAATAAAAATAGAAGCCAATTTTTCACAGGACTGCAGAAAATAATCTACACAATAAAATGATATTTTTTTCGCATTTTTCTAAGTTTTAAATGATTTTAAAATAGCCCCAGCTAGCGCCACAGCGTTTCAAGATTCTAAGTAACTTTTAAAATGAAAATTCGGCTATTCTTTTGAAAAAGAATCCGCTAGTCACCGTACTTCTCCCCTTCAAATGAGAGGCACTAGAAGAAATAAAATAGAGTATATGTTTTCTGTGTCCACTTAGAAGCTGATTTTATTAGTCGTGTATTTTATAAACCAGTGGATTATTTAAGACGAAATGAAATTTGACGATCAATATTCTTCAGGAAGAAAATCATCCTTACATCTTCGAAAAAATTATGTTCAATTTAGAAATTGAAAAATCTAGAGAATTTCTTTGTTAATTCTCTTAAATCTTTGTTGTTCCTAGAATTCAAACATTGCTCAATTATTTTCCGACGTTCAATATTTGTGCACTTAACGACCGAAGAGGTTTATTTAAAAAGCTTTACTATAAGCGTGAATAATTGATACTTAGGAACAGTATTTTTTCGTATTCGGCAAAGATTTTTCCCGATGTACAAAGACTTTTTGGGACCGTCTTTTTACATGTACAAGGATTTTTGGGAAGACAAAAACTGCAAAAACGGTTTAAAATTCACAAAATTTTAGGCGCTTCGCGCCGAAATGAGTAATTTTGTGTTCTATATATCTTCATAATGTCAGCAATTGAATTTTGAAAGGGAAAAATGTCAATTTTTTCGCGCTTCGCGCCATTTTGAGACAATTATTAGTGATTTTTGCCCTCAGAGACCCAGAAATTAGCTAAAATACACTGCCAAAGGTCGAACAACTGTTTTTGCCACACTAAAATCGCTACTGTGCCATATTATAGTACCCAAAAATTTGTGTGTACAAAATGTACAAAGACTTTTAGGGGCCATATTTGTACATGTACAAACGAACCTTGTACAAAAAAATACTGCCTAGAAACTACCATGCAAGCTTCCATAGCAGAAGCACATTTTTGTTTTTTGTACTTGACTTTACAATTGTATTCGTATATATGGTAAAGCGAGCACAGTACCGGCTGTGTCCATTCGTAGCTATAAATCATAGTCGGTCTGGAGGCCAGGCGGAGAGCTCTCCCGAGCTAATAAGCCAGGCAATGCTCAAATGGCTAAAAAATTAAAGAAATTTATTAAAAATTTATGACAATCGATAAAAGTAATTTAAAATTAATTGAAAACTGAAAATCAGCATTGAAAAATGACAGTTTTTAGTGAATTTCATGCATTTTTGCGCAAAACTTGTGTTTGGCCATAATTTTGCCTCTTTGTCTGCAGGAAAAATTTCCTTTTCCGTTCTGGAATGGTGCACTACTGGTTTGGTTGTCTTTAAAGTATGCGAAGTCGCCCACTTTTGCTGTGGATGATTGGATGACTATATATATATAGCGTAGGAGTGACGGCCACTCAGAGTTTTTGAAGAATTGTAGAATTTTTGCCACTGAGGAAAATTTTTAAAATCATTTCATGGACTTTAGTTAACAACAAAGTAATAAAGAATGAGCCCGCGTGTGAAGGAATCGTCTGAGGAATAATTGTTTTATCACTGCAATGATGAATAAAGCACTCACAGTCTAAACGATCACAAATCGTGATGTGCTAAAAATTACCAAAAATGACAATAACTATTCGCGTCCAAGTTTGTTTTCGTGCACTTCCAAACTGCTTATGGCTAAAGCATAAGCATTTAAACTAAATAGCAGATAAAATTACATATAAGCTTTGATCATGACATAATTCTCAATAACATCGAATTAAATGCCGATATTGGTCCAGCTCCCGTGCATAACGGAAGAAGTAAACAAAATTGATAGTTTCACACTTTTATGCAATGACTGAACTTTACATAACCATTTTGAAGCTAAATGGCTTGCAGAATTGTCCGCTGATGCAATTGTATACTTTAGCCCAGCGTCGCGCAATTGACACCAGAACACTTTCGCGATGCAGCAATCATGCTGAAAAAAGGAGGTTCGATGGACTTAAGGACACCGGAGGACAAACGCAAGCCCTTTGTTTGTAAGACGAGCCAAGATGAGACGACGCCCGACATTCCGCGGTTCGTCAGCGGCGCAGAAGGGCCAGAAACGGCGACAGAAGCTTGGCCCGGCCCATTAAACAAATGGCCACATGGATTAGTATTTTATGACGTTTTATCGAATTACAGCCTAGAATTTTACATCCTTTTTGCTGCCGTAATAATGAGGCTGGAACAAGAGACTTGCATAAGGTAAGAAGCGACTCAACGGACATTACAATATCAAAGGTAGTGTTCTTTATTCAATATTATTATTACTATTATTAATAATAATATTCATACATATCAGTCTTATTATTATTATTAAAATTAAAATTCCTAAAATTATTATAATAGTGCGTATTATTATTATTACAAATAATATTAACATCAATATCAATTTTAATTTCAGTAGTATCATTATTATTATTATTATTATTATTATTATTATTATTATTATTATTATTATTATTATTATTATTATTATTATTATTATTATTATTATTATTATTGTTGTTGTTATTATTGTTATTGTTATGATTGTATTATTATTATTATTATTATTATTATTATTATTATTATTATTATTATTATTATTATTATTATTATTATTATTATTATTATTATTATTGTTATTGTTATTGTTATTATTATGTTATTATTATTATTATTATTATTATTATTATTATTATTATTATTATTATTATTATTATTATTATTATTATTATTATTATTATTATTATTTATTATTATTATTATTATTATTATTATTATTATTATTATTATTATTATTATTATTATTATTATTATTATTATTATTATTGTTATTATTATTATTATCATTATTATTATCATTATTATTATTACTATTATTATTATTATTATTATTATTATTATTATTATTATTATTATTATTATTATTATTATTATTATTATTATTATTATTATTATTATTATTATTATTGTTATTGTTATGATTTGTATTATTATTATTATTGATTATTATTATTATTATGATTATTATTATTATTATTATTATTATTATTATTATTATTAATATTATAATTATTTATTATTATTATTATTAATATTATTATTATTTATTATTATTATTATTATTATATAATAATATTAATAATAATATTAATAATAATTAATATTATTATTATTTTATTATTATTATTATTTATAATAATAATAATAATAATTATTATTATTATTATTATTATTATTATTATTATTATTATTAATAAAATATTATATTACGTAAAATTTTTGATACTAATATTAACAACAAGATTAGTATTAATTTTATTTCTCCCCTAGCAATACAAGTTCACTTCTTGAATCTCAGGTTCGTTCCATTTGAAAAGAATTCTACAATTCATTATGGCTATGTCATGCGCATATACGATGATCAGTTTTCCTGTGTATCTAAAATTGCAACTCCAAGATATAGCATTAATGAAACTAAGCCCAAGTAAGCGTTTTTCAAGGTCTTCTACGTATCTCCAACTGAAATATAATAATTTCATTCAAGCGTCTATCTTGGTCGAAGGCTCTGCCTGGCATATCATATCATACATCACGAAATGATGCATGCCCTTGGATTTGGGTGAGCAATGAAAAATATCAGTTCTGCAGTGTACATACTGGACCTGTATTGCATAATTCTCCGTTTCATTAATCCGTCCTCGATGTTTGATCAGGGTACCTAAAGTAGGTACGAGTACGTGTATATATATATATATATATATATATATATATATATATATATATATATATATATATATATATATATATATATATATATATATATATATATATATATATATATATATATATATGCATGCATGGGCAACAACCAAATTCTGGGGGTCCGATGAGGCAAAATCGTTAAAAGTAGCGCTTAAAATTAGGGTTTGTCGATTCTTTAGGGAGTGTCTCAGATTCTCGGTGAGTTCAGACCCCCTCCCAGGCCTCCACGCTCATGTGTGCTCATATATACAAGAAATAAAACTTATTTCGTCACTTGTGAGATTATTTTTATTTGAATACGTCTACAAATACTCATATGTCTGGTGCATGAGTTCGCTCGAGAACAAAATGTTATTCTCGAGCGGTACCAAGTTATAAAAATGGATCCTTTGATCGAAGAAATAGCTTTATGGAATTTTGTAGGAGGATAATAGAAAGTCATCAATAGGACGAAAATGAAAAAAGGATATAGATGGAGAAAAAATAAAAATAAAATAATAAAATAATAAATATCAAATGAAAAGGTAAATAAATTTTAACAAAGAAAGAGGAAGAATTGTGGCGCGCTTTTAGTATAAAGTCTACAATTTCTACTTAATTTTGCAGCCAATCTGTAAAGATGTCTGTTTGTAAAGTCAAACGTTCAGCAGGGGCTAATTCAGCATAATTTCACTTAATTTTGAATTCATTAGGGAATCTATTACTGTAATAAAGCTATCTGAATGATAGACGATTTAAATAGACAGAGTTCTTGCTCTATTAAATCCATAGCACGTACACATTGCAGCCTTATAATACATAATTATTAATAATATATATTTTTATCATTATAATTATAATAAAAATTACACTTATTCGCCATATCCTTGCTTTTGTTTTAAATCAGTTCAATTTTCGACATATCTACAACTAATTTGATGAATCTTTTATTTATTTATTTGCAAACATTGCTTCATATTTTTCTTAGTTTGAAATATTCTTATTTAATAATTCTTTTAGCCATGAGCAACAAAAGGTTAATAGAGATTTGTACGTGATTATTTATCCGGAAAACATTGATAGTTTCGCCCTCAAGGATTACGCTATTAGAAGAAGACCGATCGACTTCTACAATTATATGCCGTACAATACAAGAAGGTTAGTCTTTTCCGAAATAATTTTGAGCAGTAAGAACTCTTTTCTATGCACACTGAAAATTCAATATTTACTATAAAAAAAATAAAATTTCAGTGTTTGACGAAATGAGCTTCACATCCTACATATGTATGTACAATACGTATTTTTTAAATTCTTTGGCTAATAATAGATTTTAAATTAAAACTTTTTTAATTTTTTCTAATTGTTGGAAAGATGCGGCCTGGAAAAGAGCAAATATCATTAAAATTAGGCTTAAAAATAAAATTTCGACAAAATAGATATAATTTAAAGGGTTGCCTAAAAATCGTAATGACAAATTATTATTGTGTATTTACAGATCGATTTCGAAAATGCTGGATCGAGTATTTTCGCAAGATAATTTCAACTCTTTCAAAATCAGTTAAGAATAGTCATCAAATTTTTTCTTTATGAATAGTCTATAATCATTCGCCGTCTTCCAGCGCTAAATGCTAGTGAAAAATATTTTCTGGCTTAGATCTTCGAAAAAATTTCAAATTTTCTGAGAAGTTTATGTGAAAAGCGCAATCATAAAAGAATTTCAAAAAAATTTACACACGAATTGGTTTCACTCACTTATTTATCGAAACAGTTTGCTGAGCAGCAAGTGAGTAGCACCTGAGTATGGCATATGCTTTTCCGAAATTCAGCATTCACGAGTCTCGTGACGTGACGTTTCCTGTATGTCAAAGTATGAAATTAAAGTCAAACTTGCTGAATTTTCAAGACTCGTATTTTCATCATATGAGTTTAATGAACGGTTTACCTACTTCAAATTTTGAATTTGTTCTAATATTAGACCATGTCGAAAAGCAGATATTTGATAAACTCTGCAAGGATCAATCAGAAAGTTAAAATCCCAACATTTTGTTGTAGATATGCACCTATATTAAAGAAACTCAGTTTTTTAGTACCTATATTTTGAAATAGGAATTCTTAGACTTCTGGCAGAATAATTAGAGAATTTCCCATTCTATGTATTAGTTGAGTTGATATTACCTTACCAAAGGTTCACTCATTAAGTCAAAAAATTCTATAACTTGCAAATAAAAATGAATTATTGCACTGGAATTGACGAGTCATACATCACATATATGAAATTCTAGCGCGGAGCGTCAACAAATTTCAATTTCTGCACTTCCATTCAGTGGTCATTGCGCATTGAACACAACACTTAGTTTGTTGGTGTTTCTAAAAGTAGAATTGGAATTGAATTAAATCAGAAAATGAAAACTAAATGGGATAATCAGTACAGAATCATCATGTTTCACTCAAGAAGTCCATTAAGATTCACAAAAAAATTTCTATAAAAGAATCTGCTTTTCCTGGCGCAGAAGTAAATTTTTCAGGTTGCCAATATAAATAAATCACTAATTATAGTCTGTTTCACACAAGTGCGGCCATAAATTTCAAAACGATCTTCGACAATAACCTGACAGATTGCGATTATTGCATTGATCTGGGGCCGGTATTATAAAACTTACTTAAGTACGTTTTTTTTGCTTAAGTTCGTTCTTAACTTTTAAGCACGTGCTTAAATGGTATTATAAATTTGTTCTTAACTTTGAGTTAAGCACGTGCTTAAATTTTTTTCGACTTCGTACTTAAGTTCGTTCTTAAGTCTGACGGTATTATAAAATTAAGCACGTGCTTAAAGTTCGTACTTAAGTACCAACTTCGTGCTTAACTTTATGAGTGGTCCTACCCACTCATAACTTTAAGTACCAATTATTTTATCCTGTTAAAGTCCAATACTCTTTTTCTTCTTTACAATTAACAAAAAATTTTTTTAAAACAGTCGCTTCTAAAGCTAACTTTGCAAATTAATGAGTCTTTTTGTCCATAAATTAAATACTTGAAGGTGTGCTTCAGCTATGATGAAAAGATTGTCACAATGAACCTATGGCAATTTCACCATGTATACAAAAAATTAAGGTAAACAGGGTTTACTCACTTGAAAAATTCTTATTTACAGTATGCTTTTTCTTTGATTTTAGGAAACGTTCAGCTGATGAAATTTTGTACATTCATGCATTTACTTCTTATTTAATACATACTAAAAGCTATTTGATCGATTATAAAAGACTAGCTGTCCTACCTTTGGTCGATTCCATAAGCTATTCTGGAAGTCCGAGGTATTAGCCTGTATTGAATAAGAAATTTTCAATATGTGGCACTCTATTGACTAGTTTTTTGCATTTTTGGACAGACAACGGTAATGCCATTTCAATGATTGTTTGATCATAGCTGAGATACTTTTGGCTAGGGTTTACCGATAAAATTTACTACTTCCCTTGCAAAATTAGCTGTAGCATTTACTATTTTTGTAAAAATATTTGATATTTGTAACCAAGAAAAACAACATTGACACGCTTGTAGACTAAGCAGTAAAGTGCTAAGTTCAAGGATGTCTTTGCGTATTGGTAGACATCATAGCAAGTACGCGGGTGTACATAATTTCATTAGCTAAATCTTTTTTCCAAAATATTGAAAAACCGGATGGTAAATACCTTTTAGCCTCGCCCCCATCTAGAGCCGTAACTAATAATTTAATGAATATGATTTATATACTATTTTGAGCACCATTCAAAAACAGAACTGAATGGTACTAACCTTGAAATTAATATGACAAACTGATTTGCAAAAATACTGTCAAATAAAAAAAATCAACAAAAAACAATTGATTTTAGGACTATGTGTAGATCACATTTCTACAATCAATAGTTGTTGTGCTTGAAGATAAAAGCAGTTTAGTTTTTTCTTCAATACCAGGTGATAAGCAACCATGATGAACCCCCCTCTCCTGCTCAATAACCATTGATCGTAGAAAAAGGATCTACACGCAGGTTTACTCAGCGTAAAAAACTAAACTAAGACATCATAATCTTGATATCAATGTGACAATTATTCAATTTGCTGTAAAAAGAGGCGATAAAAAGAGGCATTTATGAGCAAAAATATTTTTTATCACGCAAAATTAGCTTAATAGTGTAGTGACTATTTTTGCCATAAAAATTTTAATTGTAAAGATGAAAAAGGGTATTAGAAACCCTGTTGACTAAACAAGAGAACATCTGGGCTAAAGATTTTTATTGTATATTGTTGGACACTCTAACGTACATGAATGTACAAAGTCTTAACCTCAGAGAAATCGCCTAAAATTTGTGGCACTATTCAGTAGAAAAGTGATAAAGAATGTAAAAAATGCAAATTTTCATACTTTGCATACTGTAGTTCGATGAATTTTCAGTTTTATTTAAAAAAAAACTTCAGATTCGTTCTCAGCTCCGAAAATTGACCCATGTAGCCATTTTTCAGGTATTATTAATTTTTGACCTACGCAGCCTTGGTTGAACTTATCAGAAATTCTGTTTTAAGTACGAACTTAAGTCGGTATTATAAAAAAATTTAAGCACGTGCTTAACTAAGTACGTGCTTAAATTTTTTTATAATACCGACTTAAGTTCGTACTTAATGAAGCACGTACTTAAGGACTTAAGCACGTGCTTAAAGTTAAGCACGTTCTTAATTTTATAATACCGGCCCCTGATATATATGTAATTATCGTAACCCTCGGCTTACTGTCGATGATAATTCTTAGAATTTATGCACAAAGTTATGCGAAACAGACTATAGTATTCGGAAGAGATGAAAATTTTTTGAAATACTATGCTACAGGATCATTTCTCTATCCCTTTGTTCCATTTTTTGCCTCAAATTATTTTTCACTTGAAATATTTCTCCACTTATTTTTAAGCTTACTCCACGCTTACAGTCTCTATCTGACAAAAACGGTAATTTTACGATTGTTGATCGACATTCAATTATTAAATTTATCCCAGAGCCAACGGAACCTCATCAGCTTGACCTTAACACTATTAACTTACACTATGGTTGCGGAATGGACTCTCCATTATGCAAAGATACAAAGGATGCAGAATATTGTACCCGAGAAGGTGGCTTATGTATATTAAGTGTAATTATTAATAACATTTGTTATAGTAATTATTAATAATTCACGGCTATGATGATTATATAAAACCTTAATGAAAAAAAGAAAATTTTCGCAGAAGAAGACTGAATTACAGCCGGAATAGGATGAAAATTGATATTTTCGAATGAAAAATTTTTCAAGCGCATAAAGACAATATTGCAGCTGTCATTTGAATCGAGTTTTATGTAAGTGCTGCTCTTTTCGATTTATAATTTACCCGTAGGTACTTCTAGCCATCGGTAAACAATAGATGATGCTATTTTTGAATATTATAGTGCTTTGAGGAATACTGATTTCGACTTTCGGGGGATAAGAGGGGTATATACAGAGTACGAGTGCTGTTCGTTATTTTGTTCCTGATTAATTTTCAAATTGACTTTCGAAGGCTAACAGCTGTATTTGATAGGTTTGGGTTTTACGAAACTCAACGGTACTTCCTACTATTTCGCATCCAAAGCCCAATGCGCCAAAGTTGTATGGGCCGACGCGAACTGTCGTCGAACTTGCGGTCGTTGTTTTGAATTTGCAACACCACAACATCAGACGACAAAAAGGTTGGCAAGAGATTTGAAATCAGGCAAGATATGTCAGGATAAAAGTCGTCATTGCGAATTTTGGAAAAATCGCAGCTGGTGCGAAGGAACAATGTTAAAAAAGCAGAAGACTTTCTGAAGAATTACTGCGCAAAGACATGTAATTTATGCTGATTTCAGAAATGACCAGTGAAGAGTTTACTGTACTATGTTCACAAGCTTGAATTTTCCCTTCGCAATAAAGATCAATTTATACACAACAGAAGTTGATTGACGGTTTAACCGGTGCAACCGAACACGCTTTGTTAGCAGCTGATGAAATTTCCTCTGCGTAATGTAAAAATAGTTTATGTGAAAAATTTAAAAATAAAATAGCTACATTTTATTCTAAAAAGTAAGAAAAGCGGTTTTTCCTCGTCTGAACACTGTGCATACCATCAAACGTGGGCATGGGGGTACGCACTCCCTATAAGGCCGAACTAACCCCCCCCAAAAAAAAACCAAAATATCCCACACAGGATTCAATTTTTGAATGTTTTTGCTTTTTTCGCGATTTTTTGATATCAATGGATAGTGCTCAATGAGAACCGCTGAAAAATAGTGTTTTTCGTCTTACCAGCATTTTTAAAACTATTTTTTGACCTTTTAAAAATCTTGCATCCCGCACCCCGAGAATTTTGGTGCTGCCCACGTATGCATACCATCCTGAAATATCGTGCGGTCAAATAAATAAACATGTACAGGGGAGGTTTGAGGGAGGTTCTAGACTCGCGGATAGGAAAAATTTGAAATTTTTCTGAAG
Organism: Mermis nigrescens; assembly: GCA_036768485.1. Classification (NCBI taxonomy): domain Eukaryota; kingdom Metazoa; phylum Nematoda; class Enoplea; order Mermithida; family Mermithidae; genus Mermis; species Mermis nigrescens. Next base: position 10,279,714 of record JAVLUZ010000161.1, read on the forward strand.
AAAGTAAAGCGAAATAGAAGCCTAAAATGAATGAAAATCGAAAATTTCCGAAAAATGCTTGAAAATGGCTAGAACTGTTGACTCACGTACATACATAGTTTTTAAACTGCGTATTTTAGCATTTAAGCCAGTTTTCGAAGCCACTTTGTCTCAAAAAACAGCTCTCTGACTGACTCAAAGTTGGCTATGCTGTGCATCATATAGCTGTTATGATGCACGTGATGAACCAATAAAAAGAATGCACAACTTTGAAACATTACTCCACTGGGTTTTCAAGCGCAAAAACGAGTCATGTATAAATAGCTCGGAGTCCGATAAGTGCTAACCTACCGTACAAAACTACATATAGTCTGTTTCACATAACGTCGTGCTTAAATTTTAGGAATTTTCATCGACAGTAAGCCGATTTGAGTTTACGATAATTATATATCAGATCAACGCTATAATCGCAATCTGTCAGCTTATTGTCCACATAATTTTCACTATAAACGGCAAAATTAGCATTTGATGGCTCACTATATTTGAGTCAAATGATAATATGACATGATTATATGCACTTGAAAATCAGCAATCAAAGAGCTTCCAGCAATATGTACTTTTAGGTCAGACACTACAGTTATAAGCTTACTATGAGCCGTCAAACACAAAGTGGTTGATGATCACTCAAAAAGAGTCATATTGAAAAACAGCAAAAACTGCCTCAAGCCCTATTCAGAAGTAACAATCGGCGACATCGCAGAAATCCTATTAATCGTAGCTGATTCACAAGTGGCAATCGGGAGGATCGCCGACGTTGCCGATTTACCCGACCGATCGGCAAAATCGGGAAAATCGCCGACTACAATCGGCAAAATCGGCGATATCGCCGATTTTTGGCTGCGATTTTCCCGATTTTAGTCGGCGATTCTCCCGATTTTGCCGAAAAATCGGGAAAATCGCAACAAGAATCGGCGATGTCGCCGATTTTCCCGATTTGAATCGGCAGAATCGCCGACCAGAATCGGGGAGATAGAACTGGTTTCTATTTCTCCCGATAATCGCAAGAATCCTACATGATGAAGGGGCACACGGGCACACCTGGGCGTGGGGGGTTTGGGAGGTATGCACCCCCCAGAAACCAAAATACCCCCCCCAGAAATTAAAATACCCCCCAGAATTCAATTTTTGAAAATTTTTTTCGTTTTTTTCGCAATTTTGTGATGCCAATGGATAGTGCTTGATGAGAAACGTCGAAAAATTGTGTTTTTATCGCCATACCACCATTTTTAAGGCCATTTTTGACCTTCAAAAAATCTTGCGACCCCCCAGAATTTTCTTGCTGCCCACGTATGCACACGGGGCTTATTTATGCGTGTGTCGCCAAAAATTATGTAATTGTGTACAGGTACTCATGTTGCGAGCAGTTAATGCACTTTGCTGGTGTGCTAAACTATGTATGTATATGTTGCAGTCACTCTCTTGCTAGTACATACGTAATCATAAAAACACGGCATATAAATTTCTTTTTATTCTACGGAAGTGGGTACAGAATTGTTATAAGCTAGTCCCAAATGGCGGCGTCGTTTGATGAACGGCTTATTGAATTTGTTAAATCTTATCCTCATTTATGGAATATTTATGGAATATAATTTTCTAAAGAAAAAGTGATCTTTTGGCCCGAAGCACCGAAAATTTTTTGTGTTCAAACGTCAAATAATGATGTTAAACAGTAATAAGTCGACACTTTTTTGGGCATTTTTTTCTAAAACTCCCCAATTGCTCATCCCCAATTTTTTGGGAGGGGGTTAAAACCATACGTGGGCAGCAAGAAAATTCTGGGGTGCATGATTTTTCAAAGGTCAAAAAATAGCCTTAAAAATGGTGGTATGGCGAAAAAATGCTATTTTAACATAATAAAAAAATACCATTCTACGCCCAACCCCTCCTCAACTCCCATGCTTGAAGATCAGTAAACTAGTGTTGTAAAAGATATCTTTATCTTTATCTTTTTAGCAAAATAAAGTTAAAGATAAAGATATCTTTATCTTTATCTTGACGATTTTCTTATCTTTATCCTTATCTTTATCTTTATCTTTTGGGAAAAATCACAGGCTATCTTTATCTTTATCTTTATCTTTTTGATAGGAATTTATCTTGCGAAATAGATATGCTTCACGGGTTTCTCTGATAATTCCAGACATTGTTGATAAACCGACACGAAAGTTGAACGAAATGTCTTGCATATCTTCACCAGTTGACAAAAAGCGCAGAGTCATGGCTAATCTTTCACCCGGTGGAATAGGTTTTCTCCATTTTCCACTTTTTTGCATTAGCGGATCAACTTCTTTCAATAATTCGTCGAATTTTTTTGGCAACATACGGAAAAATTTAAAAAAGCTTTCATGATCGTGCAAACGCATCTGAGGGACAAGAGAATGCTAATGGCCATACTTTTCACGAACTGCAAAAATAAAACGCGTTTGTTTGCGTTTTTTCCGAGTCGCTTTCAGTAATTTGCAGCTTAGATACAACTGCAGAATTTCGGACAAACATTCACTGTCCATCGTGACTGCTAATAATATATAATGTACCTAGTCGGAACTGCAGAGCATTTCTTTTTTGCCTAGTTTTGTCCATGATACATATCTGGAATATGCATAATCGGGGACAAAATCGGCCGGACTAGCCCACTAAAACGAGCATAATCGGCTATCTTAACAAAGAAAATCGGGAGAATCGCCGACAATGGCGATTCTGCCGATTTTAGTCGGCGATATTGCCGACTTTGCCGATGTTAATCGAGAAAATCGCAGAAATCGCCGATTAAAATCGGCTAAATCGGCGATGTCGCGGATTTTGCCCACCAAAATCGGGAAAATCGCCGATACTGCCGATTTTGTCGATCAAAATCGGGAAAATCGGCGACATCGCCGATCTTTACTTCTGAATAGGACTTCAGGCTCCCATTTACTCTGTACTGTCGTTAGAAAGCTCGATAGTAGCAAAATTGTTGCGTCTTTAAATGGGCTTTCTTGTGCGATAAACGCGGTTAAACAAGATTCGCTCGTTCTTCCAGTTTGCACAACAGAAATCTGTGCTGGAGGCAGCCATATTGGAAAAATAATACTTTAAGCAGTAGCTGTCGAACTGCCTCACATAATTTAAGGATTAAGCACATTTTGAAAAGTACAAAGGTAGAGCTTTTGAATTATTGCTGGTTTCTTTGATTTGGATAAGTAGAAAAAAGTTCAATATGGCTGCCATTTTAGTTACTGTAATAAAAAAGTGCGTTTTTTATTCCTTATGATTTATAAATCTTTAGTGCTTCAGGATAGTCAGACTTTTTACTTTAAATAGACAGAAAATTGGATGCTCTTTCTAATAAGATGCTTTGAGGTATGGCTTCTTGTAGCTTTCTTGATCTTCACATTTGAAACTGAAAAATCATTTATGTTACACTGAAAACAACGCGTCGGAGATAGACCCGATTTAGCCTGAAGAAAGCATGTCGGTCGAGTTGTCTGTCACTTCTGGCAACGTTAAATTTTATTTATCTCAAGGTAGGTAGGTCTTCTTCATTATTACTACAACATGAAAAAATGTGTCGCGCCAGTAAAAATGTGGTTACAATGTACATACATATACATATTTATCCTTATGTACTTGTATGTATACATACATTGGTTTGGTAGGTATTGTGCACAGAGGCGTAGCCAGGATTTTGGCTCGGAGGGGGCTTGCACAAAAATTTTTAAAGACTACTTTTGCATCGAATGCTTTTGTATCACTTCCGTGATCTTTGTATGTCCTTTTGTTCAGTCGCTATTTTATCATGTATTTGCATTTTATCATATTTTGTGTATTTTTCTGGACAATAAACACTTTCTTGTCTTGTGGTACATTGGCACGATGTATTGTAAAATAAAGTTTTTCGACCATTAGTAGTGTAGCCTGGCTGATTTATGAGTTTCCGACGATCAACAATACAAAAAGTGTGAAGCGGCGCAGCGCGCCGAAGTTGTCTAATATTTTTACCGTTTTCGTGTAGAATTTACGGCCTTTTCATAGACAAACACTCCGGAAATCATGAGTGACTCAAAATGCCCAAAAATTAAATCATTTTTACCGCCGTTAACATTTTGTAGCCCTGTGAATACTGACAGTCTGACAGAGCAGAAAATTATCAAATTTGTGCAAAACAATTTTGACATAATGCCATAAGTTCAGGCTTTTAACAGGAAAACTGCGCATAAATAACTTAGTATGAAGCACTAGAATATTTTGACTGATTCAGGCTTTTAAACGCAATGCTGGAGCTTTAATAAGAAAAACAACTGTAGCCGGCGGAGCTATGCACCAAAAAATGTTGACGCATTTGCTCTTTAAACTTAATTTATACCTTTAAATCATACAGAACAGACAAACTTTACAGCGCCGCCGGAAACTTTAAGAAATTTCTAACCCTTTTATCCCTTTTTGTCCTACCAAAAATTTTTTACACGTGAAGTAGATTTTAAGGCCGGCTGCAGTGGGGTCCGTTGCAGAGCCCCGGAAAATTTTGTAAACAATGCACTTCAATGTTGAATTCTAACGTTAAAATTTTCGCAAAATCGGCCAACACAAGACTTCTGAGCTTCTTGGAAAATGTATTCATGAAAATTTTGTTCTTACCGTTTTCAGACCCATTTGTAGCCTTCTTATTAACAAGATGTTGTTCAGAAAACAGAAAATGCCTAACAACACAAGAAAATGCGGCCATTCTTTTCGGTTACGATAGAATTATGTGTCCTTGTAAAGAAAGACAAAGAAAGCAGAGAATAAGCAAACTGGTACGAAACCATTTCCACATTTTTACTATTATGCTCAATAAGCATGCGCCGTTTATTCAACGAACAAAAAGTTGATTAAATCACTAAAGTGATCTGAAGCGCTGGATTATTTTAGCTTATTCAAGCTTCTAAACTCACGGATCTATATAAGAATAAATAATAATGACTCGGCGTTAAGCGCCGGAGGATTTTGACGTTTTTTGCCTTTTTGAACTCAATTTTCTGATCACAATTATTGTACCAGAAAAATCAAGGAAATTTTAGAAAAATTTCGGAGGAGGCATATGCCCCCTATGCCCCCGGTTACGCCCTTGATTGTGCATAGAAATGCACGCACAGTTTGGTCGAAATCTGAGACTTATTATTGAAATGAACCCGATTCTTATCTGCTGAAAGTTTTTTTTTAACCTGGTGCTTCAATTCGCTTGGGAACCGAATCTTTATTACTGCGATACATGTTTATATACTGAAATTACCGAGGAAGTCTTAAATGCAATGCAAGTCATGGCTTTTTGAAACTTATCAGTAGAATAAATGTAACTGTAGAACATTCAATTCTGCAATGAATGAAAATTTTAAAATCTAACCAGATTTAGATTAGCTATGAAACGTTGGGTCGGGACCTGATAACTTGACCCGACCACCGTTTTTTCCACTTTTTGGTCTATTCATTAACCAAAATTTTGGAAAATGGAAAAAAGTTTTGGGCTTGGTTAGAATTTGTAGATAATTTTTATAATGCAAAAATGGATTTTAGAGATATAAAATTTCAAAATTTCCCGACGCTTCGCGTCGTATTGACTTAATAGTGATCGACCGGGGCCCCGGCCGAGGCCCCGGCTATCCCCAGCCATTTTTCGGCATCCCCGGCCCCGGCCTGGGCAAGGTCGAAAAATGGCCGAGGCCGGTGAAAATTTAGTGTAGGGTGATCAGGGTTGGCAAGGCTGATTTTTTTGAACTTGGGTTTTTTGGGTTTTTTGTGGGTTTTTTTGGGTGCAATAAATTTTTGGGTTTCGGGTTTTTTGGGTTTTTCGGGTTTTTTATCCACAGGTTAAGAATTTATTTGTACCTAATGGAATTGAATACTGTGTATTGTCAATGTTTTTTGTATAATGGTTGCTCCTTTTACAATTGCTTGCGATGCACGAGGTTAAGTGTCCATCCATCCTCATCTTCTCCTCCTTCCTGTTGCTGTTTTTCTCCTATAGTATATACTTTTCAAATGAGAAAAGCCGCCCAATAAAGGCTATGTGGCAATGTGGCATGGATTTTTCTACTAATATGGTAAAGATTGTGAAGATGGCGCTATTTGGAGATGTAACGGCGGACGTGCTTGTCGTAGACAATCTTCTATAAGAAAATTCTCATTTTTCTCCAATAGCCATTTGAGCATTTCGCAAATTATTCAGCTTAGCTATTTTTGGGCATTTGACGTCGATAAACAGATTTTTTGCAACGAGAATTAGAAATCGGCGGATGTGCTACTGTTGTCGACTGGAAGCAGTTTTGTAGGGATATTTGCCACGAATATTTCATCCTCAACCCTATTACTCTTGGTGGTCCTGGCCATACCGTCGAAATAGATGAATCTTGCTTTGTGCGTAGAAAGTATAATCGGGGTCATAGGGTCAGAGAGCAGTGGGTCTTTGGTGGATTCGATGTGCGAACAAAAGAGAGCTTTATGGTCATGGTTCCGCGCCGCGATGCTGCCACTCTTCTTCCCATTCTGCAGCAATTTGTTCGTCCCGGTACAACTGTGGTTTCTGATTTATGGAGTGCTTACAATACGATCAACAACCTGGGATATTAGCATTTCACAGTGAATCACACTGTGCATTTTGTTGATCCCATTACTCATGCCACCACTAATCATGTAGAATCTATCTGGCAAAAAGCGAAAGAAAAGAACAAACGCCGTTTTGGCACCCACCGTACCATGCTCGATAATTACCTGTCTGAATTTTTGTGGCGTCAACGTTTCAGTGATAACCCTTTTCATTATTTTGTTGAGAGCAGAATTTATGGAGAAATTTCAGTATTATGCACTTAAAAATTGCTCTGCCCAATTTTTCATTCTGTTCACACAGCATGGATTGTGCTTGTGGAAGACCAATTTTGTCGTTGAATTTTGTGTATTAGCTAAATAAAGTTGTTGTTTACTTGTTTTGTTTTGTGTCTTGAAGCTATTGAAGTATTCTCAGCTACTATATATAGCTCGAGCTAGAATTTCTATAAAAAACCCATAAAAAACCGGCACTTATTCAGTTTAGGAGGTACAGGTTTTTTGTTTGTTTTTCGAATTTTCAGTCATAGAGGACCTAGTCTAGGCATGTTTAACACGCTGATCACGAATTTCATAATCATTTTTCACGAAAATATCAATTAATGACAAGCGTAGTTAAAGAAATGTGTATCGAACACCTCGTTACTATAAAATGCAGCTTTTTACATTTTTAGAAAAATGGCTAACCTCACGCGCATTTCCTGATTTGCGTGATTTTCGAATGAAAGATTTGTTTCGAGTGACTGCAACTAATGCTGATTCTATTAATTGGGCTCGAAACCATGGTTTGCTTGAAGAATTAATGATTTGTGATGGAAATTGCGTTGGAAACGATATGCGTTTGGAAGGTAAAGAAAAACCCACAAAAAACCCAAAACCCAAAAATTCGAAATTTTCAAATCTGGGTTTTTTCCATCCCTGAGGGTGATACTGCCAGTTATTTATCAATAGGCAAGTGTTTATTTTGAGAACTGTACTGATTCGACCATATGTATACTTAGTCCTTGTTATATCTTTGCTACTGTGTATAAATGAGCTTTTACTGAACAAATGAAGAAGAAGGAGAAAGAAATTTTATTACTAATACACCAACTGATAAAATGTAAAATGACCAGATACATAATATGCGATTACGAATTAGCAACGGGACGTGCGAGTCAACGGAATGACAGGTTTTACGCGCGCCCCACAAGATATCTAGATAGATCAAAGTTTGCTAATCTGGATTTAAAGATGTTTAGGTTAGGGGAAGAAACAAGGGCGTGGGTAAAAGGCAGCGCTGGCGCTGGCCCTGGCGCACATGGGTAAAAGGTGGCGCTGGCAATGGCGCTGGCGCTGGCCTTGGCCATGGCCAAGTGGGTAAAAGGTGGCGCTGGCGCTGGCCTTTGCCAACTGGGTAAAAGGTGGCGCTGGCGCTGGCCCTGGCCCTCGCCTACTGGGTAAGGCAGAACGCTAGCGCTGGCCAGTGATCGGACCGGGCCTCGGTCCTCGGCAAGCCTCGGCGTTTTTGGAGCCTCGGCCTCGGCGCCGAGGGCTAAGCTGAAAAGTGCCGAGGCGCCGAGGGTTAAAATCAAATTTGAATAAGTTTAATATTACCGTTGAATATTAACTATTTAGAATGCATCTGCAGTACACAGGCTATTTTTTACCTATAAACTTTTCTTATGGTTTTAGTCGCGTACCCAGTTACACCAAGTTACATACAGCAAAGTGCCAATGTATTATTCATGTGATGACTAAGTTTTAATTCTCATGCTCGCTAGGGTTATTTATTACCCCCCTCTCAGGGTACAAGACTCATGTCACTGTCAGACGATTTTTGGTGAAAACCTTTTGAATATTTTTGAACTTAATTTTTACTATGGTAAAAGTGCAGCTAACTATTAGAATTTCATGAAGTGATACAGTATTTTTGAATGTAAGCAAGAGTAAATAGACAAACTATCACTATGAAACATGCATGTAACACCTCAAAATTTTTGGGAGGGGCTCCTCGGCATACATGTAACGGCTAGAAATTTCGGGTAGGGGTCCCTGGCCATTTTTAGAAGGAGGGGGATTAGTGACTCTAATTCTATGTCAAAAATGGCAAAAGCACCTAAAAATAGCCAACAAAGCGCAGATTTTCGCCAAAAATGGGGAGGGTGGGTCAAAATTCTCTGATGTTGGAGGGAAGGGTGTTTGGGAGGACGTCCAACCCTGGGTGGATGGGTTAATTCCCCAAAGCCCCTCTATTATACGTATGGTTTTCGGCCATTTTTATGGGAGACGGGATAAATGATCACGAATTTTCGGCCGAAAATCGCAAAAACGCACCTAAAAATGGCCAATAAATGCAGGTTTTGCCAAAAATCGATTTCGGCTCGTGCATTTTTTGGAGCCATTTTTATAAAATGTTAAAATACTTTCTAGGACAAAGTGATATTAATTATATCGTTTTTCAGTATTTTTAGGAAATTTCAAAAATTTCCGGCGCTTCGCGCATAATATCGCTAATATAATGTATTTAGATTGAAGCTGGGGCATTAAACACTCAAAAATCAATTTTTGTATAATCTAGGCATCTTCATGCAGATTTAAATATCTTTTGTATCTATTCATCCTGTTTTTAAAAATTTTATGCAAAATAAGTACTATTTAATAACTTTGCACTTTTTGCCGTTCAAAGATAAAATTGACTAATTTATCCCGATGTTGCATTCAATTTCTAAGCACAATAGTGCTTATTACAAAATCTAATTGGCATATTACAATATCTGTAATATTTCTGATTTTGCAGTACAAGTTGTTTTAGCTTCCTCAGTCGAGTTTATGTGTAAATTTCATCAAAAGCTCATGAACTAATATTATCAACTAAATTCAGGCCGAATTATCACATTTAGGGCCACGATTTTTGTATTCGGCAAAGATTTTTACATAATGTACAGAGATTTTTCAGGACCGTCTTTGTACATGCACAAAGATTTTTGGAGAGACAAAAACTGTAAAAAGGTGTAAAATTCCTGAAAATTTTCGGCGCATCAGTAATTGTCTGTCCTATATATCTTTAAAATAGTAGAATTTGCATTTAGAATGGAAAGGAAAAATGTCAAATATACAGAAACCCGGGAATTAGCTAATATACACTACCAAAGGTCGAAAAACCCTGTTTTACCACGCTAAATCGCTACTGTACCATACTATAATAGTGCACAAAAATTTGCATGTACAAAATGTTCAAAGACTTTTGGATACCATCTTTGTACATGTAAAAAGGTATCTTGCACAAAAAAAACACTGTTTAGGACTGCATGCCGGTTGCAGGTCACACACTGGCAGTATGTAAGAATGTGCATCTTTAAAAATATATTAATATAAAATATCTACAAAAATTTGTTCGCTCATACAAAGACATTACTTAATTTACTGGTCCCCAACGTTGGGATTTCACCCTTCCCTCAACTCTGGACATTGAGAAACTATGATCGGAAAGTACAGTGCAGTTTACGTCATATTACCTACCACACCAGAATTGGATGACTGAAAAAGCGTGCTTAAACATGCATTACTGCAAAAGCGAGCACAACAATAACTACAGTTCTGTCTTTACTTAGCTTATTTCGTTTGTTCGTTTATTTCTTCGACACTGTAACTTTATTCAATAAATCCTTCACACATTTAATCTACTATTATTAAAAATAAGAATGAATTGTTTGACATTCGATAAAGTGCTTAATATTACGATTATTCTCTAGCTCATGGGCATACAAAATATTATAAGAGTACTATTTATGGGTATAGGTATACAAGCTTGACCCTCGGCATTACCCTCGGCCTCGGCCTCGGCCGAGGCAAGGATTTTAAGTCGCCTCGGCCTCGGCCGAGGCCGAGGGTCCAAAAGTACCCTCGGTCCGATCACTGGCCCTGGCCCTCGCCAACTGGGTAAAGGTGGCGCTGGCGCTGGCCCTGGCCATTGCCACCTGGGTAAAGGTGGCGCTGGCGCTGGCCCTGGCCCTCGCCAACTGGGTAAAAGGTGGCGCTGGCGCTGGCCCTGGCCATTGCCACCTGGGTAAAGGTGGCGCTGGCGCTGGCCCTGGCCCTCGCCAACTGGGTAAAAGGTGCAGCTGGCGCTGTCCCCGGCCCTCGTCAACTGGGTAAAAGGTGGTGCTGGCGCTCGGCTTGGCTTGGGCCACAGACAAGTGGGTAAAAGGTCGCGTCAGCCATTTGCCCTAGCTGATGTCAGCAAAGCTAACAAAGATGTTTTATATAGCTTCTCTGAAACATCAAAATACGGGTTGAACTTATAGTTATTCATTATTCAAATGAAGGTAGAAAGGCAGCTTAAATGTTGTACAGACTATACTAATGTATTGAACTGAAAATTTTAAAATTATTTGAGTGATTTTTTGAGCAAAATTAACTTTTAAAATGCAGAAAATACTTGGTTAACTATAACTTTCGAATTCAACAAAAATTTCAGCTGAATATAGTTCTTTTTTTACGAAAAATAAATTATTTTATACGTTCTTCGTGTAAAATTAAGTTATTAGCCTCGGCTGGGTAAAAGGAGGCGCTGGCGCTCTTGCCATCAGTAAGCTGACAGTATACAGTAATTTTAGTAAGTTTTTTGTCACATAAAACGAAAGCAACTAAAACAAGCAGATTAACTGATGGCAGTCGATCACATCTCTCAGCTTGGGGTTTAAATATTTCTTGAAGTTCGTGGGAATTGAATATTTCTTGAAGTTCATGCCCATATTTAAAGGCAGTTTGTGTTTCAACTGCTTTTGTAGTCAAAATAGGTATTTAGGTAAATTTACTAAAAGAAATGTGGTCCATACGCAAGGTTTCCTGAAGGATCAGACTATAGATTGCATATTAATGCTAGACGCACATTATGCTGTGCCTTAGCAAATTGGAAAAATCTGTTTTATTTTTCGACTGAGTTTGCTGACAATTCTTGATACATGCCTAATGCGAAAAAACTTTTTTGGTGCTTTTTGAAAGAAATATGAACAAAACAGACCTTCTTCAGAGATTTGATGAAATGAGAGTCGAGTCGACTATAAACTGATCAAGTGGTGAAAATCGAGTCGGACCAATCATTGCCTAACTTGACTTGTTAGTCATCTGCCCGGCATATAATAATTTTGGAAATACAATCCTAAAACATTCAAGATCATTTGATTTTTAAAAAGGGGAGGAATGTAACGATTATATGTGGGCAGCAACAAAATTCTGGGGGTGCAAGATTTTTCAAAAGTCAAAGGGCCTTAAAAATGGTGGTGGTATGGCGAAAGAACACCATTTTTCAACGTTTCTCATTGAGCATTATCCATTGGCATCAAAAATTGCAAAAAAAACATTAAAAATTCAATAATTGAATTCTGGGGGATTATTTTGATTTCTGGGAGGGTACTTCGGTTTCTCGAGGGGTGCGCTTACTCATACCCCCACACCCAGGTGTGGTCGTAACAGTCTATGTAACTACTTTTTCCAAATAAAATCAATATATAGATAGGTATTTCGTATCATTGAAATCTAAAATTTTCAGCACCAATATGCAATTTACATATAGTCTGATGCTCCAACAAACCTTGCACATTGACAACATTTCTTTTAGTAAATTTACCTACCTATTTTGACTACAAAAGCAGTTGAAACGCAAATCGCCTATATTCAAGAATATTTAATCCCCAGGCTGAGAGATGCGATTAAATGCCTTCAGTTAATCTGCAATTACTGTAAACTGTCAGTTCACTGTTGGCAAAAGCACCAGCGCCACCTTTTACCCAGCCGAGGCCAGTGCCAGTGCCACCTTTTAGGGTCATTCCATATCAAGTGACCAAATCACATTTTTGGTACCATCTTGGATCATGATGAAATTTTGTGTAGGTATTGAAAAAACCTTCAAATGATCCTGTGCCAAAGCTCAGTTTCATTAGTAGTACAGAAGGGGTGCCAGGGCCTCCTGAAAAAGGGTCACCTGTGCAATGTGAACGTGCGCGCAAATAAATTGCCAAGTTTCAAATACTACTGTTATGGAACCATAATAGCTAGCATCCTGAAAAATGGCAAGCCAGGACAACTTTTTATGCTCTGCATGATTGTTGCAGTGCCAAGGTTTAAAAAGTTTTAGTTTTATTACTGTTATGCCACAAAGTTGCCAAAATAATCCGTCACGTCAAATAGGGGCTGACTTTTGATGCATATAACTTTTAAACAAAATCTTCTGGGAATTTGTACTTTCGTCAGCTAACTAAGCCCATTACTGCTTTTGAGCTTCCAAAGTATCAGCTATTAAGCTCACTTTGCTGCTAAGATACGTGCTATTGAACACTAGGTTCAAATTTTACGCAGCAAATTTGGTACATTTTCAAAACTACATAGCACAAAACCTTTTTCTCCGATCAAGTTTTTTTAGCTACCATTGGAAAGAGCAGACTTTTTCCTTTAAGAATCATCTTGTTTAATGTTTGGGTCTTATCCTTTGGGGCTAGAAAAATTACTTCGAAAATTGCACTTATTCGATTACGCGACATGATTTCTACAAACATAATCTATATGAGTTCTGACTTTAGAGTCAATGTTACTTCATAAAGAAGTAGAATAGAGGGGACAATTGTTGTTTTGTTTTTTAGAAGGTTAAATTACACTCTCTTTGCTTAGCAACAAATTTGTTTCTTGAATCTTTATTTGCTTTAGGCACGTTTAATATTACCACTATTCAATTTTTAGGCTTATTTGTCAATTTATCTTTATTTACTACAATTGCCTGATACTTACGATTATTGAAGCTTGTGATAAAGAAGAACCAGTGACATTCAAAGTAAGGAGACAGTCTTCCAAATTTAGAACTGTCAAGCTTTGTACAACAATTTTCTCGATATCTTATGTTGTCTTATACCAAATAGAGATAAAGTTATTCATCCACTTTTTACATTTTTTATAGGATTTGACTAAACATCCGAACGTGCCCTTTATCATGGAAACCAAAGAGAGTGCAGCTAAATGCACTATAGGGAACAGTGACAATTCAATGTGTCACTATACAGGATTCCATTCTCACAGTGTTGGCCTAAAACTAGCAAATGAGCTTACTAGTGAAGAGCAACAACTTCTATGCCGGCGATCTGGATTGAAATTTGACAAACAATCTACAATTTGCCTGCATCATGAAGCAAGGCTTCTAACAAATTTCAAGTTGATGCAGACATTGTGTTGTAATCCTTTTAGAAAGAAAAATCATGCACCAAAGAAAAGTTTGCATTCTATTGACTTACCAACAGCGGATTACCTGACGAAACTAACAAAAAAAGATATTAAGCCAGGCCTAAAATTGTGCCCAACCTGTAGAAAGGAAACAAGAACCCAAAACAAAGAAGTGTCAGCAATACCAAATCCTTCTTCAGAGTCTGATCCTGATGACAAAGTGATAGTTTCTGAAAAGATGAACTCAAGTCTGACAGCTATTGGTCTATTGCCTGTAAAAATTCCATGGTTAACATCGAAAGATTCACATATCTATGCCAGGAAGAAATTGAACCAGGTGCACACAACATTTGTTGAACAAATTGCCTCTATTAGTCACCTTACAACCGGTGATATTATGGAAGCAAGTACAAGTAAACTGTGTGAAAACTGTTCAGAATATGATGAACTCCTAGAAGGATTGAAGCAAAAATTGAAGCTCTTGAGTACAAGTCGCCAAGAAAAATGCAGATATTGACTCTAGTTCCAAATAAATGGTCAATTAAAAAGACAATGGAAAAATTTGGTGTTTCAGAAAGAATGGTGAGGAAATCAAGGATGCTAAAAGTAGAAAATGGGCTATTGTCAATGCCTGGAAATAAGCAAGGGAAAAACTGCTTGATGACGTAATCCAACAAATACTTTGCTTTTATGAAGATGATGAGTTTACACGAATATGCCCTGGAAAGAAAGATTGCATATCAGTAAGAACAAGCAAAGGTACAAAAATCCAGTGCAAAAACGATTGATACTGTGCAATTTGAAAGAATTGTACACAGCTTATCGAGCCAAAAATGACACTGATAAAGTTGGATTTTCGAAGTTCTGTGAGCTGAGACCAAAGTGGTGCATAACAGTTGGTGCAGCTGGAACACACTCTGTATGTGTGTGCACCATTCACCAAAATGTCAAACTAATGCTTGCAGCAAGCCCCATCAAAGAAGATTATAAAAGCCTTATCAGCAAGATAGTTTGCAGCCTGGACTCAAAGAATTGTATGCTTCATCGTTGTGAAGAATGCCCTGGAATGGAAGAACTGAATGTATTTTTACAAAAGTGTTTTGAAGATAATGACCCTGAAGATTTGATTGAATATAAACAGTGGGTGCACACTGATAGGGATACTCTGGAAACGAAACAAGACAGTGTTGAAGACTTTATTGAAGCTTTAGCTAACAAAATTTTGAAGCTTTCTTCTCACCACTACGTTTCCAAATATCAAAGTCATCACTTAAAATTCACAAAAGAAAATTTGAAGCCGGATGAATTAGTTATTTTAATGGACTTTGCTGAAAATTATGCATTTATTATACAAGATTCAGTCCAAGGTTTTCATTGGGAAAACAGTCAAGCTACACTACACCCCTTTGTAGTGTACTACAACAATGCTGATCAAGTCCAAAGTATGAGCTTTTGTATTATCAGCAACTGCCTGCAGCATGACATTGTTGCGGTGCATGCTTTTTTGATCAAGTTAATCGAATATATGAAGAATACGGTGGAAGAAATAACACACATCTACTACTTCAGTGATGGCTCTGCAGCACAGTATAAGAATTACAAGAATTTTATCAACCTATGCCACCACAAAATCGACTTTAATTGCAGTGCAGAGTGGAACTTTTTTGGCACAAGTCATGGCAAATCACCCTGTGATGGCATTGGTGGAACTGTTAAATGATTAGCAGCTCGTGCCAGCCTTCAACGCCCTATTAATGATCAAATTTTGACGCCAAGCAATTTATTTGACTATTGTTCAACAAGTAAATGGAATTTTCTTTTTTTGTTTCTAAAGAAGAAATTGATGCAGTTTTTGAAGAGCCAAGAAGAAAGATTCAAAGATGGACGTACCGTAGCAGGTACATGAGAAAATCACCATTTTGTGCCAATTAATGAAGCTCAAGTCTGTGTCAGCAGGGTTTCCAATGATGCCGAATCATCATTTCTTGCTTCCTTAAACCCATTTGCTACAATCAGTCCTCCATTCCTATCAGTTGTTAATCTTCAGCCAGGACAATACATTGCTTGTATTTACGATAACAATTGGTGGATTGGCAACATCTGCAAAATTTCAATTGAACAGCATGAAGCCTTAGTCAACTTTATGCATCCACACAGAATAGCCCATTCAATTGTATTGGCCGCCTAGAAGAGACACCTGTTGGATACCAGGACAGCATATTGTGGCCAACATTCCAGCCCCCACAGCTACAGCAATGGGAAGGCAGTATAATTTAGAAGAGGACCTCATGCTGGATATTAATGATAAATTTCAGTCAATAACAAAATAATGAAGCAATAACTCAACAATCGTCTATAGTTCTACTTATAAAACAATGTATCACTTCGGCTTGGGATCCATTAAGAAACCCAATGGGCTTGGGATCCTTGGTAAGAAACCCTCAATGTCAGGCTTGGGATCCTTGGTAAGAAACCCTCAATGTCAGGCTTGGGATCCTTGGTAAGAAACCCTCAATGTCAGGCTTGGGATCCTTGGTAAGGAACCCTGGAATGCTGGGCTTGGGATCCTTGTTAAGAAATCCTCAAACACTGGGCTTGGGAACCCATGGTAAGAGACCCGCCCATGGCTGGCCTTGCCTGGCTATCGGGCGTGACCCCTAGGCGATGGGGTTACCAATTTATGCCTTGAATGAAGTGGTGTATATCAACTCATTCAATACATAAATTGGTAGTGGCTCAGCCACCATGGACCAACGCAAGGATGTTTCATTTTAAAATGTGTATACAATCTTTCCATAGCATTAATTTTATTGTATTAGATTTAATCATCACATAATCATAAATAAAAATTACTTGGGTGTCACTTAGCATCATTAGCAATAATAGTTTGAATGCATTGTACAAACAATTCCATTTCATTGCCTTCACACAGTATACTACGCTTGTTAAATAAAAGCAAATTTCAAAATAATTTCTCTAGCCTTAAAGGATAAGACCCAAACATAAAACAAGATGATTCTTGAAGGAAAAAGTCTGCTCTTTTCAACGGTATTTAAAAGAACTTGATTGGAGAAAAAGGTTTTGTGCTATGTAGTTTTGAAAATGTACCAAATTTGTTGCGTAAAATTTGAACCTAGTGTTCAATAGCACTTATCTTTGCAGCAAAGTGAGCTTAATAGCTGATACTTCGAAAGCTTAAAAGCAGTAATGGGCTCAGATAGCCAACCAAAGTACAAATTCCCAGAAGATTTTGTTTAAAAGTTATATGCATCAAAAGTCAGCCCCTATTTGACGTGACGGATTATTTTGGCAACTTTGTGACATAACAGTGATAAAACTAAAACTTTTTAATCCTTAGCACTGCAAAAATCATGCATAGCATAAAAAGTTGTCCTGGGTTGCCGTTTTTCAGGATGCTAGCTATTATGGTTCCATAACAGTAGTACTTGAAACTTGGCAATTTATTCACGCACACGTTCTTATTGCACAGGTGACCATTTTTCAGGAGGCCCTGGCACCCCCTCTATACTACTAATGAAACTGAGATTTGGCACAGGATCATTTTAAGCATAAAACCACACCTACACAAAGTTTCAATGAAATTGAAGATGGTGACCTGAAAATTTTTGTCAAATTTTGGTCACTTCAA
Source organism: Mermis nigrescens (assembly GCA_036768485.1). NCBI lineage: Eukaryota > Metazoa > Nematoda > Enoplea > Mermithida > Mermithidae > Mermis > Mermis nigrescens. Next base: position 10,297,145 of record JAVLUZ010000161.1, read on the forward strand.
ATGGCCATGATCATGGCCAAAACTAGCACCACGTTTTACACACTTGATTCATTCCTTTACAATTTTTCGAGGAAAATATTAATTGACTGTCAAAAGCGGCGCAGAACCACATATCTTCTGCATCACAAAAAATTAATTTTATGCAAAGAACGTATGGAATAATTTATTTTTCTTGAAAAGGAACTATATTTAGCTAAAATTTTCGTTGAAATCGAAAGTTATAGTGAACTGCGTATTTTCTGCATTTTAAAGCTAAATTTTGCTCAAAAAATCACTCAAATAATTTTAAAATTTTCAGTTCAATACGTTAGTATAGTCTGTACAACATTTAAGATGCCTCCTACCTTCATTTGAATAACAAATAACTGTAATAAAGTTCTACCCGTATTTTGATGTTTCAGAGAAGCTATATAAAACATCTTTGCTAGCTTTGCTGACATCAACTAGGGCAAATGGCTGGCGCTACCTTTTAATCACTTGGCTGTGGCCGAAGTCAAGCCGAGCGCCAGCACCACCTTTTACCCAGTTGATGAGGGCCAGGGCCAGTGCCAGCGCCACCTTTTACCCAGTTGGGGAGGGCCAGGGCCAAGTGCCACCTTTTACCCAGTTGGCGAGGGCCAGCGCCAGCGCCACCTTTTACCCAGGTGGCAATGGCCAGGGCCAGCGCCAGCACCACCTTTTACCTAGTTGGCGAGGGCCAGGGCCAGCACCAGCGCCACCTTTTACCCAGTTAGCGAGGGCCAGGGCCAGCGCCAGCGCCACCTTTTACCCAGTTGGCGAGGGCCAGCGCTAGCGCAACCTTTTACCCACTTGGCCATGGCCAAGGCCAGAGCCAGCGCCAGCACCACCTTTTACCCATGTGCGCCAGGGCCAGCGCCAGCGCCAGTGCCACCTTTTACTTATGCCCGAAGAAACAATGGCACTGATTATTGGCCAATGTTGGCCCCGGATTTTTCATTAAAGGCCAATATTGGCCAATAACAAGTGCATTAAGGGCCAATATTTGCAAGGTTTAAAATTCTTAAAAAGCTTCACATTCGTGTGTTTCAAACCCCATACTTTCGTGTTGGTAAACTCACACACGCACAATGCGCCATACCAAAATTGAGATCAGAAATCAAGAATAATACTAATGCTATCTCTTATATACAGTATATGCAGTTGCTATTTTTGTAAGAAACAGATAACTCATCTTACTCATATGTTTGTCGATTTCTGTGTACAGTATCGCGATTGCTGCTTCAGTTTGAAACACTTTTGTAGTCAATTTACATTGTCCGAAAAATTGTTGTCCATGCACAAGGTTTTGTGAAATAGACTATAGAAAGATCATCGTCGATACTCGCTCGATACATGCATCTGCCAGCAGCAGAATCAAAGTGGCACGATGGACTATTGGGATTGGCTGCTTTGCCCACTTTTGCATGTTCGTATTCGCGTGTACAGTAACCCAAATTTAGTAGAATTAAGTATAGTCTGTTTCGTTTATTGGAAAGCTTTTCCGCTGAATTTAGTCCGCATAAACCAGGCTACAAAAGTGACCTATAAGTACATACCTATATGATGCAGTCTTGCCTCTTAGCAGTATCAAAGATCATAATGCAACTCGATATTCTGTAGAATATACCTATTTGCTGTCGCATTAGTATAAAACACTTTTGTAGCCACTTTAAAATTTTCAAAAAACCCTCGATCAAATGAAACACACTATAGTTGCGTAGGTACCTTTATACGTACCTATTGTCCTGCTACATAGGTAGGTAACCCCTACCTAGCTATTTGAAATCGCATACTGACATGGCATTAGAATATTTATGCACACATGTACGTACATATGTATTTATGTAGGTAGGTACCTACATATGTAGGATTTTGCAATACGTAAGGCAAACCAACGACAATTAGAAATACCTACCATACAATTCAAACTACATAGGCGTAAAAGATAGGATAAGCAATCTCTTTCAAACAAAAAATAGCAACTGCATATACTGTATATAACAGATAGCATTAGTATCATTCTTCAGAATCTTGATCACAATTTTGCAATGGTGCAGTGTGCGCGCATGAGTTTACCAGCACGAAAGTATGGGGTTCGAAACCCACGGATGTGAAGCCTTTTAAGAATTTTAAATCTTGCAAATATTGACCCCTAATGCACGCGTTCTTGGCCAATGTTGGCCTTTAACAAAAAATTCGGGGCCAACATTGGCCAATAATCAGTGCCTTTTGAAGTCAGGTAGATTGGGGCGAATTCTAGAATAGCTCCATGTTCTAGATTTAAAAAAACAGCGTTTTTATGCGATTTCAAGCAGGTATTTTTAGCATAAAAGTTGAAAAAACAGACGGAAAAGCATTTGATTGAAAAAAAATTTCAAAAATTTTATTTTCTAACTTTCATTCCCGTCTGTTTTTTCAACTTTTATATTCAAAACTCCTACTTGAATTCGCATTAAAACGCTATTCACACCTTAATCAAAATTATCTTTAAGCTCTGTGCGGCTTCAGATTGGTGCCAGCGGATGATCTAAGCCTAAGAAAAAGATGGGGCGAAAATTGCGAAGCGAGTGAAGCGAGCGGAGCAATTTTCGCCCCATTTGTCTCAGGCTTACATTATCCCCTGGCACCAATGTGAAGGCACATACTAAGCCTAAGCCTAAAAAATAAATATTAGAAGAGACATAGGAAGAAAATGACACTAGCACCCTTATTTTCAAAATATATGTAATCCTTCCCTTTCTAGCTAACACAAACAAAAAAGATTGATCACCGGGTGGTTTTCATGACCATTATTATAATTACTGAAGTGTAAATTTTCACTCACTTTTATCTCTTGATATCCGTGCTGATCCAGACAGTCGTACGCCTTTCAGCAGTCGCTGGATAAAATTTCGTATATCAATAGTATCGAGCGTTCGATTAATGTGCCACGTTGAAACAAAATCTGATGATAAAAATTTGTATATCAATAGTTTCGAGCATTTGACAAATGTGCCACGTCAAAACGAAATCTGATTTCCGTATCAATAGCCACTGTCAAAACGGTTAATTTCAATGCTCCACCACACCTATCAGATTTTTAATCCGGCTCCTTCGATACTAATTGACAATCTTATACCAATTGTCAGTGTTTTGCCGAATCGTCGGATAGTTATTTAATTTCTGTAAGATTAAGATACATTCTTAGAACGCAGCAACTGTGCAAAGCATAACAATCTTGATCACAATCCCATATACAAAATGCGTATTACACAGCAGCACAGTAGAGCGTAAACAACTGGAATAAGCAGTTCTCGCATTCGGAACAACGTAAATCACTCATATGTATGATTGATAGAAATTTGCATAGAAAAGCAACATTGACTTCCACGTGAGCATAAGGTTACTAATCTAAAACTATCCGTAATAAATAATTCTCACTACCGAAGAAGCGTCTATTACGTAAATGACTCATGATAATAAAAAATTTGCATATAGAACCTACGTCGACTTCCATGCGAGCAAAAGATTACTAATCTGACACCCTACAGTACATAAAGAATTGTCACTCAGATGTGTTCCACAGATCACCTGCCTGTGATGTTAAGCACAACTTTTATCCTATGCATTAGGAACGGAGTGTTCTTTCAAGGCAACAGTAAATGCGCCTAACTTACATTCTTTTATAATAGTCATGGAAACTTACATCGACCGATCGCAGTGTATTTATTTAAGTACATAATGTTCGTTCAAGCTATACATAGAAACCAATAAATGCATTGTGGATAGTTATGTACCTACGTCCTTTATAAAGGTTCATCGTGTGCACGTATGTTCGAATTAACCTGTTCTTCTTTAATTCATAATAGATTCATCAATCGTCAGCATTATCGCCGTCGCCTTCGCTAATGAAGGTACATATTACCTATGTACCTAGTTACATACCTATGTACACAAGACAATTCGATCAATCATTGCGACGATTTTCACAGTCGCCTTCCCTAAACATTGCGTACCTACACACAAACAAATGTATGCATCAGTATACATTAGATCAATCAATACGCCGTTTACGGCAGTCGCCTTCCCATGCTTTGTGCTTCTATCACTTTACAACTTCATTCCTCAATTTCTCCCCTTCTAAATGCTTTCCGTCGATAATTTCTTTTGAATATCTCCCTTACAACTGATAATCTTTCGATAAATCCCCATTAATTTAAATTCTGTGACTTCTATCTATTCTAGAATTAAGCCGGTAGATCGTTCCAAACTGCAAGGTATTTGTAAAAAAATCAATTTTTTCTAAATTAGAATGTACAACAGGTATAACTAATTTAAATCTATTAATGCTGCGGAATATGATTTAATACAAAAAAATCATCAGCTTCCGAACATGATTTGTGACAATTCGTAGCTAGTGGCTAAATGATTTAGCATTGAAAAATACGTTCTATTTCTAGGTGGAAATCGTACCTTTTCAAAAACCTATTTTTACAAAAAACACTTTTACATTTAATTGAATGGGAACCGCCTGCTTTAAAACGCGTTGCTTGTGTAATAGTTATTAGGACGGAAGTCAATTATAGGCGAATGTAAAGTGCGCTGCAGAATTGCATTCAATCCGTTAAACTATGTATGTCTCATTAATTACGTCCAATACCTATTCCGCCCAATCGCACATCTCTGTGATTCCACTACTTCTGTTTCTGGTTTTGTTAATAACGATTATTACATTTGTTTTTCATCGGAGCTTTCTCATTTATATTCACATTCTTTGTTTCTAATTTTAATTTGCTTGGAAAATTTATGCTTTGTTAGGGCATTGACTGTGTGCCATCATTTCTACTCGCTTCCAGGGAAGAGTGAAATGAAAAAATTTTAAAGTGCCCTTTTACCGTAAAAACGCTTGATATGCGTTGAGAACACGATTTTTAAGTATTTCTGATGATGCTCTTTCTTTCTGGAATATAACAACGTAAAAATTTCGAAAAATTGCATTAAATTGACCAAAATATAGTCAAAAAATGACATATTCAATGACAATTTGCGCGAAGCGCCAAAAATTTGACAATTTTGAGCCATTTGAACGCTAAAAATGCTTAAATCTAGACACTTCCTATGATTTTTCTAAAAAAGTGTGAATTCTGGGGGTGAAAAATTTTTTGCGGAAGGTGAAATTTTGGGGGGTGAACTCCCAAACCCCCTATGATCATGTATGCTCGCTTCTATAAGTTAGCTATCAAAAAATACCTCAGCCCACCTATTAGATCTGTGACCAGCAAACGCGAATTCAAGTCAGCTCGTGATTTAGCTGATGGTTCAAGAATTCGATTGGAGCCAGAAATTCTTTAGAAGCTCTTATTTCTGAAGCATAATTTGCGAGCAATTGGATTCAATACACGGAAGCTCCTAAGCACTTTGGCTGATGAACATGTAGAATGCGGCGCAAGCAGCAGTAGTAGCAGTAGTGAAGATTCAAATAATATTGAATGTGATAATAGCAGCGACATAGAATATATTGATGATTCGGACAATTAAACACTGGACTAATTGTTTCTTGTGATATAAATGGTAATAAAACTTGATTTGAAAAGGCGCACCTAACTTTCCGCTTGCCATCTACTACTGAATGGAGCAGTCGTTCATTATTTCTCCTATGCCCACCCCACGTATGCGTCATGCAATAATATTTTCCTTGTCTGACTCCGCCCCCGGCCCCTGCCAAAAAAGTCGCCCCGGTCAATCAATAGTGTTGACTTAATTTATACTATGTTTAAGCCGTTCCGCGCCGATTGCAGCATGTTGGATGGAATTCAGAATAATTCCTAAATTTAAAAAAACCTTGTTTTTACGGTGCTTCAAGCATAGATCTTTAGTGCAAAAAGTTGAAAAAAAGGGACGGAAAGCCATCAGAAAAGGAAGAACTTGTGAAAAATTCCGTACATTTTCATGATTTATCAGTTCCTTTTTTTCTAATTTTGCAATAAATGATGCTAGAAACACCATGAAAATGCAATTCGCTTTCTGACATCATTTTTAGTAAGAACTGCGGGGCGGAATTCGCAATATTGGAAGATGTTAAATTTTCAAAAAAAAGACATTTCCTAACGACTTTGGGATGTGGAGTTCAAATTTAGAAGAATTAGGTGGCAGTCGGCCTTATTGACTGAGTTAGAGGCTGTTGAAGTTCACGTGCTTAAGGATAGGCTAAAAAAGGAAAAAATGGCGTTTGGGGTATTTTTCAGTTTTCAATTTGTGGCGACAGCTGCGGATTCAGATTGGTGCCAGACATGGGCTAAGCCTAAGGCATAAATGGAGCAAAAATTGCTCCGCTCGCTTCCGGTCCGCAATTTTCGCTCCATTTATCTCAGACTTAGCCCATGCGCTGGCATCAATGTGAATGCACATAACTAAGTCCAACCCTAAGACATTGGTAACCCCGCTCAGTCACAGTCCCCCGACGCTTCGAAGACTTATCTGAAACATTCTCTAAGGCAGAGCTTACTTTTCGCATATCCTTAAACACATGAACTTCAACAGCCTGTAACTCGGTCAATAATGCCGACCGCCATCTAATTCTTTCAAATATGAACTTCCCATCACAAACTCAGTTAGAAAATGTCCTTGTCTTAACTTTCTGGAACTTTACAACCTCTTCGACTTTAGCCAAATTGCTTAGGAAGCCATTAACCATCTGAATAATTCAATTGTAGTTGGTCCAGATGGTATATGTAATATTTTTATTAAAAAATTGTCGTTTCAAATGGTAAAGCCGTTAGTTATTTTTCTTTAAATATGACAAGAAAATATTTATTGTTCAGAAATAATACACGACTCTGGAAATATTCCCGAACTTTGAAGCATGGCACATGTTATCCCTATTTTGAAAAAGGTGGATCCAGCATTAGTTGAAAATTACCGGCCTGTTTCTCTTTGTTGTTCTATTGCCAAAATTATGGAAAGAATTATCAATAGTCAATGTTAAACTTTCTTGAGGTTAATAAACTAATATCTCCTTTTTAATTTGGTTTCCAAAAGAATAAATCTTGTGAAACACAGTTGTTAAAGTGTAAATTTTCATGGATTCAGTCGTTTGCCTAAAAAGAAAGTGTTGATATAATATACTTAGATTTTTCAAAAGCATTCGATGAAGTTAATAGTGAAAAATTTCTTATTAAGTTAAATGGATATGGAATAAAGGGTAATCTCTATACATGGTTGAAGGCTTATTTGTTTAATCGTTCTCAGTGTGTCGCATTGATCAGTCTTTTTCAGATTACGTGCCTGTCACTAGCGTTGTCATCCATGGAAGTGTCCTTGGACCTACGCTCTTTTCGATTTTCATGAATGATTTATGTGATGATATTTATAGTACGGTTTATATGTTCGCTGATGACATCAAAATTTTCAATATTAGTCGTAACTATAGATTATTGCAGTCTGATTTAGATAAGATTTTGGACTGTGCAATCAGGCACGTAGCTGGCCGTCCTATTTGGGGGGGGACCAATACCAGTTTTGGGGGGACTAAGCCCAAAAGGGCCAAAAATAGCACAGAATAATGTTTAAAAAGTCCAGTTTTTCGATTTTTCTGAATTTTGGGGGACGTGCCTGTGGGTAATCACATGGAATTTACCTTTTTCACGAACCAAATGTCATGCTCTCTATTTGGGTAATAATAATAAAAAAGTTGTTTATAGACTGAGTGGGGAAATTATTTCTAACGATAACCTGTTTGTCCGTGATTTAGGAGTTTTGTTCCCCAAAATTTAAAATTCAAGGAACATTATAATTCTTTGATTAAAAGAGCTTCCTCTTGATGTATTTTAATACACAAATCATTTTTTTCGCGTGATAAATATAACCTTGTTAAAGCTTATATTTGTTATGTTAGACCTTTATTAGAGTACTGTTCCGGTGTATGGGACCTCTCTTATCTTAGTGATATAAATCGACTGGAAGCTGTGCAACGTAGATTCATTAAATATATTTTTGGTTATAATAATATTCTGTCTTACGAGGATCGTTTAATACAACTTAAGTTATGCAGACTTGAATTAAGACGCTTGCAGATTTGCTTGTGTATGATGTACCAAATTATTTGTCATACATCATGTTTAGAAGCTGGTGATTTTTTTGTATTTTATGTCAATATTACCCGCAGCATTAATATATATTCAAATTAGTTATAAGTAACTTTTTCTGAATCATATCTCTTCTCTTAATTTTTTTGTAAATCTGTGGATGTGTTTTTAAGGATAGGGCCTATGAGTAAATTTTTTCTGAGTCATGGGATTTTGAATTTGCTCCAGGATTTTATTCAATGGTTTACATTTAGCTTTTACATTTACCAATTTCAGAAGCTGGCCGATTTTAGCAGTATTGCAAGAAAAGTTGTGACTTGTTTTGTTTCTTTTTGACCGATAATGTCAAATATTTTTTGTTCTGGAACGTATGGACTCTCAACTAGCTTTCACATACATGTCTGGTTTGACCTGATAAGTTAGTATATAATACTAAGGAATACATATTGCTAAAATTACAGGATTCCATTCCAACGGCACACGAATTTTTGGCTTTTCTACTGAATAATAGGGGTGTGCTGGGTCCAATTTTTCGAGAACTCGGGTCCGAGTCCCTAATTTCAAGGAAGTCGGGTTTGGGTACGGGTCAAAAAAGCTATACCCGGACGGATCCGGAGTTGGTGTGGCTTCGGTCCGACGTATAGCATGCGACAATATGATAGAGATGGCTGTTGCATGAGGTATACATGTATATTAGTGTGCATATTACTCCTGCACAATTTATTCAATGAACGAGTTCCAGTTTATTGTTTAATGCAGCCTAGTATCCATCCAGGACTATATTTCCAGGGAATCGCCAAAATTGAGAAAATCTATTTAATGCATACATGAGCAGCTTTATGTGGCAAAACCTTTTTTGATGTATTTTGCGTTTCTAAATCACTTCTACACCTTTTGATTATAAAGCGTGTAAAAAATTAAGTGATCCGGCAATATTCTTTGTCATTTTTACCTTTTTAATCAATTTTGCAGCGTTTCTGAGGAAAAACAATGCAAAAAAACGTGTAGACTATAAAAATCCGGCGCGAAGCGCCCAAACCTTTCACATTTTTTCGCTTTAAAATCAATTTTGCAGCTTTCTGAAGATAGGCAAAACAGGAATTCTATCTGTCGCAAACCCAAAAAAGATTGGCTTTTTTATCCTTTTAAGCTCTTAATTTTGATGTTCTGTGCAGACATGCATAGTGCAAGAGTTTTAAGAATTTAGAAACGGCGGATTGGATACGCGTCAAAAACATAAAGGTGTAATGTTTCTGACGATGTTATATCTTTCTAGAACGTAAAAACAATATCAATATTTCGAAAAATTAACAAAAATATTCGAATAAATTGAAAAAATATACTTAATCAAAATAAGTATTTGGCGTCAAGCGCCGAACATTAGACACTTTCGAGCTAGTTGAAAGCTAAAAATGCTTAAAACAGCACATTTATTATTATGAAGAAAATCGCGAATTCTGGGGCACGAACAGAAAATTACAGGTTGGACCCGGACCCGATACCTCTGGAGGTCGAATCCGTGTCCAAAATTTTGGACAATTTCGGGTCCGAGTCCGGGTCCAAAGTTTTGGACAACCTCGGATCTGGGTCCTCCCAAAATTTAATGAGGTACCTGACTATTCGGGTCCGGTTATCCGGCACACCCCTGCTGAAAAATAACTTTTTTTGGACATGCCCTGCTAATCAAATTATCCTTAGAATTAGGCTTAGTTTATTGGTTTTGTTGTCTATATTGCTATCTTATCTTACTATTGTTGCTGTAGACGTCATGAAAACTAATATTCTGTAGAAGTACCTACCAAATTATTAAATCAAGCACGTTTTCTTTTGAATTTCACTCCGCTGAGTCGAATAGAAAGTAATTTTTATCTGTTGCGAAAATACATGATTCACGATTTTCCGAAAAATCGTAGAAAACATCTCGATTTAAGCGTCTTTAGCGATCTTATAATTCAAAAGTGTCAATTTCTTGAGCGTCAAATAGTCATTTTCGAATGTATTTCGTTATGTTTTATTGCATTTTTTTGAAAATTTTTTGTTTTTATCGTATAGGAGGAATAAGCATCGTCAGAGACGCAAAAAATGATGTTTTTTAGGCGTGTTCGCCCTTTTTTGAGCTTATAGAAAAATTTTTTGGTATAATTTTCCCAGAATTCCCATATTTTGCATAAATGTATGGTCGCAATCGCAAATAAAAAATTACTGTTACCTACCGCCTTTCAAGATTTAATTTTTCCAATACCTGTTTGAACATTTATAGCCAAAAAAGAATTTTTCTGAATCCTTGGCTGCATAACGATATACATATACTTAAGTTATTTGCATACATGGGCAGCAGTCTAATTCTTTAGGTCTGATGGGGTGAAATTATGAAAAATAACACCGAAAATTCAATTCTGGGGATCTATCAATTTCGGGGTCCTGGGCACACCTGGGCGTGAGGGTGTTTGGGGGTATTCAACCCCCAGAAACCAAAATAACCCCCTAGAAACCAAGATATCCCCCTAGAATTCAATTTTTGAATTTTTTTTGGTTTTTTTCCGCAATTTTTTGATGTCAATGGATAGTGCTCGATGAGAAACGTTGAGGAATGATGCTTTTCCGCCATACCACCATTTGAAGCTAATTTTTGACCTTTGAAAAATCTTGCACCCCCCAAAATTTTGGTGCCGCCCACCTATAGTCCTGGGACCTGTTGCACCAAACGCCTCTGAACCTTTCTAGAGGTTCAGAGGTTCAGAGACGCAAAAATTCTGTTGCACCAATGTCTACACCTCTGAATCTCTACAAAGGTTCAGAGAAGACCTCTAGAAAGGTCTAATAAATATCTCTAGAAAGGCTTCTGTTGCACAAATAATCTAGTGATTTAGAGGTCTAGAGGTTCAAGGGCGTTTAGTGTAGTTATTTCTAGTGTGATTTGTTCCTTTATTACACAAATTTCTTGCTTAAACAGCATCGGTTAAAGGTTGTCACAAACCAAATATAGATTTTTGTATTTCTAGCTGCTTAACTGGCGAAGGAAAAATCATTAGCTTCATCTCAATCGCTTCAAATTCCATTTTATTTCATTTGTGATTGTTGCTGAAAATGACCCTAACGTAAATTCTTGTGCTTCTTAATTCCGATTTTCCGCAGTAGTTAAATTTTTTGATTACTGATGCAGAAATTGCGTCGAAAACCGAAAGAATCAATACTTTAAAGATAAATTTGCACCTCTGAACCCCTGAAAAACCAACCTTTCTAGACGTCATTGGTGCAACAGATCACCTCTGAACCACTTAAGCGTGCCTCTGAACCACTGATTTACTGAAGGTCTGAACCTTTGATTGGTGTACCAGGTCTCAGACCCCTAGACTCCAAATGCCCATGTGTGGTTTTTAGTTATACAAAAGCCCGGAAGTTATATCTTATACTTTTACCGATAGATTTTTTGTTGCCTTACTTTTGTATTTAATTTGTAATGTGAAATAAAGAATTGCCACTTACTTTTCAGGCTTCGTTATATGTTGTTTCTTTGACTTCATGAAGAGTTTATGCCGTCTTCAACTTAATGGATGTGAACTTGTACGTTCTTTGTCCACCGCTAATCAGTTTAATTATGACATTTTAAAGGATCGAGCTGCGCAGTCTTCAGCAGTTATAACTACGCCACTTCATTTGTCGAATAGAGCTGTAAAGATTCGCGCAAAGCATTTAGAAAAGTATGACGTTATTCTAAATGTAAAATCCTACTCTAGATCAGAATTTGAAAGTTTACTTAGTACATACAGGGTGGCCACTCACCCGGGAATCCGGGAAACCCGGGAAAAGCTCGGGAATTTTTTCGGCACTTGGGAAACCTGGGAAAAACCCGGGAATTACGTCAAGAAATTTAGTTTGAACTCAGTTTTTTGGAGGCCAAAAATATTGAATTAATAATACAATGTTACATTTTTTATCGCTTTTAGTATCTTACTACTTTACGTGTTTTTATATTTTATCATGTAGCATTTATTTCCGTTTTTCTTCTCGCCCATTGTCACATCGTTGATTGCTATTTGTGTATTCTCTTTGTTTGATATAGCTGGTAGCTATTTGTGCTATTGTTCGCTAAGACGTTTTTGCAACAGTGTTTTTTGTACTCGGCAAAGATTTTTCCCGATGTACAAAGACTTTTCGGGACCGTCTTTGTACATGTACAAAGATTTTTGGGAAGACTAAAATTGCAAAAAAGGTCTGAAATTCGCAAAAATTTTCGGCGCTTAGCGCCGAAATGAATAATTATTTGTTCTATATATCTTTATAATGGCAGAGATTGCATTTCAAAGGGAAAAATGTCAAATTTAGTGATTTTTGCCCTTAGAGACTCAGAAATTAGCTAAAATACCCTATCAAAAGTCGAACAACTCTGTTTTTGGGAAGATTTTCGGGAAGACAAAAACTGTAAAAAGATGTGAGATTCCCGAAAATTTTCGGAGCGCCGATATGAGTAATTGTTTAACCTATGCAGGGGCGGATTTAAGTGGGGGCGGTGGGGGTGCGGCCGCCTCCCCTTCCATTGGCCAAAAATATTTGGCGAGATAAAGAATGGATAAGCAATTGCAATGATTTTTGGCCGTCAGTGACCATAACTTCTCAAATTTTTTCGGCGCTACGCGCCGGATGATACCTATTAATGACATTTATTTACTTTCTTGGCGACATGGAAGCACGTTTTTTTTGTATTAGGCAAAGATTTTACCCGATGTACAAAGACTTTTCGAAAGACAAAAATCGCAAAAAAGGTCTGAAATTCGGAAAAATTTTCGGCGTTTCGCGCCGTAATGAGGAATTGTGTGTCCTATATAATAGCAGAAATCGCATTTCGAAAGGATAGCAGAAATCGCATTTCGAAAAGTTATAATAGCAGAAATCGCATTTCGGAAGGAAAAATGTCGAATTTTTCGCGCTTCGCGCCGTTTTAAGACGATTCTGACTGATTTTTGCCCTCATTAAACCAGGAATTAGCCAAAATACACTATTAAAGGTCGGACAACTCTGTTTTTACCACACTAAAGTCGCTACCGTACTATATCATAGTATCCAAAAATTTGTGTGTACAAAATGTACAAAGACTTTTAGGGACCATCTTTGTATATGTACAAACGGACCTTGTACAAAATAACACTGCCTGGAAGCCATTTTCTGTTCATCTAGGTTTCAAAACAATTTTAACATCTATTTTTGCATAGTTTTTCCTATTTTCAATTAAAAATTTCGATGTTTCGCATCAAATGCTATAAATACAGGAAATCAAGCAGTAAATCATGCTTCTAGACGTCTATCCGCTTTGATTTCACAAATTTTTCGGCGCTTCGCGCTAGATTTTTGTTAAAGTCAAAGAAATTTAATGTTTTTTTCGCACAAAATTGTCTAACATTTTAAAATTTTTAGAAAAAAATATTGCGTCAGGTGATTTTATGTAAAAGTATACAATGTAAAACACCGAAAAAAACGCCATTTTGCGCATTAAGAGCAAATTTTTGGACCTATTTTTGACTTTTTCTGAAAAAGTTGGGATACCGTTCCCCCCATAAGAAAATTCTAGATCCGCCACTGATCCTATATATCTTTAAAATGGCAGAATTTGCATTTAGAATGGAAAAATGCCGAATTTTTCGCGCTTCGCGCCGTTTTGAGTCAATTTTTAGTAATTTTTGGCGTGAGAAACCCAGAAATTAGCTGAAATACACTACCAAAGATCGAAAACCCTGTTTTGCCACACTAAAATCGCTACTGTACTCTATTATAGGCTGTGAGAACTGCTATCGACAACTCGTTAGCATCATTGAAAAAGAAATTATGATTGTTCCAAAACGTTTCGTGTAGTATTTGCATTTGTTTGATTAAAGTTGCTTGTGCCTTATCCTTTTTCATGCTCTTATCATGACACTTCTTCGTATATAGTGTGCCTTTAAAGCATGATTTAAAACCGGGAAATTGTCCATAAATCACCCGGGAAACCCGGGAAAAACCCGGGAATTTTACTTTGGGAAACCAGTAGCCACCCTGTACATACTTCGCTTACTATTGCTTTTCTATTGATAAAAAACGAATGTTATTAGGTAACATACGTGGACACGTCAAGGTTTTTTAGGGTCAAATCGTATACCTATGACTTGCGGGGCCGGTCATTGACTCATGACCAGACAAACACTGCATGGGAATTCTAAGAGGTGAGACTAAAATTATTTAAAGTGCATTTTTGGGCTCAAAAGCGATGGGAATGCGTCAAAAACGCAATGATTTGCTTTAAATCCGACGTGTAGGTGATAAATTTTTGGTGATAACACAAGTTGCATTTATTCTTTTTACTAAAACTTGCGAAGTCGGTCTGGTTTCTCTTACGGGGTTGCAGGGTTGCTCAGCCGCCAGAGTCAAGTCACTTGACCCTGAATTAACTCTGTGCCCATATATGAACGCTATATATTTGTGTGGAATCACAATGAATCTGCTTGCGCCTTATTGCTGAATTAGGTTAAACTCGTACATATGGTCGTAGCCAGGGGGATGGCGGGGTGGGGGTGACCGCCCGTTTTGTACGAAAAAATGCTCCAAAATGCATAGAAAATGCGCGTACCGTTTTTTATTTATGTTACAAAGGAAACTCGTTTAAGCCTCAGGATTTTAAATCACCTTGGGCAACAACCAGATATGCACAGCGTGGGAATTCTGGGGAGGGGGTTAAATCGAAAAATTTTTCTTAAGTGTGTTTTTGGATCAAAATTGGTGAATAAGGAAATCGTTCAGTATAGCATGGACCGGACAACGAGAAATAAGTCGTGTACATGTAGATAGCTTGGAAATGAAATTTTTTGTAAAGTTGAAAAAAGTGAAAAAATAGAGCTCATTGAAAAACGCTCGAAAATGCCCTTATTCTTGTCCATCTCCTAAGAGTTCTATGCACTAATGAAAGGCTCCGTGCGCAAACGCTCTATTTTTGCCATTAGTGGCCGCGCAAATGGGGGTGGCGCTAACAAATTACTGATTTATACCAGTGTTTTTTGTATTCGGCAAAGATTTTTCCCGATGTACACAGACTTTTCGTGACTGTCTTTGTACATGTACAAAGATTTTGGGAAGACAAAAATTGCAAAAAAGGTCTAAAATTCGCTTCGCGCCGTTTTAAGACGATTCTTAGTGATTTTTGCCTTAAGAGACCCAGAAATTAGCCAAAATACACTACCAAAAGTCGAACAACTCTGCTTTTACAACACTATAATCGCTACTGTACCATATTTTAGTACCCAAAAATTTTTGTGTACAAAATGTACAAAGACTTTTGGGGACCATCTTTGTACATGTACAAACGGACCGCGTACAAAAAAAGGCACTGATTTATACTGATAGTTTGTAATTTGTCTTTGATTTAAGATTAGGCGAGTGGCGGGAAAAATACAAAGTCGACCTATCAAGATCACGGCTCATAATTGACTGCGCGAATAATCGGCTGCTGCGACATTACGAAAACCAGAAATATCCGCCGAATAAACCGCTTCCTCTCATTACTCAACACTGGCAAAATAAAAAATACAACAAGAGTGTACTAGTGATACGGAACACTTTGACTGTCAACCCTTCAATACTCCGACGAAAAACAGGTTAGTTAGTAGGTTCCTAATGATAATTATTTCACTGATGGCTTGTGCGTCGCTAAAACTGGAGTATCACATCAAAGTTAGCGTTTTTGGAATAGGCGAGTACAGATCGATGTCCATTAATTTCAAAACAGTCTTTTTGTCCGAAATAAAGCGTTGACGTAATATCTGAGGATGACGTGAAATCACGATAGAATCCCTATTTCGCCTTGGAGGTTAGAGATGCACAACTGTTCATTGTAATAAAAATTGAAGACAAAGAGAAAGAAATATAATTCAGCGAGAATAACACCAAGTTTTGGTTTATAAAAATTGCCTTCCAGGAAATTTTTCTTCTATTGGCTCAAAAGTGCCAACTTTTTATCGTTTCGCGCCGCATGATCATATGCTGACTACATTTTGTCCAATTCCGTGTTTTTTTTGTGTAAGGTCCGTTTGTACATGTACAAAGATGGTCCCTAAAAGTCTTTGTACATTTTGTACACACAAATTTTTGGGTTTTATAATATAGCACAGTAGCGATTTTAGTGTGGTAAAAACAGTTGTTCGACCTTTTGGTAGTGTATTTTAGCTAATTTCTGGGTTTCTGGGGGCAAAATTTTTCTTTCAGAATGCGATTTCTGCTATTATAAAGATATATAGGACACAATTACTCATTTCGGAATTTCATACCTTTTTTTGCAGTTTTTGTCTTCCAAAAATCTTTGTACATGTACAAAGGCGGTCCCGAAAAGTCTTTGTACATTGGGAAAAATCTTTGCCGAATACAAAAACAACTAAGGTTCAATTTACTCGATTGCTTATGTTTTTTTGAATTTTTTCTCGTTTTTATGTTCTATAAAGAAAGAGCATCGTCAGAAACGTCAATAAATAGTGTTTTTGACGCATACCATCACTGTCTTTTTTGTACTCGGCAAAGATTTTTCCCGATGTACAAAGACTTTTCGGGACTGTCTTTGTATATACATGTACAAAGATTTTCGGGAAGACAAAAATTGCAAAAAAGGTCTGAAATTCACAATAATTATGAGCAATTATGTTTTCTATATATCTTAATAATGGCAGAAATTGCTTTTCAAAATGAAAAATGTCAAATTTTTCGGCGCTTCGCGCCGTTTTAAGACGATTCTTAGTGATTTTTGCCCTTAGAGACCCAGAAATTGGCTAAAATACACTACTCAAAGTCGTGCAACTCTGTTTTTACCACACTAAAATCGCTACTGTACCATATTATAGTATCCAAAAATTTGTGTGTACAAAATGTACAAAGACTTTTGGGGACCATCTTTGTACATGTACAAACGGACCTTGTACAAAAAAACACTGATATCCATCGTTTTTAAGCCCAAAGAGGAAGCTTCAAAAAATTTTTGGTTTCACCCCGTATTCCCTCCCATGCTGTGCATGTTGCTCGGAGCTGTATTTATAATCATAGACAATTGATACAAAATTTGAGGCTAAGCGACAAGTTTTTTTTAGAATTTTTGCCGGATATACTTCAAAGCGCTAGTTTTTTATATTTAACTCTAAATATTTTTAAATCATAAGGATTACGTCAGAATAAAGTCTTATTATTGTAGTCTCATGAGAAAAGCATACATGTGCTGTGCATTGTGCTATATTCCCACCAGTCTTTCCCCTTACATTAAGTAAATTATTGAATTTATCATCTCTAAGGAACATGATCCGATATACAAGCATAGCTACCACGGTTTTTTTAGCGCCACGGTAATAAAAGTTGCCCCATGCAAATGGAAATTTTGGTCGTTAGCACGACGTGCTAACGGACACCAAGACCTATTCGAGTAAACAGTCTTTTTGACGTATTTTTTAAAGCAAAAATCTCAAAAAGTTTTCGTCGCTTAGCGCTGAGTAGCATAATTACTGTTTATTTAGCTTCTAGCGCGCGATTTAAACACTACACTTAATCGTCGTGCAATCTAAAAGATTATGCATTTGCCTCACCTTGTATTTGTTTAACGATGTCTAGCACTAAATAATTACTCTATGATCACTTCGAACTGTTTTCTGTTGTTTGGAAGCCAAATTAGCTTCTTTATATTTATTTATCATTCAATTTTATATGCGCAGTGGCATCTGTTATCAGATTAAATTAGTAACTGGCAATCACATCATGATTTGCGATGTTGTAATAGATAAAAACCTGTTTAGCTTCCTGCGTCTATTGTGCTTTAGGAAGACGATAATTATGATTTAGCATGAATTTTCCGATTTAGGTATATAAATTTAGTTGCACTTGCAAAAATAGTTGTTACAAAAAAGGAAAGGGCATGCATCAATGACACCATATCTATTATACGGGTAAGAAACTAGCGTGCTAATGTAAGCCCCCGTGCTAATGGAAAAAATTTTAATTAGCTCCAGTGCTAATAGGGGTCGTGCTAACAAACGCTGATAGCTACATATTTCGTTTAGGTACAAACGTAAGGAATGATATCAAGCGTGATTTTGATGGGCATTCAATAACTAGCTTTGACGATATAAAATTGAGCGATGAAGTGAAGTCCGTGTTGTGCGAAAATTTTCGAAGGCCCACTGAAGCTCAGGCATTATCGATGCCCGCGATTTGTTCGGGAAAAAATCTTATTTTGGCAGCCGAAACTGGATCCGGCAAAACACTGGCCTACATAGCCCCGTTGATTCACAAATTGGTTAGACAGAGAGCCAGACGAGGCCTTCCTGCACCTGGCCAACCAAGGGCCTTAATTATGGCTCCTAATATGGAGTTGTCGACGCAGATTTTTAACGTTTTAGAAGAATACTCCGCGGTGACCGATTTGAAAGTCGCCAAATTAACGAGTAGTTACATTTATTTCTTGCACAGTGTTTCACAGTTTTATGAAATTCTGCATTTATACTACGTCATATGATGGAAAATTACTTTTTCTATGTTTTTCCTCCTTAAACTCTTTTTTTGCTAATGCGTTCCATTCCACCTCAATCTCATAATCAGCTTGCAATTTTTAGAATTTCAATTATTTAGATTCATTAAACCCGATTTTGGCCTTAGCTTTTAAGTCATATTATTATTAATGATTATTTTGAACAGAAGTGTGCAACCTACTCTCTTGCTTGTTAATCCATGCACGTACTCGTACGTCCTGGAAAATTAAATTGAAAAATATCCATGTAGAATGAAATTAAAATTCGTGAGTGTTATCAGGCTTGAATGTTGAACTTTTTTCAAACCAGAAGTAGTATTGGATCATTAAAGCACAAGGTCAGGATCGGCAGGGGAGGGGTAAAATCTCAGGAATGCAAACCAGTAAATTCAGTGTTCACAATTTTTCGCTATTCAAACGATGAAAATGGACAACATGGGATATAAAGCGCTTTTTTGTGGTAATATCGCATATTGTAAAGCATTTTAATTAATTTTGGTTGCATTACGTCGCTTTTAGTACTAAAAACATGAAAATTGATCATTTCAGGCGCTTTTTGAGTCAAAAGCGTATAAAAGTAGTAATCCAGCGCGAAACATCAGAAAATTCTTGACATTTTTACTGCTTTTGTCCTAAAAATAATTCAGAAAACGTTCTATCAGCTCAAAATAACCGGACAGTACCTTTTTTACTGACTCTCCAGCGGGGGGTGACACCC
Source organism: Mermis nigrescens (assembly GCA_036768485.1). Lineage (NCBI taxonomy): Eukaryota > Metazoa > Nematoda > Enoplea > Mermithida > Mermithidae > Mermis > Mermis nigrescens. The sequence goes on from JAVLUZ010000161.1 coordinate 10,316,445, forward strand.
CTTCTCGTACATGTAACAGGGGGATGGGGGATCCCCCATCCAAAGTTTGTTGTCCTCCTGTCCTCCTTAAAGCCAGAAATTTTTTGACCCTTCCTGTTTCAAATTTTTGGCCGTTTTCAGGCTTTTTAAGTCGTTTTCGGCCAAAAATTAGGGATTATTTACCCCTTCCTCCCCTAAAAAGGGCCGGGGCCCTCCGCCTGAAATTTCGAGCCTTTACATGTATACCCCTTACCCCTATGTGCCGGTATATAGATAGCTAGTTATGTATACACGTGATCAAGATTGAATTATTAAGTACATACTGTGCTTGGCCCAAAATTATCGGCAAAACTTGGGTCATTCTATTTAATCACAATAATGTATGACATTATTTATATACCAATTCGTTAACGATGTGTTATTCTGTACCGTAATACTTAAGGGAAAGAATTGATTTCCGAAGAGTTCACTGGCCAGTTTGACGTCATAGTTGCGACACCAGGTCTTGTTGCTAATTTGATGCGAAACAATGTGATCAGTTTCGATGCTCTTTCCACCGTAGTTTTGGATGAAGCTGACACTTTGCTCGACGATTCATTCAGGGAACTCATCTTGAATATTCTTAGTGGCGTAAAATTTCAGCTAGATGATTCCCTAAATACAGGTATTATTAAAATTAGGTGCTTCTTTATGGTTGAAAAACAATTGTTAATGCCAATCATATCATTTTCATTGAATTTAAGGCTCATGCTTGCTTATTTCTATTTTGATGCTTTTGGAGTATGCACAAATATTACTAAAAGTGAGCGGGATTAATGCTTTCAGATTGCAAATAGTGATTCAAGATTGGAACGACGAAAATATTTACTACACACATGTTTATGTAGATTCTGTTTCGATGCTACGTACATAACGAAAGAGTCAGTAAATAAACGAAATGCATTTAAATTTTTACGATTTTCGCAGGGTCACTTTTACTTTAATAAGCTGAATGGTGTTAATGTTAGTATTAGGTATTAGCCTAGCTGGAAGCTATCCAAAGCCAAGGATATGCCTGAAGCAATTAATAATATTAATAATAATAAATAGAAATAATAATACCAATAATAGAAATAATAATACCAATAATAATAATAATAAATAATAATAATAGTAATAATACTACCTAATAATAATAATGATAATAATAATAATGATAATACATAATAATAATAATAATAATAATAATAATAATAATAATAATAATAATAACACATAATAATAATAATAATAATAATAATAATACATAATAATAATAATAATAATAATAATAATAATAATAATAATAATAATAATAATAATAATAATAATAATAATAATAATATAAATAATAATAATAATAATAATAATAATAATAATAATAATAATAATAATAATAATAATAATAATAATAATAATAATAATAATAATAATAATAATAATAATAATAATAATAATAATAATAATAATAATAATAATAACAATACATACATACATACATACATAATAATAATAATAATAATAATAATAATAATAATAATAATAATAATAATAATAATAATAATAATAATAATAATAATAATAATAATAATAATAATAATAATAATAATAATAATAATAATAATAATAATAATAATAATAATAATAATAATAATAATAATAATAATAATAATAATAATAATAATAATAATAATAATAATAATAATAATAATAATAATAATAATAATAATAATAATAATAATAATAATAATAATAATAATAATAATAATAATAATAATAATAATAATAATAATAATAATAATAATAATAATAATAATAATAATAATAATAATAATAATAATAATAATAATAATAATAATAATAATAATAATAATAATAATAATAATAATAATAATAATAATAATAATAATAATAATAATAGTAATAATAATAATAATAATAATAATAATAATAATAATAATAATAATAATAATAATAATAATAATAATAATAATAATAATAATAATAATAATAATAATAATAATAATTGATAATATTTATTTACTTAGGTACAAAACGCGCGTTAGATATACACTTGTTGTCAACTTTTGAAATGCTACAGGCATAAAGCATGACAGTCTTTTGTGGAGACAGCTCGGACCATTCATGCACATGCGAGGGTATATTACTCTCCGCTGAAGGGTCGGCCCGGCAGGTATTTTTCGGCGATTTTGAGCTGACGGAACGTTTTCTGCATTATTTTGGAGGACAAAAGCAGTAAACAGGTTTTTCTGTTGTTTTGCGTCAATTACTAATTTCATGTGCTTTTTACTTAAAAGGTGCCCAAAATTGATCAATTTCTATATTTTTAAGTGTTTTAAAAGCTACGTAATGCAGTCAAAATGGACTAAAAATGATCAAAAATGTGGTATAATGCATCATGAAAAGCTTTTATATGGTATTTCGAGATTTTCGCCGTTTGAATAGCAAAAAAATCGTAAACACTAAATTAAGTAATTTGGGTTTCTGAGATTTTACCCCCTTCTGCCGACCCTGACCTTGTGCATCTTTGACTCAAATGGATCTTAGTGGAGCGAGCGCAAATGATTTATAATTTATAATTCAATTATAGTCCAGTTATATATAAATTAAACATGGTAAGTAATTTGAAAGGCGCACAACTGTAGATGCACAGCTTGATCGGTCGGGGTCAAATATTGAATTTTTTGTGCCAAAATGGTGTCAAAAATTGTTACTATAAATGCTTAATAGCGTTAAAACTATGTTAATGCTAAGTTTCTGTTCGATTTCGTGCATCTTAAAAGGATTTTTCATTTTCATAGGGTTTTTAGCCTTCGTTTTGCCTCGTTTTTACTAGAAATTTCCCATTTTTTCGTTCCGGAGGGATGCCCTAAAAAATTGCCCTTACTGACCAGGTCCGTATACAGGATTCGCCCGAGTCGAACAGTTTTAACTCATTACATATTTTGCCCAAATTCTAGGCTGCCAGCTGCTTCTTATTTCGGCCACGTTCCCAAACGATTTAGACGCATTTTTGGCAGGTTTGCCGGAATTGCGAAGTTTTGAACGTATTACGACCTCTAGTCTGCATAAATTACAGCCACAGGTCACGCACAAATTTATCAGGGTACTGAAATCTACGAGACTCGAGCAAATGCTTGTTCTGGCTAAACAGGAGCATAAAGAAAAACGTAGTTGTCTAATATTTGTTAATGACAACAAGACCGGTTCGTTTCTGCATCAGTAAGTTGTACAAATGTTACATATGCTATTTTAAATATGCTGATTTAGCGCATATGCATGAAGTGCGCACGCCTATCTTCTAGCATTCATTGTGTAAACGCTGCGTCTGAAGCTTCTCGAGTTGTATCACTGATCCAGAAAAGCTTTGTCTCAAAGGATATTGAATTGATGGTAAAGCTTTTAAAGTCTATGTAAGACCCATTTTGGAGTACAGCTCAGTAGTTTGGAAATCTTATTTGATTAAGGATATCAACTGTATTGGAAAAGTTCAGCGTAGATTTACGTAAAGAATAATATTGCGACAAGGTGACTTGTCTTACAATGAACGGTTGGGTTTTTTAATCTTGAAAGACTCGAAACTCGGCGTATTCATTTTGATCTTACCTTTGCTTCCAGAATAATCAAGAGACCGTTACTTTCGTTTGAAGACTTTTTTGAACTCGAACCAGAAAGGGGTACCAGATCGGTAAATGATATAAAGCTTTATATCCGCAAATTTCATTTAGACTGTAGGAAAAACGACTCTGCAAACAGGACGGCTAGAATTTGGAATACTTTGCCCCAAAGCATTGTTGATTGTAGATCTTTTAAATGGTTCAAGGATTTGACTTCAAAACCTTGTTTAGATGAGTTCCTAAAGGGCGTACAGTGCTCGCCACGAATGCTTACGTTTTAATATGCTCCATAGGATGATAGAGCTTGTTAGGGTTATATCTTTAACACGTTGGTCCTATTTCCGCCCACGCACGACCGACCTGTTAAACATATAAGCCTTAACAAGCTCTATCATCCTATGGAGCATATTAAAACGTAAACATTCGTGGCGAGCACTGTACGTGAGCGCGATCCGCCTGTACGTCTCAGCCATTACTAGCTATGCTGTAAACTTTCTTTCGTTCTTTCGACATTATCTTTCGTTAAATCCTTCTTTCATGTAATTTTTTTATTGCATTTTTTACGGTAGTAATTGCCTAATAAATATTATTATTATTATTATTACTTAAGGAGGGTACAGGGGCGTACAGGCGTGGATGTAGAGGGGGCGGGGCATACATGTACATAACGGCTCGGAATTTTGGGAGGGGGTCCTCGGCAGACATGTACAGCATGGGAATTCTGGGGGGATGAAAGCCAAAAGTGCCTTTTTCGGGCCTAAAAATGGTGATTGCGTGTCAAAAACATCGTCTTTTGGCGTTTCTGACGATGCCCTATCTTTCTAGAGCATAAAAACATAAAAAAGTTTCGTTAAAAATCGAGGAAAGTCGAATAAATTGAACAATATATAGGTTAAAACATGAGTATACGTCGCGAAGCACCGAAAATTTTGCATTTTTGGGCAAAAAACACAGAAAATGACATTTTTCTACCAATTTTCAGGAAAGTTTAATAAACTTTTCAAAAATCGCCAATTCTTATTCTGAGGGGGGGGGTGAAAAAATGTTTGCGGGGGTGCAAATTTTTCTGGGTGGGGTGGGGGGTGAAACCCACTCCCACGATTCTCCCCCAAGATCATGTATTGTCCCCGGCAATTTTTAGAAAGGGAGGGGTTAAATAACCTATAATTTTCAGCCTAAAACGGTCAAAAAACACCTAAAAACGGCCAAAAAAATCAAATTTTTTCAAAAAATCGTGAGGGAGAGGGGGTTTGGTCAAAAATTTCCTGGCTCTGTGGGATGGGAGGGGGCAGCCTACTTTGGGGTGAAGGGATCTTTCCTGTTACTGGACGGGGTCCCTGTTGTCAAAAAATAGTTGGGCACAATAGAAAATAATATGTACTTGTTGATCATGTTAACCATTTTTTTGTGCCGATTCTTCGAATTTTTCTGGCGCGACGCGCCGGGTAGTATTCATTAATGACATTTACTTAATTTCTTATCGCTCCATAAACGTTACTTGTACGTCAGAAGAGTAGCTATGTACAGAACAAGGATTTTTTAGTTCTTACAATGATTTCTCGAGTATTTTTTCAGTGCTTTGTGCCGATTTTTGCACTAATTTGTGCGTTTTCGTAGAAAACTTTAAAAAAATTTACAACTTTTTTTCGCTTAACAAATAATTGTGTCTATCATAAGACAGAACAAAAGCATCTTTAAGCATAATGGACGGATTCTTAGGATAATTTTTGACACTGTTAGGAAAATTTGTTAGGAAAAAAATTTAAAACTAATAATTTAAATTTAATAAAAAAATTAAATTATTACAAAAAATTCAAAAATTATAAAAATTAAAAAAAAAGATTTTGAGAGCGCGTAATTTTTCGGCATTTCTGCTGACGATGCTCTATCTTTATAGAATATAAAAATAAAAAATTTCGTAGCAATATCAGAAAAATTCGAGTAAATTGAACAGAATATAGTAAAAAAATGAGTAAATGGCGCGAAGCGTCGGAAATTTGACACTTTCGAGTCCGAAGATCGCTAAAAACGCTTAAAATCTGTGGAAGATCATGTGTGTTCCCACACAGATTCATTCTCTAATCGTACCTATTTTTTTGTTAAATTTGTTCGAATTTTTTGATATTTTTTCAATTTTATTATGTTTTGACGTTTTAGAAAGATTGAGTATCGTCAGAAACGCCAAAAGACGATGTTTTCGACGCTTATTCACCATTTTCGAGCCCAAAAAAGACACTTAAAACTTTTTTTTGGTTTTACCCCCAGAATTTTCACGCGGTGCAGTCTGGCCCTCAGGAAACTCGGTTTTCCCCCTCACAGATCCTTGGATCATTTGCATGTATAATGAAGTGTGACGTTACGTATTCTCTTTCGCATATAATTGAATTGTCATGTAGAAACTTGTCTAAATGTTCATGTAAGGCAGTTTTCGCGTTAAACGTTTTACAGAAAATCACACGTAAAACGGCAAAGATAATTGAAACAAATGTTTAATTAAGCTTTTACGTCACGAGTCAAGCCCATTCATCTAATTTTTTTGTGTCTTACATAGGTGCACAAAGTAAGGGTTGGCAGCAGTGTTTTTTTTGTACAAGGTCCGTTTGTACATGTACAAAGATGGTCCCCAAAAGTCTTTGTACATTTTGTACATGCAAATTTTTGTGTACTATAATATAGTACAGTAGCGATTTTAGTGTGGTAAAACAGGGTTTTCGATCTTAGGTAGTGTATTTTAGCTAATTTCTGGGTTTCTGACGCCAAAAATTACTAAAAATTATCTGAAAACGGCGCGAAGCGCCGAAAAATGTTGACATTTTTCCATTCTAAATGCAAATTCTGCCATTTTAAAGATATATAGGACAAATAATTTATCAGTTCGGCGCGAAGCGCCGAAAATTTTGGGAATGTAACACCTTTTTACAGTTTTTGTCTTCCTAAAAATCTTTGTACATTTTGTACACACAAAATTTTTGGGTACTATAATATGGTACAGCAGCGATTTTAGTGTGGTAAAAACAGAGTTCTTCGACTTTTTGTAGTGTGTTTTAGCTAATTTCTGGGTCTCTAAGGGCAAAAATCACTAAGAATCGTTTTAAAACGGCGCGAAGCGCCGAAAAATTTGACATTTTTACTTTTGAAATGCAATTTCTGCCATTATAAAGATATATAGAACACACAATTACTCATTTGGGCGCGAAGCGCCTAAATTTTTTCGAATTTTAGACCTTTTTTGCAATTTTTGTCTTCCCAAAAGTCTTTGTACATGTACAAAGACGGTCCCGAAAAGTCTTTGTACATCGGGAAAAATCTTTGCCGAGTACAAAAAAACACTGGTTGGCAGGGGGTGAAATTTCAGAAATCCAAAACAGTGAATTTAACGTTCACAAATTTTTTTGTTGTTCAAACGGCCAAAATGGTCAAAACAGCTTATAAAACGTCTTTCTGTGTTAATTTTGCATTTTAAAAACATTTCTAGCCCATTTTGACTGCATTATATCACTTTTAACTCTGAAAAATTCATAAATAAATTAATTTTTGGCGCTTTTTGGGTAAAAAAGTGCATAATAACAGAAAACATGAGATTTTTACTGCTTTTGACCTCAAAAATGATGCAAAAACGTTCCGCCAGCTCAAAATCGCCGGACAGTACATACCTGTCTGGCGCACCCCTCAGCGGGGGATAATACTACCTCACCCCCTATGTGCATGTATAGACCTTGGTTTAAATGATGTTTTCTATAGATTTCTTCGAGACACCAATGTGCCTTGCCAATTTTTGCACCGTAGCTCAGCCTCTGGTCGATTGCTCAGGGGCAAGGACGATTCTTCGGCAACTGTACAAGCCATTAAAGATTTTGATTGTCATCTAAATCGTATTCTAATCGCCACGGACCTTGGTTCCCGTGGATTGGATACTCGGTCGGCTAATCACGTCATAAATTTCAATTTTCCTCGCACATTGGCCGAATATCTCCATCGAGCCGGCAGGTAAATACCGAAGTAAAGTTAAACATGCGTTTTGTTTTTGGTATTAATTTTCTGCGTACATATGCGCATTCATTTTAATACAATTTATCACAGACATGCTGTTTTTCTTGCATTTGTCTTCCTCGGACGCTATGCATATATTACTAGCCGTTTTTCGTTATACAGGGTGGTCCCAAAAAAGGCTGCATCACGATTTTACGTCATAACTTATGTAATTATCGGTGTAAAATTTTAAGACCAGCTGCATTAGATAGATAAATATGTTTTTGTTTAAAGCGCTTTAAAAATTTTGGACAGTCTCTAGCGGCTCATGCGCTACGGCGATTTGTTTACACCTCACTTTGGCGTTGTTAAAACTCAGAGTTTCTGCATTGCATCACATTATTGCGTATATAGGTATCGTTTTTTGACAACGTATGCACTCAAAACAAATGAATTAGTACATTTTTTGAACCCCTAGATGTCAAAAGAGGGTGAAAATTGATTGCAGGATTATTGGCGTTATGTGGAGTCTAAACAACACTAAAGCAGGGCGTAAACGAACCTTGATAGCGCATGAACTCTTGATATCTGGCCAAAAATTTTTTACGCGGCTTGAAAGGAGACGTTCTCATCTATCTAACGCAGCCGGTGTCATAAAGTTGCATGTTCACATCGTTCAGTCGAAATAGTTATCTATTAAATCAGAATGTAGCATTTTTATGGGCCACCACCATAGGTGGGCAGCACCGAAATTCTGGGGGGGAGTGGAAAAATTTTCAAAGGTCAAAAAATGGTCTTAAAAGTGGTCGTATGGCGAGAAAAACACCATTTTTCGACGTTTCTCATCGAACACTATCCAATGGAATCAAAAAATCGCTAAAAAAGCAAAAGAAAATTTTCAAAATTTGAATTCTAGGGGGTATTTTGATTTCTGGGGGGGGGGGGGTATTTCAACTTCTGGGGGTTGCATACCCCCCAAACCCCCCACGCCCATGTGTGGCCACCACTCTGTACTCGTATACATAGGTGGTCAGCACCGAAAATGGGGGGGGTGGTGTGCAAAATTTTTCAAAGGTCAAAAAATGGTCTTAAGATGGTGGTATGGCGAAAAAACACCATTTTCAACGTGTCTCATCGAGCACTATCCATTGTCATCAAAAAATTGCGAAAAAGAAAACAAATTCAAAAATTGAATTCTGGGGATATTTTGGTTTCTGATGGGGGTATTCGACCTTCTGAGAGGCTGCATACTCCCAACCTCCTCACCCACGCCCATGTGTGCTCTTATATGTAAGAGTTTCAGGCGTACATATCTGGACAACACACATGAGCGTAGGGAAGGGGGATAAGACCCCAGCAGAGTCCGAAATACCCCCGCAGATTACGGTATACCCCCAGAATTGATATCTTTAGTGCTGTTTTGCAAGTTTGCTCCACGAGACTTAGAATTCAGTCGCTGCCCATGTACATATGCTGGGTATTACCCCGTTTCGGCCCGCCTCATAAATTAGCTATTATTTATATTTTATTGAATTCATTTCTTACTACCATTACTATTTAGTTATCCTTTTTTCAAAATTTAGAATGCAGAAATTTAGTTCATTCGCCTGTTACATACATATATAGACCGACATATTGATCTTCCTGATTTGTTTACTAAGTAATCTTAATAAATTACCGCAGGGCGCAGTTTATTGAATGATGCATACTCGACATTGTAGTGAACATTCGAAAACCTTGCAGATTTGTCCTCAGTTATTATTTATGTGTATTGAGAGTGCCGTAGGCTGCAATCGTCTGGCTACTGAAAAAAATTATTTTACTGCCCATCATTTACATCTTGTATGTATGTAATGTATACTTAAGATTAACGCTAAACGTGCCATGAATTTCTGTCTATATTAAAACTATAATTAGATATTGCGCTTTGTTTACGACCTTATTAAATGTTATTTAGACGTGAAATTTAATTAAGATAGAAATATTTATTTAAAAAAATTAAGTTTTATTCAAATGCGATATTGATGCTCTGGTCGTAGTTTCCCAAGGTTGAAAGTTCAGGGGAGTGTAATCCCAAAATTTGAGACCATAAATTTAGAATTCTAGCCTTTTTTGCAGGTCAAATATGAAGAATGGCTAAAACATCCTATATAGCATGTTTTAATGTAAAAAACGGCATTTTCAACTACTTTTTGTCCCATTCTGACTAGTTTCGTCGCTCTTGAAAGTGGAAAATATAAGGATTCATCAAAAATTCTGACTTTTCAGATCATTTTAACTTCATTCTATGTGTTTTATGGGTAAACGAAACAGAAATGTACTAGTCGGCGCGAAGCACTGAAAAATTACTGACATCTTCGCTGCTTTTGTACCCAAAAATCATTGCAGAAAATGTTTGATAGCTCAAAATCGTCTGACAGTGATTCAAGTCTCGGACCCTGAGGTGAGGGTAATACCCCCCTCAACCCCTATGGGAATGTGTAGCTCTAGTTAATATACTAAAGCGACATTGTGTAGCGAGATCGTAATTTGCTTAGCCGCATTTTTTAAAGCATGATCCCCCTAGCACCATACATGATCTTGGGGGAGGGTTTAACCCCTTCCCACCAGAAAAAATTTCACCTCCCTTCACCCAATTTTTTCACCACTACTCCTCGGAATTCGCGATTCTTCAAGTTTCCAAAACTTTTCGGAAAATTTGTATAAAAGGTGCTTTTTAAAGCATTTTAGTTATCTGTTCGCTCAAAAGTGTCGAATTTTCGGCGTTTCGCGCTTTTTCCGATACCTATTATTGACATTTATTTACTTTCTTGGCGACCTGAAAGCTTTTTTTGCTCGTGAAATAGGTTTTAAAACAATTTCAAGAGCAGGAACGGCTATTTCGGCATAGATATTACCTATTTTCAAGCATAACTCGAAAATTAGTGATGAAGCTGATCCTCATTTCAGTTCATCTGGATCCGGATCCGGATCTTAGTTTTCGCAACTACTGGACTTAACTAATCCTTGCTAGTTTAGTATACCATCTGTTGTTAATTTGGTGTTATGCACTACCGTAATTATCCTGGTTGCTTACTGGTGCTTAAGCGGCAAGTGTTTTTTTGTACAAGCTCCCTTACATGTACAAAGATGGTCCCTTAGCCTCTGTCCATTTTGTATATGTAAATTTTGGGTCATGCCTAGTTTAATATAGAACAGTAAGGCTTTTTATATGCTGAAATATTTTTAGATTTTTGTTGGTGTAGTTTAGCCTATTTCTTGGTTTCTGACAATAAAAAATAATAAAAAATTCATAATAGAAAATTTTTCAACATTTTTACCCTTTACAAGAAGAATTTTGCGGCCTTTTTATTGATAAGAGCTCAAAACTTAATCTGGGAGCATCCAAAAATTTAGTTATTTTTGACGTTTTAAGGTGAATTTTGAAGCTTTGGGATGGGAAGCATAACAGAAAATTATCAATTGTGTACAAAAAAGTTTTGACATACATACCTTAAACTCAATTCAAGCGTTCTTTGATAAGACTAGCATCATCACCAGTGCCAAAAGCTGGAAAAGTTTACGTTTTTTGCCTTTCAAACACAATTATTTTGAACTGAATACTAATTCTAGCGGAAAGCCTTGAAAATTCTTGGGAATTTATGACATTTTTACTGTTTTTGTCCTCCCAAATATATTTGTACATGTAAAAAGGAGTGTCGAAAAGTCTTTGTACGTGCTTTGGAAAACTGCCAAATACAAAAAAATTGGCTCCGAGGATCGTCGTCAGGTAGTGTATTACGTGCACAGTTCCAAAGAAGTGTGAGCAGTGCATAGGCCCGCAGGTGCAGCACGTGCACAGTTCAAGTAATGGTACATACTTGAGTATTTCTTCACTTTAGGTCCTACCGAATTTTTTCTGCTTTTCAACATTAATTGCCGGGTTGCAATCACACGCGGGCGTGGGGGTTGGGGTATGCACCCCCCAGAAACCAAAATACCTCCCAAGAATTCAATTTTTGAAATATTTGTTTCGCAATTTTTTGATGCCAATGGAGAGTGCTCGATGAGAAACGTTGAAAAATGGTGTTATTTCAGCCATACCATCATTTTTAATGCCATTTTTTGACCCTTGAATAACCTTGCGACCCCCCAGAATTTCGGTGCTGCCCACCTATGGTTGCGATTCTCAGACCTCTCGCTCTATAGCGCAATGCGTTCACCAATCGGCTACGCTGCCTGATTCTGAGAGTATGTAACGAAAATAAAGCTAGAAAACGGGATAGAAAATGCAAATTCACTTTTCATTTTCATAATCAGGACATAGGGTAGGGACTACTGCATAAGTGCCCATTTTTTTGTTTGTATACCGATTAGGGATGTTGACCTGCAAAACAGTGATCATGTTATGGTCATTACGCACCTTATTCATTATTAGGGTGTCAGTAGCTGTAAGCAAACAAACCCGACATAACAAAGTCTTCTATATTATTATAATTGTGCTCGTACTGCACCTGCGAACCTGTATGCTGTCCACAGTTTGGTGGACTGTGCACGTAATACACTAATACCTCGTCGTCATACGTGGGCAGAAAGAAAATTCTGTGGATCAGGGATGGGTAAAATTACCAAAAATGTTACTAAAATAGAATTCTGAGGGTCTACAGTAATCTGGGGGGGGTTTCCACTTCCCAACCCCCCACGTCCATGTGTGATCGTCGTGTTTTATCTCCATGCATTAAAATACCTTTCAGCTGCCGCGACTCGTACCCAGTTCAAACTGCTTTTTAGTGGGGGACTAGAATAGTATATTAACCAAAGCGCAATCCTCTGCATGGTGAAAAGATTTAAAAATTTTTTGAAGTTTAACTGACCAGAGGTTAACTATACTGATGAGTCTCAATGTTTATGTCTTGATGTTTGTGGAAAGCTAAAACTTTTTCCTGTGAGAAACTAATTTTGTTTTAATTCGAACTTTAGCTACATAACTCAATTTTTCAGATAAAAGTAAAAGATTCCAGATCTGTATTTGTTTGATGGAAAGCCTAAAGAGTCGTTTTCGGATCCGGGTAGTAAAAATTCAATTTTTCGGATCCGTATCCTTAAAACATTCGGGTAATACAGGATCCGGATCCGGTAACCCCTTTCATCGCTATTAAAAATGTTCGGTGTTCCACGACAAATGCTACAAATACTGGAAATTGAGCATCAAATAAAGCTTTTGAACGGCCTTCCGTCCGAATTTCGCAAATTTTCCGGCGCTTTGCGCCAAAGTTTATTTGATTTTTAAGAAATTTATGATTTTTTTTCACAGAAAATTGTCGAAAATTTCAAAATTTTCCGAAAGTATTGCATCGAAGTGATTTTCAATAAAACTAGACAATGTGAAACGTCGAAAAAACGCTATTTCGTACGTTAAGAGCAAATTTTAGACCTATTTTTGACTGTTTTTGGAAAAGTTGGGGTACCACCATACCTGGGCGTGGGGGTTAGGAGGGTATGCACCCTTTCCCGAGAAACCGAAATACCCCCAGAAATCGAAATACCCCCCCAGAATTCAATTTTTTAAAATTTTTTTTGTTTTTTTTTCTCGCAATTTTTTGATGACAATGGATAGTGCTCGATGAGAAACGTTGAAAAATGGTGTTTTTTCGCCGCACCACAATTTTTAGGGCCATTTTTTACATTTGAAAAAAATCTTGCACCCCCATAACTTTGGAGCCGCCCAACTATGGGTACCACCATACGTGGGCAGCAAGAAAATTCTGGGGGGGGGTGCAAGATTTTTTTGAAGGTCAAAAAATGGCCCTAAAAATGGTGGTATGGCGATAAAAACACCATTTTTCGACGTTTCTCATCAAGCACTATCCATTGGCATCAAAAAATTACGAAAAAGACGAAAAAAATTTTTCAAAAATTGAATTCTGGGGGGAGTATTTTGATTTCTGGGGAAGTATTTTTGGTTTCTGGGGGGGGGGGTGCATACCCCCAAACCCCCACGCCCAGGTGTGGGTACCAACCCCATAGAAAAATCCTAGATCCGCCACTGCACCTTTCTGCCTAATACAACTTCAGAATGATAATGCGGTTGGCACATACTACAGATGCGACCATACCTGGGCGTGGGGGGTTTGGGGCCGTGCATGCACCTCCCCAGAAATCAAAATACCCCCTCCAGAAACCAAAATAACCCCAGAATTCAATTTTTGATTTTTTTTGTTTTTTTTCCGCAATTTTTTGATGTAGTGCGTGATGAGAAACGTTGAAAAATGGTGTTTTTCGCCATACCACCATTTTTAAGGCCATTTTTTGACCTTTGAAAAAATCTTGCACCCCCACCCCAGAACTTTGGTGCCGCCCACCTATGGATGCGACTGCGCTTATGACTCGAATGATAAATAAACGACAAACATTGAAAACAAACACAAAAGAAAACAGTGCGAAGGTTGTCACAAAGTAAAGAAATAAATAGTAAATATGACAATGGGCGCGAAGCCGGAAATGTTTTGGAACTTTTGATGAAAAATACGTTAAAAAGCGTTAAAATCACTATATTTTTGCCCAAAATGGTCTTCGTAATCGTTATCACGTCGTGCTTACAGCCAAAATTTTCATTAGCACGGGGCAGCTTTAATTAGCGTGGTGCTGAAAAAATCGTTGTTCTTAGATTGGGGCGAGCCGGCGTTAATTCGCCTTCGGCCTCGTATTTGTGCACAAGCTTTGTCGCTGACCAGGGCGACGTTGCCCTGGTGCAATGTATAGAACGAGCTGTGCGTTTATATGACGGTCGGTTACCGGATATTTTTGACAACGTTAAAAAACGATTCGCGGAGCAACTTCGCATGAATAGATCTTCTATTGATAGTGCAACCGCGTACCAGTCTGAGGACATTGATGAAAATGAATAGGATGAATAACATTGTGACCATAGGTGGGCAGCACCGAAATTCTGGGGGGGGGTGAAAAAAGTTTTAAAGGTCAAAAAAATGGTCTTAAAAGTGGTCGTATGGCAAAATAACACCATTTTTCGACGTTTCTCATCAAGCTCTATCCAATGGCATCAAAAAATTGCTAAAAAAGCAAAAAAAAATTTTTCTGGGGGGGTATTTTGATTTCTGGGGGGGGGGGGTGCATACCCCCCGACCCCCACGCCCATGTGTGATTGTGACTCGTCCGCGTTTGATTGGTCAGATTTGAGGCCAGCCAAACCGTGCATAGTTCATAAAATTCTGGTTCGATTGATAAGCATATCGTCATTTGTATCGCTTTTATAAAAAACACTTTCGCTTCGCTATTGTGTTTGCGCAAATAAATAATCGTCGTAATTGGAATAGCTGACTTATTTATCTACTCTTATGTAAAACTCGTGTTCCTCATTTTTTCAAAAAAAAAATCGAAGACAAATTTTTTTCCGGACTCAAGTTGTCAATAGTTTAGTAAGTGCGCTACGTAAAAATTTCATAAAATTTCAATTTATCTTGATTTTTTTATCTTCCTTTTGCCTCGGTTTACCCAAAAATTTCCGAGTTTTTTATTCTGGAATCTACATCCGAAAACCCTGCGCATGTCTGTGACTCCCTAAATCGATAGACCCCTTGAATTGAGTTCCTGACGATTTCGCTTCCATCGGATACCCCGTTAGAATCCGGTTGCTCCCGTGTAAGATTTAGAGCGCTTCATGTAAAGTTTTCGTACGATTCTCTTTTGAATTCTGTCTCAGCCTTGCGCATGGAACATAAATTTTGATTCAGTGTAAATCGGTTATAAGGGCACTTCAAGCAGAAGCAAGATTCACATGATACTGTGCATAGTAAGTGATAGGCATATAAAGTACTATATGCAAATTGTATTGTAGGAAGAGAATCTTGGTTTCCAAATTTGAAAATCGTTACCAACATAAAAGGGGTAAGTTTTGTGAAACACTAAAAAGTACCCTGCTTATGGATGATAGCCTGTCAATTATAAAAGTGTAAGCTTTTACGTATGCGCGTTATACTCAATTTTTCTGCCTACTGTATTAGTATTTTATTTCATAGGAATTACATCCTAGGGATGGAAAAAGCCTAGATTTGAAAATTTCGAATTTCGGGTTTTTTGTAGGTTTTTTTAATAAAAATTCTAGCTCGAGCTATAGATAGTAGCTGAGAATACTGCAACAGCTTCAAGACACAAAACAAAACAAGTAAACAACAACTTTATTCAGCTAATACTCAAAATTCAACAACAAAATTGGTCATTACACAAGCACAATCATGCTGTGTGAACAGAACAGAATGAAAAATTGGGCAGAGCAATTATTAAATTCATAATATTGAAATTTATTCATAAATTCTGCTCTGCTTCAAGTAAAAAAAATTGCCATATTAGTAGAAAAATCCATGCCACATTGCCACATAGCCTTTATTGAGCGGCTTTTCCCATTTGAAAGGTATATACTATAGGTGAAAAACAGAAACAGGAAGGAGGAGTGGATGAGAATGGATGGACACTTAACCTCGTGCATCGCAAGCAATTGTAAAAGGAAAACCATGATACAAAAAACATTGACATTACACAGTATTCAATTCCACTACAAATAAATTCTTAACCTGTGGATAAAAAACCCAAAAAACCCGAAACCCAACGATTTCTTGCACCCAAAAAACCCACAAAAAAACCCAAAAAACCCAAGTTCAAAAAACCCAGCCTTGCCAACCCTGGTGATCAAACGTTAATTCTACGGTATTCGTTAATACTGATTTTTCAATTTCTTACAAAACTGCAGTTTTTCGGGTTTCTAATCAGCTCGAGCATTGCTAGAAACCCAAAACTGGCCGCGGAAGCCAGTTTTTCATATGCAAATTAGACTAATTAGCATAGTATGCAAATTAGGCTAATTAGCATATTGCAAAATTGCTTCATAGCAAGTCTTGGGTTCAGCGCGCTGCTCATGATGATTAGAAGCCCAAAAAGTGCTGTTTGAGGCTTCAAGATTGGTGTCGAGGATGATCTAAGCCTAAGCCAAAGATGGGGCAAAAATTGCTTCGCTCGCTTCACTCGCTCCGCAATTTTCGCCCCATCTGACTCAGGCTTACATCATCCCCTGGCACTAATTTGAAGGCACATAACTAAGCCTAAGCCTAAGCCAGTGCTAAGCTCAACTTAATGATCAGAAAACATGTTGTTTCACACCACTCACTATTCTAATCCTCCAGTTCGTCGGGCCTTTGTCACAATTATCAATTAGTGAAGTGCGATTGGAGCATCAAGATGAGTGAAAATCAGTAGTAGTATAGATTTTCGGGCATGGATAAAAAACCGGAACGTTCTAGCTGCTAATCTGTTGAAAATATGATATAGTTAAGTGGTAGCAGAATTAGTGGTATCAGCCGAAATTGACGAATCCAATGACTTTCTATATGGGTGTACTCGAATTCTCAAAGAATGCATGCTGGCAAAAGCACACTCACCTCAAACTCGTCCTGGCTGTCGGTGCCTTCCGCTTGTTCACCACATAGCGATTCCTTACAGATTCACCCGTCAGTACGTATATTGAATAAAGTTTAACAATGCACGCGGGAGCATTGCATCTTCCTTTTATAGGTCATTTTTCCAGTCATGCTAGAAAATTTAGCGCGAATCAATTTGATTCGCTGTTGACGGATTTCGCAGAAGTCTAAAAAACAAAGTTTTGCGCTTTTTCCTACCAATCGCCCGTCAGCCTCTTAAATGTTGTCCAATCCGATCGTCGCCTGTAGTGAATATAGAAAGTAGTTCGATTTCTGTGATACAGTAATATTTGTGATTAGATAATTTTCATAAAGGAAGGTACTTGATCAAATGCGTTAAGGCTTTACTAAGATCAGTAAAAAGACCAAACTTGTGTTCAACAGATTTTCACTAATACCATATTCTATCGTTTCTATAAGTACGTTCCTCACTAATGTTTATGTCCCTCCTACATCCGTACCAATCATTTCGGATCATGTAATCGTCTGTTTCATTGAACTTTGAACGTCCCTTATTTATCCGGACAAACCTATTGGGGTTGAAAATTACCTCCCTCATCTTTTTATGTAAATGTCCTTTAAACTAATGCGGTAAACGTGATATTCTACAGTATAATGAGTTACAAGGAGTCAAACACATCCGCCTAATGGTGTTATCAATTACCTACTTCATGTTTATATGTAAATGTCCTTTAAACTTATGCTATTTACTTTATATTCTACAGTATAATGAGTTACAAGCAGTAAAACACATCCTCATGCCTGCTTTTATTCCATATAGTCTGTTTCATTGTACTTTGAACGTCCCACATTTACCCGCACACACCTAATGGGGGTAAAAATTACATGGTGTTATCAATTACCTACTTCATGATGATATGTAAATGTCCTTTAAACTTATGCTATTTACTTTATATTCTACAGTATAATGAGTTACAAGCAGTAAAACACATCCGCATGTCTGTTTTTATTCCATATAGTCTGTTTCTTTGTACTTTGAACGTCCAACATTTACCCGCACACACCTAATGGGGTATAAATTACATGGTGTTATCAATTACCTACTTCATGATTTTATGTAAATGTCCTTTTAAACTTATGCTATTTACTTTATATTCTACAGTATAATGAGTTACAAGCAGTAAAACACATCCGCATGTCTGTTTTTTATTCCATATAGTCTGTTTCATTGTACTTTGAACGTCCCACATTTACCCGCACCCACCTCATGGGGGGTAAAAATTACCTACTTCCTGGTCCTTTACACTAATGCGGTAAACGTGATATGTTACAGTATAATGAGTTACGAGGTGTCAAACACATCCGCATGTCTCTTTATTATTCTAAATAAACTTATCACATGACTAATCGGTTCAGGATCGCTTCACTCTTTCACTGGTTCTGCTTCCCCTTTCTTCTGTCATATTTCCATCAGCTTTGTAGCTTGAACGTTCCAGTTTTCTTTCCGCGGCTGCCACTTGGCTGGTCTTCGTTTGTTCTAACACCTCTATGCTTCTCCTATCGCAGTTCGCTGGTTTCGAAACTCATTTTTGTCGAATGATACCCAATTCTACTATTATTAATTATTATCAGGCCCGTATCCAGAGGTGAGATTAGGGGTACGTCCCTCCTAAATGAAATTTAATGATTTTTCTCTACTCCCTTTTGCTTTAGCCAAAAAATTTTCGGCGTGCTTTCGCTATTAAATAATAATTAGGCTTTGGTGTATGTAGCTGGCTCACATATGTATTAAGATAACCACGTTATAAATACGTATACAGCAAGTAGTATTCGGTGTAAGCTGCCTCCTAATCGGTGCGCATTAAGTCAAGTCGAAAACAAATAAGGCAGTGCTCGAATTGTTTCTGTAGATTCATGTGACTGACCAATACGTTTGTGCCTGCGTTTAAAATAAGCTTAAGTAATGGGATGCGCGCCCTTCAGACACTCAATTTTTAGTCTTTATGCAATCTAAAGCGTATTTTGCATCTAGGTATGTCTTCTGTTTTTCAGAGGTTTTATATTGAAGACATTTGTTCAGGAAGTAAGAATGACCACAATGTTTTGGCGACGATTATGATTTTGATGAACTTTGACCATTTTTAGGGTGAATTCAGAACCGTGATTCGGGCTGATTTTGTAAAAATTATGGTTCTTGTTCACTTTAATCCCTATCGAATTTTTTCTATCGTTTTTAACATTAGGGTATATACAGGGTGAATTTTTTCCATCTTTTTTTTAACACCAGGGTTCTCACACTAGCTAGTTTTCCCGAGACAGAAAATAACTTTCAGGTGACAGGTTTTGACCCTCCGACCTATCGCTCTACAGCGCAACATGTTACTAATCGGCTAAGCCACCTTCTCGTAAGAAATAAAAACGAAGTAATGAGGGAATGGTACTTGGCATCTATACATCGACCTAAGCATCTATACATCGACCTAAGCATCTATACATCGACCTAAGCATCTATACATCGACCTAAGCATCTATACATTGACCTAAGCGGGAGCGACCTCGACCTAAGCAGCTCAAAACACCTTTTCAGATATACTAAGCCTAAGCCTAAGTATATTGAAAGCAAAAACTTACATTTTCCTATATCTTATCAAGTAAATTATTGCAAAAGTTGATTATGAATCTGAAAAGAATGAAAAAAATTTTAAAATAAATTAAAAAAAATAAAATAAAAAACTCTGAAGAAAATCAAGGATTATATCATATGATAGATATATCATAATGCTGTAATGCTGTATATACCATAATGTTAAAAAAGATGTAAAAAATTCGATAGGGATTAAAGTGAACAAGTGCCAAAACTTTAACGGTACGATTCAAAATCGAAGTGCTCTTTTTACAAAATTTTTCGGGCTCTGCCTCGGACTCTTGCGGGGGGGTGCTTGAGCGCGTTACTTCAGACCGTTGGTGATAGGGATGTGCCGGTTAACCAGAAACGGAACCGGCTGGAACCGACTATGTTTTTGGAATCGGAACCAAGAACCGATTTTTCAATTTTTTATAAATTATAGCTAGTGATCGACCGGGACCCCGGTCCCGGCAATCCCCGGCCATTTTTCAGCATCCGTGGCCCCGGCCGGGGCAAGGTCAGAAAATGGCCGGGGCCGGGAAAAATTTAGTGTAATTCGTATTTTGTACAGGATGTGACACTGCCAGTTATTTATCAATGAGCAAGTATTAATTTTGAGAACTGTACTGATTCGACCATATGGATACATAGTCCTTGTTATATCTTTGCTACTGTGTATAAATGAGCTTTTACTGAATAAATGTTCAGGAAAATCTTCATGTTTTCGATTCCTTCACTTAACTTATTAAACCAAATGCTACTTTTATCTCATTTATTCGTAGCTAGTGGCTAAAAGATTCAGAGTTGACAAATACGTTCTATTTCTAGTTAAAAATTGTACGTTTTCAGAAAGACAATTTTTACAAAAAAATACTGACATTTAATTGAATGGGAACCGCCTGCTTTAAAACGCGTTTCTTGCGTAATAGTTATAAGGACGGAAAAATTAATTGTAACGATAAGCTATATATTTCTAATTTATTACGTCCAATACCTATTCCGTCCAATCGCTACATCTATGTGATTCCACTACTTCTGTTTCTGGTTTTGTTAGTAACAATTATTACTTATATTTTTCATATTTTTCATCGGAGCCTTCTCTTTTTTATATTCAGAGTCTTTGTTTCTTATTTTAACTTGCTTGGAAAATTTATGCTCTGTTAGGGCGTTGACTGTGTGCCATCATTTCTACTCGCTTCCAGATATGCACAGTGAAAAATTTCTGGGGAGGGAGAGGGAGGGGTGCAATCTAAATAAATTTTTTAAAGTGCCTTTTTTACCGTAAGAACGCCTTAAATGCGTTGAAAACGCGATTTTTAAGCATTTCTGATAATGCACTTTCTTTCTAGAACATAAAACACGGAAAAATTTCGAAAAATTGCATTAAATTGACCAAAATATAGTCAGAAAGAGACTACTTATTGACAATTCGTCAAAAATTGACAATTCTGAGCCATTTAAACGCTAAAAACTCCTAAATCTAGACACTTCCTATGATTTTTCTAAAAAGTGTGAATTCTGGGAGGGGTGAAAATTTTTTTGCATGGGGTGAAAATTTTTGCATGGGGTGAAAATTTTTGGGGGAGGTGGGTGAAAACCCCCATGCCCCCATGATCATGTATGCTCGCTTCTATAAGTTAGCTCTCACTAAAATGTTCCATTTAGATTACATCAAATCGCAATTATATTCACTTACTGTTTTTAGGATTTATAACAAATTTATTTTTGTTTGCTATGTGAATGACTAGCAGCCAGGAGTCCGTAGTTTAGCAATTTTTAGAAATTGACCCTGCAGATCAGACGGCAGCGAAGTGCATCAAATGTAAAAAATATACAGTCGAGGTAAAAACGCCTAAAACATATTCAACAAAAATCTTGCACGATCATCTGAAGAAGACACATAAGCACGAATATGGAGCAGCTCAGGAAAATAAGGATGAAGAGCGAACAAATGCTTGTGCATCGCGTGCCAAATCCCTGAAACGCATAAAAAGCTTGAAAGAGGACGAAGGAGAAAGTACGAATCCTAAGCAGCTCAAAGTTGATGAGCTGTTTCAATCGCGCCAAAAATACAGCGAAACTCATAAGGATCAGATTAAGCTAAAATTTAAGCTGATGGAGTGGTTGGCAGATGCGGGACTGCCTTATACAGTGGTTGAGAACGATCAATTTAGATTATTCATTGATTTGTTGAATGGCCGATTCAATATTCCTACTGAAAAATACCTTAGATCAGCATTGATGCCTGAAATGTACGTACGTGTAAAGAATGAAGTGCGGCGCTTATTTCAAGAAAAGGCAGAATTTTGTTCAATTACGACGGATATTTGGAGTTCTGCCGCTATGGACGCATACTTAGCAATCACCGTTCACTTTATTGAATAAAATAATTAATAATGTTGTACTAATTATAAGAAAAATCCAACTAGCAAAAATATATATAACAAATTGAAAGGTTAAAATTTTCTGATCGCGTGTTCCTGTTTTACTGTTCACCTTACACGCACTAGGGAGGGGTGAGGGAGAGGTATAACCCCTTGAAGGGTCCAAAAATTAAGTATTGTCGTGCAATTTAGGCCCAAAATAGTGAATTTTGAAGCGATTTTGATATAAAATCCAGATAGAAGCTACTTACTGTGGCAAAAAACCTAGATTTCTTCACCCCTCCCTGACTACCCTGGCCATATGCATCTAATGTTTGCTGTTCACGTGATGCTTTCTATGCAAGTTCAATTTTTATGTTAGCTCGCTAAAAAATACCTCAGCCCGCCTATTAGTTCCGTGTCCAGCGAACGCAAATTCAAGTCAGCTCGTGATTTAGCTAATGGTTCAAGAATTCGATTGAAGCCAGAAAATCTTCAGAAGCTCTTATTTCTAAAGCATAATTTGCGAGCAATTGGATTCGATACGTGGAAGCTCCCAAGCACTTTGGCTGATGAACATGTAGAATGCAGCGCAAGCAGCAGCAGTAGTGAAGATTCAAACGATATCGAGTGTGCTAATAGCAGCGACATATAATTTGTTGATGATTCAGACAATGAAACACTGGACTAAATCTGTTTCTTGTGACATAAATAGTAATAAAACTTGATTTGAAGAGGCGCACCTAAGTTTGCACTTGCCATTTACTACTGAATGGAACAGTCGCTCATTATTTCTCTTTCTATGCCCACTTCAAGTATGTGTCATGCAATAATATTTCCCTTGTCTGACCACGGCCGGCCCCGGCCAAAAAAGTCGCCTCGGTCGATCCCTAATTATAGCCCTAGGAGAGAGGAGTCCGTGGGATTCTCTCTCACCATATTTAAAGTACGTATCTGGGAAGCAAAACTTACAGAGTGTTTAGCTTTAGTGGTCGTAAAGCGACTTTTTAATTCATCCTTTGGTCCCCCTTGAGTTTAAAAAAATTTGTTTGTGCGCTTCCCCCCACGAAACAAAATGCTGGATACGGGCCTGCTTGTACTATATATACACTTTAGCATGTAAGGAAAACTTTTTCAAACTTTTCTAAATTTGATAAAATATGGTCGGTTCTTAGACGATGATCACGAATATGATGTCCGTTTATATCGCAACTGAGTAGTGTTTTTATTCAAATTTAATGTATTGTATACTACTTTTTTAAATAAGTTTTCGTTTTTTAAAATGAATTTTGTTATTTCTTCGAAAACTCAGCAGTTTAAGCATCAGCTGATTGTCAGATTGATTAGATTGATTTAGATTGAGGGATTAGATTGATTAGACTGCTTGAGAATTCGTTATGATGCCAGACATAGCCTTATTCTAAGCATTGGGATGGATGCATGGGATGCAACTCGCATCGCTCGCTTCTCTCGCTTCGCTCGTTGCATCCTACTACTTAGACTTAGTTTATGTGCTGACATTATAATGAGTGTGCGTAACTAAGCCCAAGCCAAAGCCTGTACTAAAGGAAGTTTTCTTTTAGTAGTTAAGGCTTAGGCTTAGGCTTACTTATGTGAAAAAATCGGAAAAAGTTTGAAAATTCGGATAATTTTGAAATTATCTGGAATTTGAATAACTACACAAATACTAATCTCTTATAAAAACATGTCATATTTGTGATCAGACATGCACTTGGGGGGTCAAGGGGTCAGGAATGGAAAAAATTTTCGGGAAAATGAGGCAAAATGAAGACGAAAAACGGATGAAAATTGAAAATTTTTTGTAAAATTGCTTCAAGTTGACCGGAAACTGTGTAATAACGCAGCCTCAACGCTATTTAGCGCTTACACTATTTTTGAGCTCATTTTGGCCCAAAAAGCTCAATTCTTGACTCGCCCCTACTGGCTGACCCCCCTCCCCAGATTGACTATGCTGTGCACTTATGTTCATGATCACTGTATCGGAATTGACCCTATTTCATTAGATTTGAAAAAAATTTGAAAAATTATTCCATACTTGCTAAACTGTACAAGTGCCCAATTTTTTATAATACGATGACTTTCTGCTGTTCAACAGCTGACAAGGCAAACATAGCTGATGCCACTAAACTGAGCCTAGGCCTAAGAATAAAAATGAAGTAGATTATTACTGATTATTTTGCTAGCATACGTTACTATTCTGTAGAAGTGCTAGCTGATCTACTAGCATGACCATACTTTTAAAAACCTAGTCAACATTTGCCCAACTTAGTTATCTTCTTCAAGATTTGTCGTTTGGGTTCGTTAGCTTTTTTCATAAGGTCAGGGTTGGCAGGAAAGTCAAATTCCCGGATTCATGGACCAGTTGACGATATTTTATTATTTTTGCGCGGTCAAACTTAAAAAATTATCAAAATAGCAGATCGTGTTTTTCAATATTTTAGCCCATTTTGACCGCGTCATGGTCTTTTTTAGCGAAATAAAATATATTAATCTGGGCAGGGCCGTATTTGGGAGGGGGCGGGACAACCCCCCTCAGCCGTAAAAAATTTGGCGGGTAATACAATTCATGGGAAGATGAGAAAATTGCATCCTTTTTCCAGAAATAGTCAAATTTTTGGCGCTTCGTGCTGTAGGTATTTGAAGCTTTTTCGATAATTTTGTCTCGAACGTGACAAAAAAATGACACTCTTCACAGCATATTTAGAAAAAATATCTCTAGGGGGGGGGTAAATGAACGTTAATTTATGGCCATAAATAAAAAGAGCATAAAAAATTGGTCTAAACTCGCAAGTTTTTACCGAAAATCGGGGGGAGGACGGGAGGGTTGAAAATTTCTGACTGTGGGGGTGAGGGACGACCGACCTTGGGTGAGGATATCTTCGAATCCCTCTGCTACACGTTAGGTAAGTGATATAGTCTTTCTTCGTCATTGTAGTCTTGTACAACTTAAACTAGACTCGCCTTTATTCTAAATGTTGTGTTTTCATTAGTCATTTTTCATATATCATAAATCATCCATTTCCCGCATTCGCGTGCTGATCATAGGTGCACAAGGTCAGGGTCCGCAAGGGGTGAAATCCAAAAAATCCAAAACAGTAAATTTAACATTCATGATTTTCTGCTCTTTTAACGATCAAAATGGTCAGAATAGCCTATAAAACGCTTTTTCAAGGTGATGTCACGTTTTAAAAGCATTTTCAGTCCATTTTGACTGCATCATATCTCATTTAACACTAAAAAATGCAAAAATTTAATAATTTTGGGCGCTTTTTGAGTAAAAAGCACTTAAAAGTACTAATCTGGCGCGAAGCGCCAAAAAAATTACGACGTTTTTACTGCTTTTGACCTCAAAAATGAAGCAAAAAAACGTTCCATCAGCTCAAAATCGCCTGGCAGTACCTGTTCGGCTGACCCGTCAAGGGTTAATACCCCCGCTCACCCCTATGTTCATGTATGGTGCTGATCATTGATTAAGCAGAATAATGTTT
This sequence comes from Mermis nigrescens, assembly GCA_036768485.1. Lineage (NCBI taxonomy): Eukaryota > Metazoa > Nematoda > Enoplea > Mermithida > Mermithidae > Mermis > Mermis nigrescens. The sequence goes on from JAVLUZ010000161.1 coordinate 10,341,975, forward strand.
ACGTTTTCAAGGGCTCACAGGATGTTCGCTGCTTGATATATTGATATTAACGGCCCTTCTAAAGATGTTATTCAATCGACTCCTTAAATTTCCTGCAAGAAATTATTTACCAGTCTGTCAGTTAGCTTGTTACTCAGCAAAGGTAACATTTTTGTTAAGCTTTTCTAGACAAATAAAGCACTGAAATTTAGGGATTAATTTTTAAAGTGCTTGCTCATCTAATTTTTGTGACAAATACCTAAAGCTAATACATATCAGTAGTAAGCATAAATGTAATGGCTTATTATTGTCGGTGGGGGCACACCTAGGCAATAACCAATGCTTCAGCCCGTCCAAATGAGCGCTTGCAAATATTGGTTGGTCCCCTAGTTTGACTGAAAATTACTTAAAAAAAGATAATTTTATTTGATTTTCAACTGTTTCCTCAAATTTTTTCAAAATCAGGCGATTGAAATGGATCCTTCAGCCAGTCCAGCTTTTGTGTCAGCCTGTTCCATGAACGGATCTTGATGGGCTGTTGGCCAAGTGTGGTGGTGGTCTCCGGCGATTTTAGGAGAGCTTTTAAACGACTCCAATGGAGCGCGTTGATTGTGTATAGATTTCCAGCAAAAATAAAAGAAATTTAAAATAAAAGAACGACTAAGATTAGAAAGCTTTAAAAGCATAATATACGAGTATACGCTATTTTCTTTATTAAACTCCAACTTCTCTTATAGACTGAATTAGATAGCTGATGCTAAATGGTTTTTGGCTTCATGTTAAATTATGCTATGCTTTTTCACTTTGCTTCTTATCCTTCTTGTGCGTGTAAAATACAATCTTATAAGGAAATTTTTCCTTTTTTAATTTGATTTTCGTTTTATAGCAGTTTATAGATTTGTTTCATGAGTTTGTCGAGACTTATTGAACCATGTCTTTTAGTATAATATATCAATCCTATTGCTCAAATAATAACTCGTAGCTGGGGAAATAGGGGATGGTCTCGGAAAGTGGAGGAATTATAGAGTGAATCGTGGTCTTAACGCACTTGTTTACAATCTTCAGCCTCATGTAATCCAATTTCTGACGCATGGATAATTTCTAAGCGAATAGGTACGATATTTTACCGAATAAAAACGACTTTTGATCCTGATTTATGCGTACAGCTTAATGTTCGTGAAATCTACTTATGCTTCACTTCATACAGGAATGGTTGAGGGTGTGTTACCCTTTGGGCTCTGAAAACTGATAGCTGTACAGCCATTTTGACCGAAAAAGCATTGCTATATGACCTTTTTTGGGCTATGAAAATAGTTTTTTGGGCTCAGAAAATTAGTTAAATAGCATTTTCGTACTCAGAAACATACTAAGGTGCTCAGAAATGCTATATAGTTGTCTTTCCTGAGTCTCAAAAGGATATATAGCTATTTTCTTGACTCAAAAAAGGCTAAATAGCTATTGTTAGTCCAAAAAGGCTATATATGTAGCGATGTTTATGAGTCCAAAAAGGCTATATGTCTACTTTTCTGAGCCCATAAAGGCTATATAACTAATTCTTTGAGCAAAAAAGGCTATAAAACCGTTTTTACGTAGCACTTAGCTATTTACTAATTTTTGGTTCACCCCCCCCCTTTAAGTTTGACCTTGCGCACCTATGCTTCACTTACGTAAAAATATATTTAAAAAACGATATTTTTACAGTAAATCATTGAATTCTATTGAAAATTCTGATATTTGAGTTGTATTTTTGACTAATCATAGCAATGCTTTTGATTTTCTGAAATTTTATGTAGATTGGATTTGGTTGCCTTCTCTCTTTCTTACTATATATATTTTGCTAACTCCGCTGCTTTTGTCTTCATATGGTTTCAATTGAAAATGATGTTCATTGATCGGTCTCTATTGCATTTGAAACGCAGGTTCATAAAGTAACCTTGATTCCTGGAGACGGAATCGGACCTGAGATAAGTGCGGCTGTTCAGCGGATATTCGAAGCAGCCGAAGTTCCCGTTGATTGGGATCCTGTTGATGTGACACCTATTAAAGGTCGCGATGGAAAGATGCATATTCCTCCCAGATGTATCGATTCCGTGCATCAAAATAAGATTGGTCTCAAAGGTCCTTTGGCCACTCCTGTGGGAAAAGGCCATCGGTCGTTGAATCTCGCTTTAAGAAAGTTAGTAGCGAGCATTTAATCTCGATCATTTCCGCACTTATGTACATAGCACAGTATGGAAATTCAGTAGTGGAATGAAATCTTAAAAATTTTTTTTGTATGCCGTTTTAGGCTCAAAAATGACGTTTACGCGCCCGAAACATCATTTTTTGGATTTTACATTAGGTCAGCCTTGAATTTCATTTCCTTACCATCAGACACGCACAGCATTGGAATTCTGGAGGGGGAGGGGGGGGTGAAATTTTTAACGTGCCGTTTTGGGGCTCAAAAATAATTGTTACGCTCAAACAACATCGTTTTCGGTGTTTCTGACGATGCTCTATCTTTCTAGAGCATTAAAACATGAAAAAGTTTCCAAAAATATAAAAAAATTCGAAGAAAATATAGTCAAAAAGGCGCGAAGCGCCGAAAATTTTGCATTTTTGAGCAAACATATAGCTAAAAAGCTTGAAACGGCACCTTTCCTTCGAATTTTTTGGAATTTTTCTGAAAATCTCGAATTCTGGAGGGGTGAAAAAATTTGTGAGGGGTGAAAAATTTTCTGAGGCTGAACCCCTATAACTCATACTTGGGCAATAGCCAAAGCTTAAGTTCGTACAGCTATGGGATCTTTAAGGTTGGTTGGTACCCCAGGTGGGCTGAAATTCGACCGAAAAACAATTTTGTTCGGTTTTCCATCGCTTTCCCGCATTTCTCCAAAATCAGTCTATCTAATTAGACCCTTCAGACCGTCCAGTTTTTGTGGCAGCCCGTTCCATTGACGAGTTGGGATGAGCCATTGCCCAGGTTTGCCCTAACTCCACTCCCCAAGATCATATATGCTGATCATTCGATTCAATAAGCTGATTGTTTCTTATATTTTTGTCCATTTTCTAATCTATCAATCAAAATATATACAACTACTGTACATATTTGTATTTTTGTATGTGTGTCGTTTTTAAGAGAATTCAATTTGTACGCAAATGTCCGACCCTGTAAGAGTATCGAAGGATTCAAAACGCTTTACGACAACGTAGATCTGGTAACAATACGTGAGAATACGGAAGGAGAATACTCAGGAATTGAACACATGGTACGTTTCAAATATTTTTAAATAAGTTTTTGTGCTTTTATTTTTTAAAACTCTTAGCAGTAGGTACGGTTTTTTTGTATTCGGCAATGATTTTCCCCGATGTATAAAGACTTTTCGGGACCGTCTTTGCACATGTACAAACATTTTCGGGAAGACAAAAATTGCAAAAAAGGTCTGAAATTCGCAAAAATTTCCGATGGCTAATTGTGTGTTCTATATATCATGATGGTAGAAATTGCATTTCAAAAGGACAAATGTCAAATTTTTCGGCGCTTCGCGCCATTTTAAGACTATACCCATAAATAGTACTCTTAGAATATTTTGTAAGCACATGAGCTAGAGAATAATCGTAATATTAAACACTTTATCGTATGTCAAACAATTCATTCTTATTTTCAATAATAGTAGATTAAATGTGTGAAGGATTTATTGAATAAAGTCAGCAGCATGAAAGCATGTTTAATTTAACAAGTTGCTGTTGAAGACTTGGAAATGTTGATAAAAAATATGGCTGAACAAGCAGTTAAAAAGTTCTATTACTATAAATAAGAAAATAGTGTCGAAGAAATAAACGAACAAACGAAATAAGCTATGTGAAGACAGAACTGCAGCCAATGTTGTGCTCGCTTTTGCAGTAAAGTATGCTTAAACATGCTTTTTCAGTCATCCAATTCTGGTGTGGTAGGTAATATGACGGAAACTGCACTGTACTTTCCGATCATAGTTTCCCAAGGTCCAGAGTTGAGGGAGGAGTGAAATCCGAAAATGGTGGACCAGTAAATTAAGTAGTGTATTATTATTAGCCAACACTATTTTTTGTACGAGCTTCTTTGTGCTTGCACAAAGATCTCCGAGAAGGTCTTTGTATTAGCGCACAAATTTTTGTAGATACATATATAAATATATTTCAAACATACAATTTTTACATACTGCCAGTGTGACCTGCAACCGGCATGCAGTCCTAAATAATCTTTTTTTGTGCAAGATACCTTTGTTCATGTACAAAGATGGTATCCAAGTCTTTGAACATTTCGTACATGCAAATTTTTGTGTACTTTATGGCACATGTAGCTATTTTAGTGTGGTAAAACAGGGTTTTTCGATCTTTGGTTGAGTATCTTAGCCAATTTCTAGGTTTCTGAATATTTGACATTTTTCCATTCTAAATGCAAATTCTACCATTTTAAAGATATACAGGACAGACAATTACTGATTTCGGCGCTGTGCCGAAAATTTTCGGGAATAACACATTTTTTTACACTTTATGTCTCCCCAAAAATCTTTTTGCATGTACAAAGACGGTCCTGAAAAGTCTTTGTACATCGGGAAAAATCTTTTCCGAATACAAAAAAACCGTGGTCCTAAATGTGATGATTCGGCCTGAATTTTTTGTATAATCTAGGCATTCTTATGCAGATTTAAATATCTTTTGTATCTATTTATACTGTTTTTAAAAATTTTATGCAAGAATAAGTACTATTCTAATAACTTTGCACTATTTTGCCGTTCAAAGATCAAATTGTTTAATTTATCCTGATGTTGCATTGGATTTATATGCGCAGTGGTGCTTATTACAAGATTTAATTGGCATATTACAATGTCTGTAATATTTCTGATTTTGTAGTACCTACAAGTTGTTTTAGCTTTCTCAGTCGAGTTTTATGTGTAAATTCCATCAAAAGCTGGGCGCGAAGCGCCAAAATTTTTATGAGCTTTTGATGGAATTTACACATAAAACTCGACTGAGAAAGCTAAAACAACGTGTACTACAAAATCAGAAATATTACAGACATTGTAATATACCAATTAAATCTTGTAATAAGCACCACTGCGCTTATAAATCCAATGCAACATCAGGATAAATTAAACAATTTTATCTTTGAACGGCAAAATAGTGCAAAGTTATTAAATACTACTTATTTTTGCATAAAATTTTTAAAACAGTATAAATAGATACAAAAGATATTCAAATCTGCATAAGAATGCCTAGATTATACAAAAAATGATTTTGGAGTGTTTAATTCCCTTGCTTCAATCTAAATACAGTATATTAGCGATATTTTGCGCGAAGCGCCAAAATTTTTTTTTGAAATTTCACTAAAAAATACTGAAAAACGATAAAATTAATATCACTTTGTCCCAGAAAATATTTTACCATTGTATAAAAATGGCTCCAAAAATAAATGCATGAGCCGAAATTGATTTTTGGCGAAAACCTACATTTTTTGGCAATCTTTAGGTGCGTTTTTGCGATTTTCGGCCAAAAATTAGATGGTCATTTACCCCCCTCCCCCTCAAAATCGCCGAAAACCATATATACGTGTAACAGGGGGCTTTGGGGGATTCCCCACCCATCCAGAGTTGGACGTCTTCCCCACACCCCCCCAACGTCAGAAAATTTTGACCCATCCTCCCCATTTTTGGCGAAAACTTGCGCTTTGTTGGCTATTTTTAGGTGTTTTTGCCATTTTTGACCTAGAATTGAAATCGCTAACCCCCCACCCTCCACTAAAAATGGCCAGGGACCCCTACCCGAAATTTCCAGCCGTTACATGTATGTCGAGGAGCCCCTCATCGAAAATTTTGAGCTGTTACATGCATGTTTTATAGTGATAGTTTGTCTATTTACTCTTGCTTACATTCCAAAAATACTGTATCACTTCGTAAAATTCTAATAATTAGATGCACTTTTGCCGTACTAAAAATTGAGTTCAAAAATATTCAAAAGATCTTCACCAAAAATCGTCTGACAGTAACTTGAGTCTTGTACCCTGAGGGGGTAATACCCCTGCCTTACCCCCTACGGGAATGTGTGTTTCCGATCCATGTAGCGAGCATGAGAATAAAAACTTAGTCATCATATGAATAATCAATTGGCACTTTGCTGTATGTAACTTGGTGTGACTGGGTACGCGCCTAAAAGCATATGAAAAGCCTATAGGTAAAAAACAGCCTCCGTACTGCAGATGCATTCTAATTAGTTAATATTCAACGGATATATTAAACTTATTCAAATGTGATTTTAACCCTCGGCGCCTCGGCACTTTTCAGCTTCGCCCTCGGCGCCGAGGCCGAGGCTCTAAAAAACGCCGAGCCTTGCCGAGGCCGAGGCCTCGGTCCGATCACTGATTATAGTACCCGAAAATTTGTGTACAAAATAATATATAAAGATTTTTGGGAAGACAAAAACTGTAAAAAGGTGTAAAATCCCCAAAAATTTTCGGCGCCTCCGCGCCGAAATGAGTAATTGTTTGTCCTATATATCTTTAAAATGCCAGAATTTGCATTTAGAATGAAAAAATGTCAAATTTTTCGGCGCTTCGCGCCGTTTTGAGACACTTTTTAGTAATTTTTGGCGTCAGAAACCCAGAAATTAGCTAAAATACACTACCAAAGATCGAAAACCCTGTATTACCACACTAAAATCGCTACTGTTCTATATTATAGTATACAAAAATTTGCATGTACAAAATGTACAAAGACTTTTGGGGACCGTCTTTGTACATGTACAAATGGACCTTGTACAAAAACGACACTGGTCAGAAACGCCAAAAACGGTGTTTTCGACGCATACCCATCATTTTTGGGCCAAAAAAGGTACTTAAGGATTTTACTCTCCCCCCCGAGAATTGCCATGCTGTGCATGTCTGACCATGGCTAGCCATAAAAATTAATCATTTACCCCCCACCCAGAAAACTCGGTTTACCTCTCGCTAGAACTTTTGACCGTGTGCATGCTATGTATGGCTTAGTAATGGGCAATCAACTTTTTTGCTATACAATTTCGTAAATGCAAAATGAGCAGAATATTAAGTAAAAATTCTTAAAAACACTGAGCTGGCTAAATTTGGCGAAGAGATATAATTTTTAGCAGTCGGTTTATTCTTCTGCAGTTAATTTGAAATTTTTCAGATCGTAGACGGTGTTGTGCAGAGTATAAAATTGATCACTGAAGAGGCGTCTAGGCGAATAGCCAAATTTGCATTTGAGTACGCGCGGACGAATAAACGCAAGAAAGTCACAGCCGTTCATAAAGCCAATATCATGTACGTCTGACATATAAGTGTATGTATGCTGGCTCGTAATCAGGCCCCCATTCCCGCCGTAATGAAAAAATTTTTTTGTTTCCTACGATGGTCCCCAAAGGATTGAATAGGGAATTCACAAAGTGCGTCTAAAACATCGCCAATACAGGTTTTTAACGTACTTGTGAAGCCAGTAAAGGCAAAATATCAGCGGATTTATCATGCGAAATCCCCCAAAATCGTTCCAATTTGAGTTGGTGATGGAGAGCATGTCAATTCTCTGGCGTTTTCAGGTAAAGTTTTTGCCTTCTAACCATACCTGGGCGCCCCCCCCGGAAACCAAATTGCCCCCAGAATTCAATTTTTGAAATTTTTTTTGTTTTTTTTCTCGCAATTTTTTGATGCCAATGGGTAGTGCTTGATGAGAACCATTGAAAAATGGTTTTTTTCGCCATACCACCATTTTTAAGGCCATTTTTTGACCTTTGAAAAAATCTTGCACCCCCCAGACCTTTGGTGCCGCCCACCTATGCTTCTAACACACTCAAAACAGCTGATTTTGAGCTATCTTATTAAAAATACGAAATTTTTCTCCGACGCTTTGCGCTCGACTTATTGTTCATCGATATTTTTTGTCCTCTAGCCTGCCAAAACAACTCAAATTTGAGCCAGGCACAATAGAAGACGTCAACTTTTTTCACTTGTTTTCTGTATTGTTTTTATTTATATGGCTCAATGATTAAATAAAAGACAAAAGCTGAGAAATTATCTGTTAATTGAATGATAAAAAATCAGTTGTGCACATGGTTTAAACGATTAATGTGTTGTATGTGAATATGAAATAAAGTAAGGAGTTTTTCCGAAGCTTTTCTTCGCCATTGTGTAGAGCTCGCTGAGATACGCTCAAAACTGCCTTTATTTCGCCGCGCTTCTTAAGTATGGTTCTCGAGATATAAGTCTTCTTAATTTTCGTTAAACTGTCAGTTCTAGAAAATTCATTAGCTGGACATGAGTCAATTTCAACTTTAGCGGACGATATGCCTTCGTTAGTTATTCCTTGACTAGTTCTTTGAAGAGAATGAGATAAACGGCTTTTAAAGTTTTCTCAGTCAGTTTGTCAGCTGCTTTGAATCGTTTTAAACTGGCAGTTATTACTGGCAGATCTAGAGAGGGGCGGCTCCCCCTGTCGTCAAAAAATATTTAGGCGCAATGAGGAATAGATGTGTATTTTTTGATGATTATAGCCATTTTATCTTGATTTTTCAAATTTTTCCGGCGCTTCGCGCCGGGATGAGTACTCGTGAATGACATTTACTGACTCTTGGCGCTCTAAAAAACATAAATTTACGGTGGAAGAGTAGTTTTTGTATAGAACAAAGATTTTGTAGCTCCTACAACGATTTCTCGAGTGTTTTTCGGCGATTTGTGTCGATTTATGTATTAATTTTTCATAAAAAATTAGAAAAATTCTAAAAATTTCTTACTTTTTTGCATCAGAAATAATTCTGCCTATATAAAAGACAGCATAAAACCGGTACTTTGAGCATAATGTACGAAGTTTTGGACAATCTTTGACACTTTTAGGAAAATTTACGGTTCCGCTACCTGTCAGAAAATTCTGAATCCGCCACTGGCAGTTGCTGTTATTTATGTGCATATTTTAATAATTAACAACACATGAAAAGTAAAAAATGAACATGGAATAAATAAACTCAAGGTACTAAAAAAGGTCAGCTCGCTTTCATCTTATATCATTCAATGACGATCAGATATCGTTGATCTCTTTTAAACTCGATATTTCCGCTTAAAATCGCCATTTTGTAGCAAATTTTTGGGGAGATATTTCAGGACATTTGAATGATTTTAAACGTATTTTTGATTGAACTCAATTAATATTAATCAGGTAATTAATTAATTGAACAAAATTATTAATTAATTGGAGCTTAATTAGGATCTTTGTATTATAGATTAATAATTAATGAGTATATGACTTCGTTTATATCTGCGCTTGTTGATTTTATTTGACTTTTTATTTTATCATGCGGATGTCGGACGGTCTATTCTTGCGCATGTGCCGTGATCAAGCCCAGCATTATCCTGATATTAAGTTTCAAGAGTCGTATCTTGATACCGTCTGCCTCAATGTACGTTGGTCAGGGCCATAGATGCAGAGCATGGCTGATCAGGGGGGGGTTAGCCGATCACGGAGGTGGTCAAGAAATTGAGCTTTTTTGGGCGAAAATAACCTCAAAAACTGGTTTAAGCGCTAAAATATAGTTAAAACTACGTTTTGTACACAGTTTCTGGTCAATTTGAAGCCATTTTGAGGAAAATTGCTCCATTTTCATCCGTTTTTGGCCAGTGGCCTTCATTTTGCCTCATTTTCTCCACAGAATTTGCCATGTTTCTTGTTCTGTGGGTGATCTAGTCCCCTAGACCCCTCGTGAATGTCTGGTCGGGGCTTATATCTTGTTTGAAACATTGCTTGCGCGTCACGCTTATAATCCATCTAGTAAAAAGTCGTAGGCACTGTTAGACCCAGGTCCAGAATCTGCCAAAGGGTAGAGCGGGCGGACACCGGATATTTTCCTCTATTTCTCAGAAACTTTTTTTGGGGTCGTTACATAAGCTACAGTTGAATAGAGTACTTGAAGTTTCGACGTTTTTAAACACTCTTGCGATTTTGATCATATATGCACAACACGCGGTCAAAAAACCTGAAGGGTTAAATTGAATTCCCTTGGGAGGTGGTGAATGACTCAATTTTTTACCTGTATTTCGTGTCAAATTTTAATACTCAATGTCATACAAGAGCATGAGGGTGAGGAGGAGGGTATTACCTGCTGAGCTTCAAAAACTGATAGCTATACAGTCATTTTGGCCGGAAAATTATTGCTGTATAGCCTTTTTTGGCTCAGAAAATTAGCTGTATGTATAACCTTTTTGAGCTCAGAAAACTAGCTATGTATGTAGATCAGTGATCGTACGGGGTCAGATTTTCACCCCCGATCGGGGTCGGGGTCGGGGATGAAGAACCCCGGTTTTCGGGGTCGGGGTCGGGGTCGGGGTTGAAGATTAACAATTAACATTGCATGATTACATACCAATTTGAAAAGGATGAAAACGATACTTTCACTTGTTTGTAGAGCATACTAATAAAGCTGGTTATGTTCAACATTTTATTTTCATTTCAAGTTCAAGCATGGTTTTAGTAATTAAGCATTATTTTCAATTTTAATCTTTAACCGCTCTCGCTTTTCCGTATTCTTCCACAGTTTTTTCATAACGGTTTTCTATGGCGCACTGATTGTAGAGGAGCCAATGGCGCGAAGCGCCGAAAATTTTCGAAATTTTTACCGTTTTAATGTAGAATTTACGCCTTTTTATTGACAAACAGTTCGTAAATCATAAGTGGCGCAAAGCATCAAGAAATTCAGTCATATTTTACCGCCCTAAGATAATAATCGGCGGTGCTAAGCGCAGGGAAAATTTTGACGTTTTTACTCTTTAAACTCAATTTATACCGCTAAAATCATACAGAACAGATAAACTAATTGCGGCGCGAAGCGCCGAAAATTTTTAAAAATTCCTAATCCTTTTACCTTTTCTGTCCTCCTTAAAATCTCTTTCAGCATGTAGAACGAGATTGTACGGCTGGGGGTCTGGGGTGGCGCGCTCAAGCGCCACCAGCGAGGTCCAGAGCAGAACCCCCGAAAATTTTGTAAAAAAGCACTCCAATTTTTAATTAGTAAAGTTAAAATTTTCGCAAATTGGCAAAATCTCGGTTCTGAATTAAGTCCAAAAAACTTAAAATTAATGAACACCTAAACCTACACTGCACCAAAACTTCTGAGCTGAAATGCGTTTTTCGACCTCTGCTAAGTATGTAGCGCAGCAACGGGTCTCAACCAATAAGTCACTGAAAGATGTATCAATGAGAATTTTGTTCTTATTATTTTCAGGCCCATTTGAGGCCTTCTTATTAACTAGTTCAGAAAACAGAAAATGCGCAAAAACAAGAAAATTTGGCCTTTCCTTTCATTTAAAATAGAATTATGTGTCCTTGTAAAGAAAGATAAACAAAGCAGAGAATAGATAAATTGGTACGCAAACATTTTCGCACTTTTACTATTATGCTCAACAAGCATGTGCAGTTTCATTCAATGAACTAATAGTGCATTAAATCACTAAAGTGCTGCGAAGTCCTGGAATATTTTAACAGAGTCAACCTTTTGAATTCATTGGATCTATATAACAATAAATAATAATGACTCGGCGCGAAGCGCCGGAAAATTTTGACGTTTGTGCCTTTTTAAACTCAATGTTCTGGACACATTGCGCCATAAAAATCAACATAATTTCTGAAAAATTCCGGGGGGCATATGCCTCCATTCCCCCCGGCTACGCCTGTGATTCCGCAGTAATTCCGGCGCACTTCATAATGGAAAATATGCGAAAATGTATGTACGTCTTAGCAACATGGCGACCAGGCGTTTTTTTCTAAAATATCGCGAGTGTCGAGTTTAACATTAATTTTGCTGGTGAATGAATGGTCCTTGTTCCGAATTTATTTGCTATTTATACAATTCTTCTATGTACCAACAAATAAAATGCTCTATTTCACCCCCGAAAAAAGGTTCAACCCCGACTCGAAAAATCATGCCCCCGGTCGGGGGGTCGGGGTCGGGGTTTAGGCCGGGGTTTTTCGGGGTCGGGGTCGGGGTCCCCGTACGATCACTGATGTAGATATCGTTTGAAATTTTTTTCAATCATAAACTATTTTCTAAAGCAGAACATGCCTAATTGCAAGGTGGCTATTTTGTTTCGTTTTATCTACAAATTCCTGCTGTTCTGCTGAGGAGGCCCTTTGGCAAATGCCAGATTTTCTTGAAGATCAAAAATATAATTATTTTCTGAATTTTTCAATACGATTTCCGGAATTATCTGATTGAATTCGTATTCGTACGTATGTGTACATATAGCCTTTTGGACTCAGAAACATACCGCGTGTGCTTAAAAATGCTACATAGCTGTCTTTTTGAGTTTCAAAAGGATACATAGATATTTTCTCGACTCCAAAAGGACGAAATAGCTATTTTTAGTCCAAAAAGGCTGTACAGCTATGTTTATGGATCTAAAAATGCTATATAGCTGCTTGTGAGTTCAAGAAAGATGTTTACTTGCCAAAAATACTCAAAAACGATTTTTTTAATGCGATACATCAGTTTTTCGTTATAGAACTATTCTTCAAAGCACTTAGCATCTACCTATTGTTACTTTTCACCCGGAAAATTTTTGACATTTTTATTGCTTTTGACCTAACAAATGATGCAAACAGACGTTCCGTCAGCTCAAAATCGCCGGACAGTACCAGTCTGGCTGACCCTTGAGCTGTGGATAATACCTCCTTAAGCCCCCTCCCTATGTGCATGTATGGTCCCCTATCAACCTCAAAGCCAGAAAATTGTTGACCCTCCTCCGATGTTTGGAAAAAAATTATATTTTTTGGCCATTTTTAGGTGTTCTTTGGCCATTTCTGGCTGAAAATTGGAGCTCATTACCCTCTTCCCCTGAAAAATGGCCAGGGACCCTCAGTGGCGGATCTCGGATTTTTCTGATGGAGGTGTAACCCAGCTTTTCCAAAAACAGTCGACGTGCCAAACAATGTTTTTTGGCGTTTTGCGTTGTTTACTTTTATCTAAAATCGCTTTTGGCGTAACATTTTTTTGAAAAATTTTAAAATGTTAAACAATTTGTCTCGAAAAAAGTCATTAAATTTTGTAATTTTAGCGAAAATCTGACGCGAAAAGCCCCGGAAAATTTGTGAAGTTAAAGCGGAAGAACCTTTAGAAGCTTGAATTACTGATCGATCTCTTTTATTTAAAATTTTGAAAAGTTATGGTTGAAAATAGAAGAAAACTATGCGGGAAAAATTGTTTCTGCTCGTGAAGTCGTCTAAAACCTATACACTGAGCTAAAATATGGCTTTCAAACCGCCAAGAATGCAAATAAATGTGACTCATAGGTATTCAAGAAATTATGATAAATGACGGCCATAAATCATTACCAATTTCATATCTTTTCTTTTTCTCGTCAATTATTTACGGCCAATGGGGAGGGGCGGCCGCCCCTTCTAAATCCGCCCGTGGAGACCCTCACCCAAAATTTCGAGCAGTTACATGTATGATGTACGGTAAGCTTTGCTGTACGCAATATATGTTTTTCAACTCAGCTATTGTTCGTACAATATGAGGTCAAAACTGTTTCCTTCAGATGGTTCAAGATCCTAACATATACGATGTTTTGGTAATGCCAAATCTGTATGGCGATATACTGAGGTAAATATTCTCATTTTTATTTCGTTACGGTTTTGTCTTATTTGTTTAAATAGTTTGTATATCTTTTAATTATTGATGATGTGTCCAGATGAGCAGCATAAGAATTCTGCAGGAAGGTTTCAAGTACAACAATTTTTAGCGGCCCTGTCTTTTGGGCTTACAACTGATAAGTTCAGGTCATAAATATTACTTTTCTACGTATCTGACAATGATCCTTCGTCTTAGATAAAAACGTAAGAAATTTCCCGGTGTATTGTTAACAAATGACTATTCGGCGCCGTCGTAAAAGTTTTTATATTTGTGCGAAAAAATCGCTAAAAACGCTTAAAACTGTACCTTTCCTACTATTTTTTTGAAAAATCGAATATTCTGGGGGTTGAAAAATTTCTGAGTTGTACTTGGAGGTCCAGGGAAAGGCTAATTTTCTGGGAGAAATTCAATATGTAAGTGTAAGAATAGGAACGGAAAAAAGTCGATACTTTTTCGTGAAGGTGATTGAAATCGACCAGAACCTGAAAATGAATGTAGTAATTCTGCTTTTTAAACCTTTTCAAGTATCCATTTTTAATGTTGTTTTAGCTCGAAAAAGCTCTATGGCCATACATAGTGAGCAACGGGGCCAAATTATTCGAAATAGCACCAGAATTCAATTCGAGGTCAAGCGAATGAGGAAAAAAGATCACTGCATTCAGCTTCTAGGGGTTCAGTCCAGACCATAGGTGGGCAGCACCTAAATTCTGGGTAGTAATGCAACATTTTTCAAAGGTCAAAAATGGTCTTAAAAATGGTGGTATGGCTAAAAAATACAATTTTTCAACGTTTCTCATCGAGCACTATCCAATGGCATCAAAATATTGCAAAAAATAAAAATTGAATTCTGGGGGTACATAGTACCCCCAAACTCCCCTTCCCCACGCCCATGTGTGGTCCAGACCCCCATCCATGCCCATGTGTGTCTATGACTCACAGACCAGCCATGCTATGCAACTGCGATTGGAAGTTATAACTCGCCAACAACACTTATCAATGATTTTTGTTAGGTGCGAAGTTCTAGGTTTGATTGATTGAAATAAGTATAAATTCCATCATTTTTAATGTCTCATACGGTAAGCCATAAACACAAGACTTGAATGCGCTCATTTCGTTGAGATGTAATACGAAGTAGAAGGGTGACTAATGGAATTACCTGTGTGTTGAGATACTTAATTAAATCAACCAAGGCAACAAATTTGCACCTAAAAACAACATTGAAATTTTGATTCTTCGGGTCATGCCCTGGTACAGCTCTAGGGCATAATTATCACATACTACGGAAATATTTAAGCGAATGAGGAAAAGAGATCACTGCACTGTAATGTAACATAGTGAATTATCCCGATCAAGACGGCAGTGCTGCTGCTTGTAAGCAGATTACATCTCATTTTTATATCCGTCTGTCATAATTGATATGATTAGATATGTACATATATCATGAAATTCTGAATGCTTTATAATATTCTGCTTTATGAAGTGATTTGTGCGCCGGCTTAGTTGGCGGATTAGGCTTGACGCCAAGCGGGAATATCGGAGAAGCGGGTGCCATTTTTGAGTCCGTAAGTTTTCACGTTTTTTTTCCATAAATTTAAGCCGCGATTAGCTGAAAATGTTTTTTAAATCGTAAATTGTTTTTAGTATTTTTGGGTTGCTATGTACATATATATATATACATATGTTCATATGTCTTATGCACATGGCCATAGGTGGGCGATGATCGCTTCTTCACCTTGTCAAATTCTTAGCCATAATAGCGGTGGTCTCCTTTAAGGTTTTATATATTGCGGGGTGCGTTTTTGCGACAGTAAATCAATTTTTCCGACTAATATATTTTTGATAAAATTAAGTTTTAGCTATTCGCAAAGTATAATTTTTTAAAAATAGACAATGTTTTAAAAAAAGTAAAATAGTAGTCCTGTTCTAGAGAACGTGGAGTTCGTTGTCCCTTTTCAAAAGTCCAGCGTAAAGAGTTTTCTACGCGTTATCTTCTTACTTTTTCCGATATATATTGTATAAGTTTTCAAGTGTTTAGCAAAAACTTTGCTCTGCATAGAAGATATTGCTGTCCAAGTAATTTCTTCTCTTTCAACGTTCGGTTCAGCTCGTTTTCTGAATAGGTAGAAACAATATTGCCCACCATAGGTGGGCGGCTCCAAAGTTCTGGGGGGGGGTGCAAGATTTTTTTAAAGGTCGAAAAATGGCCCTAAAAATGGTGGTATGGCGATAAAAACACCATTTTTCGACGTTTCTCATCGAGCACTATACATTGGCATCAAAAAATTGCGGAAAAAACAAAAAAATTTCAAAAATTGAATCCTGAGGGGGGTATTTTGGTTTCTCGGGGGTGGGGGTGCATACGCCCTTAATTCCCCACGCCCAGGTATGTTGCCCACTCGTGCGCATGACAATATAAAGATATGTAATATATGTGTACTATATAGAATATCTTAGGTACATAGATACAGAGACTTTAAAATATACAGGGTGAGAACAATATAATACCGAACGGGTATACTGTAACTTATACTCATACTTAAAATAAACCGTTGAAACTTTGCAAGACTTGTCCAATGCAAAAATTTTCTTGAAAATTTTTGCTTAAATGATATATAATATCTGGCGGCTCGTATAGAAACTTGAACGAAAATTCGCACACAAAATGAAGATTAACAATATTGCATACTTCAAAAAGTAAATGATAAAGCCTGGAAACGTCTGTCAACAAAAAATCAAAGAGTTCGTCGATCAGCTCCGCTACTGTATAAAACTGTCAAGCTGATGCAGGTCATTGTGAGCATAGCTTGGCGGCACCAAAGCTCTGGAGGGGGGGGGTGCAAGATTTTCCCAAAGGTCGACAAATGGCCTTAAAAATGGTGGTAGGGCGAAAAAACACCATTTTTCAATGTTTCTCATCGAGCACTATCCATTGGCATCAACAAATTGCGAAAAAAAAACAAAAAATTCAAAAATTGAATTCTGGGGGTATTTCGGTTTCTGGGGGGGTGTTGCATGTGCATACCCCCAACCCTCCACGCCCAGGTATGATTGTGAGTCCCACTTACTGTAAATTTACAGCAAAACTACTAAAATGTATTAGATAAATTAGATAAATATTAGATAAACGCTGAGAATTTTAGTTATCTACATTCATTTATCAATATGACCATCTCCATTTTGGTAAAAAAAATCTTTACAAAATTTTCTGCGTCGCGAACTACCTTGTTAGTTTCTAGAGAACAAGCTCTGGATTTATAACAAGTTTTCCTTTTTTTTACAAAATTTTCCAAACAACCAAACAAACATTGGACTACATTCTTGTATAGTATGAATTGCTTATCTTATGTCTACGTCACATTACAAATTTTTTTGTAATGTAGGCACCGTTTTTAAAACAACTTATATTTGTACAGGGTGAGTCACCTAACCATCCCTAGTGTTATTTGGTCATGACTTCTTCAATTTTGGTCCAATCTTGATGAAACTTTACTGTTTATAACACGTCCAATAGCATTGTAAATTTTTATAAGCTTCATTAAAATTGGACCATTACAGCTTTTACAATAACAATTTTTGTGATTGGTACTTTTTAATCAGTTTTGTTTTCCTGCTTTTTTGAGTCACTTATTTTTTCAGATGTTGCTTCATCCAATTTTTTTCTTCTCTGGGTGTTAATTAGCTTGTCTTTATTAGTCACTAAATCACCTTTGCCGTTTAATTTCGGATGAAACAAAATTTGAAAAATTTAAAGACTTAAAAAAATCAAGAAAGCAAGAAGTGATTAGACAGTACCAGTGTTGTTGTGATAGCTGTAATGGCCCAATTTCAATGAAACTTGAAAGTTTACAATGCTATTTAACGTGCTTTATACTGTAAAAGTTTTATCAAGATTGGACCAAAATTGAAGAAGTTATGACCAAATAACACTATGGATAGTTAGGTGTCTCAGGAGGTACCCATCTTGAATGGATTTGGGCAAATATTTAAGGTTCATGGGTCTGCACCCGATATAGCGGGTCAAGACAAGGCTAATCCAACTGCATTGCTCTTATCCGGTGTGATGATGCTTCGTTACATGGATTTGCCTATATATGCTGATCGTATAGAAAAGGCATGCTTGGATACGATTCGCGAAGGAAAGTCAATAACAGCCGATTTGGGCGGCAAAGCTAAATGCTCACAATATGCTGATGAAATTTGCGCACGAATTAAAAATTCTTAATTGACGTTTAAGACCGCATTTAAAAAACAATGGCGACATTGGTTATAGATTCGTTTTAAGAAGTCGATGTTTGTTTACGCTTGCAGTGATAATATTTCATGTATGTAGACATTGTTATTTTATGCTCATATTCCTCCGTATTATTTCCCGAATGCGTTCCACGCTTTTGTTCGATAGTGCTGTAGGCCAGTTTTAACTTATCTGTATTTTAATGCCGAGCAAGTAACGATATCGCGTTTTGAACCGGTGTTTAAAAAAAAATCAATGTCGTTGTTGACGATTCGAGGACGAAATAGTGCAGCTGACGCGATAGAGTTAATAATGCATTATCATTAAAGAATGGATGGTTTTCAGTTTTTTTATTTATGGTAGTGGCTTCTTTCGGAGGTGTTTAACAGACCTTATGTTTTCAATCAAGAAAAATATTTTTCCCAAAATCGCTACTTCTAGTAACATTTTTGGCAATTTTTGGCGATTTCACCCAACCAGACCGCACAGAATTTTCTTGATACCGCTATATGGGTGGTGACCCGTCCCCCCTTTACCGTACGAGTCTTTTGGTGGATAGATTTTTTTGACGTCTTTTATTTATCGCTGGGCGTTTATATAGACAAATGCACTGACTGTGTGCTTCAATTTTCATTTTCTAGAGTTATGGACTCACGTGGGCAGCAACAAAATTCTGGGGGAGTGCAATTCAGAGGTCAAAAAATTGTCTTAAAAATGGTGTTATGGCGAAAAAACCCATTTTGCAACGTTTCTCATCGAGAACTATCCATTGGCATCAAAAAATTCGAAAAAACGAAAACAAATTTCAAAAATAGAATTCTGGGATGGAGTATTTGGCCATGGGGGTGCATACCCCCAACCCCTGCACGCCCAGGTCTTGTTATAGGTAGTTCATACGTAACAGGTTTGCCTTTGTAATACCTTGTGACTTTCTTTTAAGAATTTTAGCTGACGTAAATTGATAACATAATGCCGGCCCGTATCCAGGATTCGGCCTTAACTTATGTCGGAAAATTCGTCGAGATAGCTCGCAAAAAACCGCATTTTTCGACCCTTTTCAGCATGTTTTATCGGTAAGGATCATAAAATTCGAACTTTTTCGAAGAAAAATTTTAAGTGCGTTTTGGTCGCGCTTAGGCCAAATTTGTAGAAAATGCTTCATATATAAGGCAAAGCGCCAAAAATGAAGACTTCGCTTCAGACATTGAAAAAATGTTCTTGAAAAAAAGGTTCAGGAAAATTTCGAAAGTTCAGTGTTCTATTTACATGTATCTATAATATTAATTTGGAAGTTGTCTGTCCGTCCGTGGGAGAAAAGTTTATGCTCTTCATATTTTGGTCTAATGGGTATCCCGGGTCCCGATTCCAAATTTCCGAATTTGATCAAATTGGCCCGATCGGGCGGCTGGAACTCGGAAATGACAGGTTAATCGAAAAAGTTTTGACGGTTCTAAGTGCTTGTTGAACAGAGCAATAAATGTTGGTCTAGACTGACGTAAAGTTTTGCCCTGCTGCAAGTACCTGTGCCCACAGGTACTTGCCGCAGGGCAAAACTTTTAGTCTAGGCCAACATTTATTGCTCGGTTCAAGAACGTTAGCCACTTCACGCTGCAGTGTAAAGTAGCCGAAAACCGTGAGAAAATTGCTTTTTAAATCTGCAGTTTGCTAAATATCTCAAATAGTAGCAGTTGAATTTCGGTTAAATTTCAAGCACTTCTTAGTAATGTCCTTACTGACCTTACTTTAGAATTTGAAGGAAATTCACAGATTGATCTTTGAGATACAGTTGCCCAAAATACCCTATCCATAATGTGAAATGTTGGGTTTTTGTCTATTTGCAGAAGGAAAGCTTGAATGTTAATCCCCAAATTTGGCTCTTTTGGTTTTTTACCTCCGATTCCGAATTGAATTATCAATGCGACTAGCTTTACAGTTTGTGCAGTTTACAATGCCCTCTACAATTGTAACAAGCAGGAATATGGAGCAAGAAAATTTATAGTCTGTTTCACATAACTTCGTGCATAAATTGTAGGAATTTTATCAACAGTAAGCCGAGGATTACGATAATTATATATCAGATTGTAAGTGCGGTGCAGTTTCGCTGTTCGGATGGGCTTTCCCGTCAGCTTGTTTCGCTGTTCGGACGAGGTATTTATAACTTTTGAGCTTTATTCCGTCGAGATGACGTTGTATCTCCGGATTAAATGGCGCAAATTTTTATGTAATCGAGCACTGCTTCGGCTCGCGAAAGCGACCGAACACTGCGCAGTGGGGGATCTTCGGATCTGCCCAGTTTTTAGGCTTCTCAAATACAAGATCAATACTATAATCGCAATCTGACAGCTTATTGTCGGAAATATACATTTCAAATTTATGACCGAACTTGTGTGAAGCAGACAGTTTGTTTCACACAAGATCGGTCATAAATTTCAAAACTATCTCCGGCAATAATCTGACAGATTGCGATTATAGCATTGATCTGATACATAATTATCGTAACCCTCGGCTTACTGTCGATGCAAATTTTAAAATTTATGCATGAATTAAGTTATGTGAAACAGACTATATTTAAATGAGCAAATTTATTGTCAAATGATTAAAGAGTTGTGCTGAGCTTATATTGTAAATTCTAGAGAGTATGTTAATTTAAAATAGGTACATGTTGGTCATCATTTATATTTCTTTTTGCAAATGAGGAGCAAAGCGACCCACTTGCAAGACAGATCGATCTAGCAAAAGCGCCCTTTTGCTATAGTCTGTTCTATTACAAAAGGCCCATTTTCGCTTTACGGCTCATTATTGCAGCACAACAATTTAGTTTATATTATAGCGGCAGTTGTTAGATCGCCATATGTTAAACGAAGCATAATAAATATGAATAAGAAGAGTGTGAAGTTATCAGCTGCAACGATTGCATATATAATTGTAGAAGCCGTTTGAGCAGTGGAAAAGTAATACAGTAATAATAATTTAGCGAAAATGAGCCGTTTGAAATGGAATAGACTAGTTATTTGTTAGTAGCGGCTTGCCCGCTTTAGACTATTACGGTAGCAGTGCCACGATTAAATGCTTCATTGTTTATTCTAGGATTGGCGAGTCAGTGAGTTGACGGACGCGGGGAGTCGGTCCGAAAGGGATCGCCTGACGCGGATAAGTCGGATTACAGAGGTTTTAAACAGGCTTCATAGTAGGCATATAAATAAACGTAACGCTGCGCAAATCTTAATGAGTGCTGATTACTGATTTAGATGAATTTTTAGTAAGGTATTGCCTGTGTGTAAATATGAAGTTTTAGCTATTTATAAATAATTACTGTATGTGGCCTTAGGGTTGCCAAGTTGCGGTTTTCCCCCCATTTTGAGACTATTTCGAGGCCATTGGAGGCATTTTTTTGCGATTGAGGTTTTTTTGTGCCTATGCTTTATTATTGGTTGGGTTTTTTATGCACTTTAAGCTTAAAATCGAGGTTTTTTTGACAAGAGCTCATGGCATGGCAACCCTGCTTGGCCCACCTATTTGGGTAGTAATTATGTGCAGTCAACTGCATAATATAGCATACCTATAATGTAAAATTATATGCAGTCAAAAACCAGCGGCCTAGACTGCAGGTAATATAGCACACAACGTAAAATTATATGCAGTCAAAAACCAGCGGCCTGGAGTGCAGGTAATATAGCACACAATGGGCATTCGTGTAGCTGGTTCACATATGTATTAACATAGTCATATTATAAGGGCGTATATGTGCGGTCGATAGCATCTGAGGAAACGAGAGAAAGTTGCTGGCAGTCGGATTCGAAACGTGGACCCCTTGCTCTAAAGTCCAGAACCATAATGAATGAATGAATGAATGAAATAATTTATTACTGAAACGCGACAATTACGAAAGATGTAAAAGAGTGATAAAACGTACGGTCAAAAGAATAAAAGCGTACAGCAAAAGGCGACGAGCGAGTCATGAAAATGACGATTTAAGCCCGCCCTATAATAAATTTAGATAAGTCGACATCAATTAATCTAGATTTGAATATATTCAAGTTAGGGGAAGAGACTACAAAATCAGGTAGGTGATTCCAAATTGAGATATACTTATAGAAAAAGTCAAATTTTTGTAAATTAGAACGGACAAGAGGAACAACTAGCTTGAAACGATTTGTGCAGCGAGTAGTATTTTGATTAAGCACAAAAAAATCTGTCATGCAAAGACAAGATTTTTGACTAATAATTTGATACATCATACATAAGCAAATATGAAGGCGACGTAATTCTAATCGACACAAGTTAAGTTGGTTAAGGCGTTCGTCGTAAGAAAGAGGGCTATGATATCCAACTATGTATTTAGTAAATTTACGCTGAAGAGTCTCCAGCCTGTTGATATCACTAATATAAGAGGGGTTCCATAAAGCACAGGAATATTCAAGGATCGGTCTGACGTAAACAATGAAGGCCTTTACGAGATTATTTTTATCACGCGAAAAGAAGGATTTTCTAATTAGGATAGATCTCAAGAAAGCTTTCTTGATAATACTGTTGTAATGTTCCTTAAATTTAAGGTTGTGCGAAATTAGCACTCCTAAATCGCGAACATAGACAGAATCGTTCGTAATAACTTGTGTATTGAGTGTATATGACAATTTAGGATTATTTTTGCCCAAATATAGGGCTGTGCATTTAGAATATGATATTGGTAAACAATTTCTGGTGGCCCAAATGGAAATTCTATCCAAATCGGTCTGAAGTGTTTGATAATTGCAGGAAAGATTGAATATTTTTAAGTCATCCGCGAACATAAAAGTCGAACTTGACAAGTTATCAAAGATATCATTTATAAAAATCAAAAACAACGTAGGTCCAAGAATGGACCCTTGAATAACTCCACTTGTAACAGCGGCATAATCTGAAAAACACTGATTAACGCGAACACACTGAATACGATTAGATAGAAAAGCTTTTAACCAATTAAACAGGTGTTGTTGAATACCGTAACTAGTTAATTTAACAAGAAGTTTAGATATGTCGACTTTGTCAAAAGCTTTAGCAAAGTCTATATAAATAATATCAACGGTTTCTTTACAATCCAGTGATTTAACCCAAGAATGTTTACAATTTAATAGTTGCAATTCGCAAGATTTATGTTTTTGGAAACCATATTGAAAAGGTGATATTAACTCATTTGTAGATAAATAAATTGATAGTTGAGTATTAATAATACTTTCCATTATCTTACAAGTTGAGCAACATAAAGAAACAGGACGATAATTTTCAGTTAATGAGGGGTCACCCTTTTTAATTATAGGTACAACGTAAGCCTCCCTCCAAATGTCTGGGATATCACCTGATAAAAAAGAAACAGTAAAAATACTGATAAGGGGTTTAAGAAGATAATAAGCTAATTTTTTAACAAAAAAGTTACTTAAACCATCAGGCGCTATCGAAGTCGAGTTTTTCATCTTAGCAATCGCCCGTGAGACATTATTTTCGTCAAAGACGATGTTTGAAATAGAAAAATCGCCCCGCTTCTGAAAAACAAAAGAATCGTTAGTATCATCATTGGTAAATACGGAAGAGAAGTAATGATTGAACATATTCGTTTTACAATGAAGATCAGTTACTACATTATTGTCGGTGGAAGTAATAGGTGGAATGCTTCGAGAATTATTTAAACGATTATTTACAAATCTAAAAAAGGATTTCAGATCGTTATGTTGCAATAAATTACTTTCCTGTAAGCAAAAATGATTATGAATTTCTTTGCGTAACATTTTACAATGATTACGATACCTTTGTTTGCATATAATTGTACGATATTTTTTGTATTTTTGCCATAAAAGCCGTTTTTTGGCAAATAATTTTCGTAAAACTTTAGGGTATGAAAATTTGGAGGGCTTTGCTTTGACTTTGGGAACAAAAGTAAAAATTAGAGGCCTTAAGACATTTAAAAATACATTATACATGTCGTTAACATTTAAACAAGTAGAAAAAAGATCAGGCCAAGAAATCGTAGAAAGAAAGCTACCAATACTAAAGTAGTCTGCTTTTTGAAAATTAAAGTGAGATTCTACATAAGTAGTAGGTGGAGTTATCAGAGTTTCAAAAGATATAGAATTGTGGTCACTTGTGGAAAAGGAGGGTAGTACTTTAACATTAAAAACATTGTTTGCTGCAAAAATAACATCAATAATATTTGTATCATGCGTTTGATCTAAAACTAATTGTGTTAATCCTGTAGACGAGAAACAGTCGTAAAACAATTCGTTAAGAGAATCGGATGTAAAGGTACCTAAGGTCCAATCAATTTTAGGTAAATTGAAATCCCCTAGGATAATTACGGGATAAGAGCAATTATTTACCCATTCTATCAAGTTACAGATTCTTAAAGCATGATTTAAATCGTAGTGAGGAGGTCTGTAAATAAGAAGAAATCTAATTCTATCCTGACCATGGAAAAAGTCAATAATTAAAGAGTCAGATATACTCAGTTCGTTAGGAACTTTAACAAAACGAGCGCTAAAATGTGATTTTACAAAGACAATGACCCCGCCGCCTCGTTTATTTACTCGATCAGAGCGAAAAATTTGATAATTGTTTTGAGGACATAAAATACTATCATGAATTACTTCATTTAACCATGTTTCACAACAGAAAATTAAGTCAAAATTGTCACTATCTAACAAATAATATAACTCCCCTAACTTGTTTACTAAACTTTGTGCATTGAATAAAAAACACCTAGCACTAATAAATTCGGAGGGCGACTTATCCTATACAGAACCGGAATCAACGCGAGCGAAAGATTGAGGAAAGGACGGTTTAGGAAAATTGGAACGAGCGCGTGACGCGTAAGTCGGCTTCTTTTTCACACAATCGGCAGCAAAGTCTATGAAAAGATCCGTTTCGCCCGAGTTTCGTCGGTCGTTCAATTCAGCAAACAGCTCGCGCTGTCGCTTGCGCTGCATGTACGAAAGGTCTGGCCGAGCGCGCAATTTGGACCGACCATTAGATGGATTTGACGGGCGAATCACTTTGTTGACTAGTCCGATAAAACGACGTTGAGCACGTGGTGACGTGAGGCAAACCTTCAGGAATTGAGGTTTGCCCTGATGTTTGGGACCATCACGGAAAACTTGCGTAATATCAACAGATGACAAGTCGGATTCATTGCTGAATTCATCAACCAAAGACTTTACAGACTTCAAATCGTCATCTGAATCGGGTAAACCGAATAATACTGCATTTGACTTCTTGGATTCTCGCTCCAAACAGTCCTTGATTAACAAACCGATGTCGGACGTATGGGATGCATTTGCCTTCGATTCGTAGCGTTCTTCCAATAAATTTATTCGAGATTCTAATATGGAAAATTTGGTTGGTAAGGAGGCAATATTTTCAAATACAGGTTTGCAACAGCTGCAAACGAATGGGAATGAGAATGAAGCATCCACGTATTGTTTGCTATTAAAATAAGAGACGAGTGCTGGTGGTAAATTTAGGCATTCGGCATGAGCCCATTTGTGGCAAATATCGCACTGAATGGCCGAAATATGACTCTCAGTAACTAATAGCGAACAGATTATGCATGGGTAGGCGTCATTTTTAATAGGAGAATTTTGAAGCGTTAGATTTCCTGAATGCGATGGAGATTTTGATTGACGATCAATGGGCTTCTTTGACTGACTAGGTTTGCCCATGGCGGATGTAATTTGCAAATATATATAATATATAATCGCATCAAGTTTTACATTGCGAACATAGGCCTGACTTTAATGTGGGTACCAATCAACTAACGCTGGTTAATTTCAATAAAGATTGCAAGGTATTTGTGATGTTTTGCTGGTTTACCAGCTGATTTGGCTTAGGCTTAGTATCATGGACTGACCAAAACGTTGGTGCCAGCGTTTAAAATAAGCCTGGAGTAATGGGATGCGACGAGTGGAGCGAGCGAAGCGAGCGACGCGAGTTGCATCCCATTACTTAGGCTTATTTTAAACGCTGGCACCAACATTTTGGTCAGTCACATGAATCTACTGGAAAAATCTGATGACTGCCTTATTTGTTTTCGACTTGACTCAAATCAAACCAGTTAGATGGCAGCTTTCACCGGATACTACTTGCTGTATACGTACCTATAGCGTGGCTATCTTAATACATATGTGAACCAGCTACACCAATGCCACACAATGCGATATTATATTCAGTCAAGTTGAATGCATATTGATATGGAAGCTGGCGCTTTGCTCGCATTTCAACCTGTAGTAGATGGTTTTAGAAGGTACTTTTATTTGAGATGGTCTGACAGATCTGATTCCTCACTAGAGAATGTTTTTTGCGCTGCATGGGTAGCAGTTTCAAAAGCTGCCCAGTCACCTATTAGCGCATTTGGAATATTTGGCGAATATGTGTACTGAACCAAATTCATCAAATGATACACCATTCGGTAGACCTCGATGAGACGATCATTTTGAAAAAAAATTTTGCGTGGGTCTCATTCCAGTCAAGAGTTACAGCCATTTGAAGTGTCAATCTCTATACATCGACCTAAGCATCTATACATCGACCTAAGCATCTATACATCGACCTAAGCATCTATACAATGACCTGAGCGGGAGCGACCTCGACCTAAGCAGCTTAAAACACCTTTTCAGATATACTAAGCCTAAGCCTAAGTATATTAGAAGCAAAAACTTAGATTTTCCTCCATATCTTATCACGTTGGTAATATGAAATCTTTAAATGACAGTAACTCCATCAATAATGCCGACCCACTCCTGATTTTTTTTTACTGAAATCAGCTCCAGAATCTCTATCGATTGATGTACTGCTTGCAACTTACGTTTTTTTCGATTTTCCGATGTTTTTTCATATAGTCCCCCTTGATAATCTGATATCTTTAAACGACAGTAAATCCATCAATAATGCCGACCCACTCAAAATTTTTTTTTACTGAAATCAGCTTCAGAAACTCTATCGATTGATGTACTGCTTGCAACTTTTCGTTTGGTACACATATTCGCCAGTTTAGTCGCTGCATTTTGATGGGCCAGTGTAACCTCTGGTCCTGCATGATAGATACTGAATAGTTGTGGCCAGGTGCGTACGCATGATTTTTTGGGAGGGGGCGGTCCAAAATTGATGACCCTATATTTCGGGATTCGTTCGCCGGGCACCAAATAAAGTGCATTTTCTGACGTTTCTTCCGAAAGTGCACTATCCAATAAGCTCATAAAATTCGAAGTTTTACAAATAAAATTTATTTTCTCTCAATAACCTATGAAAAATTGCATTTTTGGCTGTGCCTAGGCCTAAATTAGTGAAAATAATGATTGGTGCCGAAAATTTCTGAGATTTCTCGGTGAAAAGATGCCAATTTTCATGCATTTCCTTACCTTTTCAAAATTATTTTTAGGCTAAGGGTGGTGGCAGCCGCCCTCCCTGCTGCACGCCCATGGTTGTTGCTGTTCTTGTCCCTCATTCTGGGGATATTGTTTTATTGTAGTGGAAATAAAATACTTCACAAATATGCACGTGCCAGAGGAAAGTAAGGCGCCTGCCTACGCTGTCTACATACGTTGTTTCTAGCCATTTTTGCCCTTTTCTCTTTAAATGTAATTTTGTTGCTGGCTAAACAACGATTGTGTCAATTATCGGACTACTACAGTAAAACAATTTCCCAGAATGAGGACAAGAGCAGCATAGCTGGAATTTTTTTCTAATATGGTTTTACCTCCGATTCTCCTAAAAATACTTTTTCTGATAGATTGGAGGACGCTGAGTCCAGAAAAAAAAGCGTTTAGCGGGCTGACGAATATTTGTGGAGATAGAGCCCTTCAAACTTGCAAAAAACGTGATTATTTCACTGTTCTTAGGGCTCTATCTCCACAAATATTCGTCAGCCGCCTAAACGCTTTTTCCTGTCTCAGCGTCCTCGAATCTATCAGAAAAATTATTTTCAGGAGAATCGGTGACAAAAAATTTTTTGCAAAAAAATTTTGCAAAAAAAATTATGCAAAACCCCATTTTTAACATTTCTACATTACAGTTCTGACGTTAAAAAAGCCGAAGCAGGGTGTAATCGATTCATCACGGTTATCATTTTGGACTTGCCGTGCATATCAAATTGGTGCCAGCTGATGGTCTAAGCCTAAGCCACAATTGGGGCAAAATTGTCTCAGGCTTAGACCATCAGCTGGCACCAATGTGAATACACTTTCTAAGCCTAATCCTAAGATGTTCGTATAAGCAATTGTGGGCAAGTACCTATTTGCCAAAAACTTAGCTGGCATGGATCTAATCACCAAATTTTATCTAATATGGTTTTTTCTCAATTTTCTCAAAAACAGTGTTTTTACGCTTTTTCAACCTCAGAATTTCAATGTAGATATGTTAAAAATGGGGGTTTAACATAATTTTTTTTTGCAATTTTTTCTTCCAAAAACATTTTTTGTCACCGATTCTCCTAAAAATAATTTTTTCTGATAGATTCGAGGACACTGAGTCCAGAAAAAAAAGCGTTTAGGCGGCTGTTGAATATTTGTGGAGATAGAGCCCTAAGAACATTGAAATAATCACGTTTTTTGCAAGTATGAAGGGCTCTATCTCCACAAATATTCGTCAGCCCGCTAAACGCTTTTTTCTGGACTCAGCGTCCTCGAATCTATCAGAAAAAATTATTTTCAGAAGAATCGGAGACAAAACCATATTATAAACTTTAGCCCACTACTCAATATCTATCAAGCATGACCAGAGCTTACGCTGGACGATCAAAATGCGTTATTAGGTGACTGGGCAGTCATTGAAGCTGCTACCCATTCAGCACAAAAACATTCCCTAGCGAGGAAACAGATCTGCCAGACCATCCTAAGTAAAAGTACCTTCTAAAACCATCTACTACAGGTTAAAATGCGAGCGAAGCGCCAGCTTCCCATATCAATATGCATTCAACTTGACTGCATATAATATCACATTGTGTGCTATATTACCTGCAGTCCAGGTCGCTGGTTTTTGACTGCATATAATTTTATGTTGTGTGCTATATTACCTGCAGTCTAGGCCGCTGGTTTTTGACTGCATATAATTTTACATTATATGCTATATTACCTGCAGTTGACTGCATATAATTACTGCCACCTATTTGTCATCCAAAATTTTGGAGAATGGAAAAATTTTCAGATTTGGTTGGCATTTGTGAAAAATTTTTTTAAATGCAAAAATGTGTTTGAGAACAGTGAAATTTCGGTGCTCCTACAGAATAGTAACTATTATGACGTCATCAGACAAAGTAATGCTCTATCTCGACCAGGGATGGAAAAAAACCAGATTTGAAAATGTTGAATTTTGGGTTTTTTTGGGTTTTTTAAAAGTTTTTTTGGGTTTTATTGGGGTTTTATTGGTCTTTTTATGGAAATGACAACTAGAGCTACATACAGTAGCTGGGAATATTTCCAACAGTTGCAAGATACGAAACAAACAAAAAGCAACGACTTTATTCAGCTACCAAAGCGATCGTTCTTTGCGACTGCCACATATATTTATTTATCTTCCTCTTCAATGCTCGTAGTCGGACATAACAATATTTTGATCAAAAAATGCACTGGATCTGAAAAAAAATTAGGAAAGGGATGCCATATCAGGCTCGTAACCATTTTTCTATAAAATCAAATTGCACACTTGCAAGTATGTTTAGAAATGATTGAATATAGATTTTGATAAAATCTTCATGCACTGCTTTCCTTGCTGCAAACCACACACCTAGCATAACATTTTGAGTGGTTTTTTATTTCCCATGGTTATTTTACTTCCCAAATGGTATTTGCTGGTTTTTTTTTAGTTTTGACTTCAATCGATTTTTTCCTTAAGACTGAAGGGATTTATGAAATCAACTAAATAGCGAAAGATGGAGCATCGACGGGAGATTGTTCTGATTATATAAGTTTCTAGACTGGGTTGCTTGCACAATGAATAGATGCAAAAAATATGAAACGTGTTTTTTAGAGGCTATTATTAATCCGAAAATTTTTTGACAATGTCACTACTTTTGTCCTCAAAAACTAAAAAACGTTCCATTGGCTCTAAATTGCCGTACAGTGCCTGTCTGGCTGTCTGGCTGACCTGTTAGAGGGGGTAAAGTTGACTTCCTCACCCCCTATGTGCATCTATAAATTTCTTCAATGACCCAACTTATTTATTTTAGGCGCTGTAAATTATACAGCCCGTTTGAGTGTAGATTGTCCTATGGTTTTACCGAACATAGCCATCTAGTGTCGGACTACATATTTACATCTTTAGTGTATATTTTCGCTGTGCATTGTAAATAGCTACCAATTTTAACAAATGTTTAATGTGGATCGATGATTAATTGAGTTCTACCTAGTTTGTCTTATATTATCGCCGATCGATCAAGCGGTGATGGTGTTTTTTAATCGACAAGACATGTATAGCTCGTGCACACTTATCTTCGTGATTTTATCCATTGATTGCACGTTTAAAATTAGTCGAGCTTTGCAAACAAATGAACAGCATCATCCGAACACTTATTTATCGTTTTCGGACGATCTAGAACAAATGGACACTTGCAGTTATGATACTTGCTTAACCGATGAAATTGTAATTAGGGTAAAGAGAAGAATGGCGGAATCTGAGGTTGTGAATTTAGCCGAGAAACATGGCCATAAGTTCATTGGACAGGTAATTTAGTAAAAAATTCAAGTACGGATTTCTATTCTCTTGATCGTCCTATGGAACGACTATTATTTTGTGCACTGCGACGCGCATTTATACCATACTGTATCATCTGATTCCAGCGGCTTTGAGATGCATATATTATACAGTTCCTTCTTTATTTATCTTAAGCTGTGCTCAGTCATTTTTGCGTATATTCGCGGAATTCCTAAAAGCAAATATGACGTGAAAACCTCTTTCGTTAAAAAACTGCAGGTTTTCAGAAAATGCTTTATCCGCATTGTCTTTGTTTCTCGAATAGTAGATGATTTTCCCAAGTAAGCCCGTAATCATACTTTAATAAAGAGTGAAGAAATAAGTGCTTCAGCTAAACTATTTCAGATACTGCTTTAATTTGAAACGATTTTCGCCTAGACTGACGATTTTATGACCCATTGTATCCTTATATTCAGTAGGTAGGTGCATGTAATCAAGTGTTTAATGTTTATAGATGAGTTTTTAACATGGATTTGATTTATTATTAATTCCACTTGTGGTTCTTTGCTGGCTGCTGATTTAATATGTAGTACTTTGCACTTTTGAAATCTATATTGTTTGAAATTTCTAACACTGAATCTTGCATCAAACATGAAGAAAATGAAATGTTAATGCGAAGTATTCCATGTTTAAAATAAAATACTCGTCTGATGGATCGACTTTTAATTGCCTTTTGAAAAATAATTTGAGGCATTTATTTACCTTATGTAAAATCGAATATCAGAGAAACCTAGTATTGCCATATTTCGATCGCTACATGCAATTCACCTCTTAGGTTGGCAGTTTAGAACGCATATATTTACTGAAAAGAATTCATGGCCGAGCTAAGCGTTCATCATTTCAACCAATATTTGACGACGTTGAGGTACACATTTCGAATTATATTTGTATTTTTTCGTTAACATTTATGTGTTTTGATTTTACATTAACAACAAAGGTTGAGTGGGCGCAGATTCAATTGCCGAAAAAACGCGTCAAACGTGATCTTCAGCAAATGAAACCGGTGAGCACAGTGAAGCTTCCTTGGCCGGATCCATTATATGCAAAACAATGGTATTTGGTAAGTTAATGAATTCGATATTTTCCTTGAAGCATGACTTATATAACACACGATTTCCAATCTTATAAACTACGTTGAAGTGCTTCATTTGAGTTCTCTGACCAGTATTATTGTGTAA
Source organism: Mermis nigrescens (assembly GCA_036768485.1). Taxonomy (NCBI): domain Eukaryota; kingdom Metazoa; phylum Nematoda; class Enoplea; order Mermithida; family Mermithidae; genus Mermis; species Mermis nigrescens. The sequence continues at coordinate 10,373,715 of JAVLUZ010000161.1, forward strand.
GTTGAGCATTCTTCACTCTTTTGCTGCTGTGTACAGTATAAGACTATTATTTAGCTTTATATTTGATAGTAAAACATTTTAGACAAATGGGATTCTTGTGTCCGCCAATTTTTTCATTTTGCATGTTAAAAGGTGTATGATTTCTGTAGCATAACTGACGGATAGGCCTATATGCAGGACTCGCCGGGGGTCCAACATAAATTGGTCTATATCCTGGAAAATTCGTCAAGATGGCTTACAAAAACCGCATTCTTTGACTTTTTTCGACATTTTCTATTCATTAGGATCATAAAGTTCCAACTTTACTTTTTAAGACAAATTTTTTTTCAAATTGCTAGAAAAAGTGTCATTTCTCGATTGTATCGCACATGAGGCAAAACTATCAGAAACACTTTGCATGAAACTTTGTAGAACTTGTGACAAATGTATGCAATTTTTTCATCTTCCCGTTCATTATATACAGGGAGAGCCATAAAAAACGAATCACCTATCAGATCATAGGTGCACAAGGTCAGGATCCACAGGGGGCAATCTTAGAAATCCAAAACAGTAATTTAACATTCACGATTTTTTTTGTTGTTTAAATGACTAAAATGGTCAAAATAGCCTATAAAACGTCTTTTTGTGGTAGTTTCGCGTTTTAAAAGCTTTTTTAGTCCAAGTTGACTACATTATATTACTTTTAACACTAAAAAACACAGAAATGGATCAATTTTTGGTGCTTTTTGGGTTCAAAAGTACATAAAAGTACTAATCCGGCACTTACGCCGAAAAAATTTTGATTTTTCACTGCTTTTGACATCAAAAATTATGCAAAAAAGTACCGTCAGTTCAAAATCGCCCGACAATATCTGTCTGGCTGACCCTCTAGCTGGGCGTAATACCCCCTCACCACCTATGAGCATTTATATACATATATCTGACCCAGAAGCTTCTTAAAGACGAAAGTAAAAGGAATACGGTTTGCTTTGCTATAAAGCCTGTCATCCTTGCGTTGAGATTTTAAAACGGTAATTATAGTTGTTACGTTGCCCAAAAAGTACATGCATTTTAGCAGAAGTTGTTTTTTCCGGGTCATGAAAAGTATCGGTCAGAAACACTAATTGCATTTGTTGTCTTGTAACTTTACAGCACTGGTGACAGCGGAGTAAAATTTCTTCTGTTCTAAAGCCATTTTATTCAGCTACATATTGCTTCAGGCATTTTGGGTTACCGTAAAAATAATCACGCTTTAATCGAAAGTTGCACTTTTTGGCATTTGCTTGCAAATTATAAACGTTTATGATTAATACAGCAATCCGTAGTAAAATTGCATTTTTTCACACAGACTGAACCACTCAAAATTAAAATAAACATATTAGTAAAAAAATACTTTTATCATCATATTAAGTAAACCGCGTTCATTTATCCTTTCCTGTTGAAGAGTTATGATGTTGTAGAGATAGCTCGTTTTATGCAGTAAATCTGCAAAGTCCTGGAAAAAATGAGTTAAATTAAATGAAAACCAATGAAAAGTCAGTCAGCAAAACTGAAACCTCTCTACATTCCTGCAATGATAATGGGCTCTTCGACAAAGCAAACCGCATTTAATTCAGTCAAGTATTATAAAAGTTATAAGGTCAGATAAGGTGATTCGTTTTTTATATCTTACCCTGTATATATTATCTACATATTAAATTTTTTCGGCCAAGCTCCCTTCCAGAAATACGGATCGGGTCCTGAAGTAACATTGTATCATGCGATTCGTGAATAGAGATGATTTGTAGCATAAGTTTGCACAAAATTACCTCTTATATTTATGTCCAATTTTCTGGTAATGTCTCTTTTCAGTCCTAGTTTTGATGGGGTGGAGTTTGGATATCAACTTTGCAATTGATTTAGCATAATTTGCTTTATTGTATCGAATGAAATGTTTTACTGTTTCTTACTCAAACTTGGTCTGTTTGAGAGATAAAAATTATACGAAAGCAACATCTGAATCTTTTGGGCTTATTTGCTAAAAAATGTTCTAAAATATATTCTGACGGTCTTTCAATGCGCTTCGAGAGTTATTAATTTTTTCTTTTAGGATACTTGTGAGAAATATTCCTACATACTTCCAAAATTTTAGAGGTAACAGGCCAGATTTCAAAGAGGAGGAATTCCCTCGATTATTGAGAGGGGAATGACGAAAGTCCTCCAATTTTTTCCAAAATGACTAAAAACATAAATTTGGCCAAAAACGCAAGTTTTCGCCAAAAATCTGGGAAGGGGTTCAAAATGTTTTGACTTTGAATCGATGGCTTGGGGGACGAACGACTTTGAGGGATCCTCATCCCCCTCTTACAGGGGTATTACCCCTTGAGGGTCCGGCGATTTCGAGCTGATGGAACGTTTTTGCATCATTTTTCAGGTCAAAAGCAGTAAAAACGTCAAAATTTTCCCGGCGCTTCGCGCCAGATTATTACTTTTAAGTACTTTTTACCCAAAAATCACCCAAAATTGATAAATTTTTCATTTTGTAGTGTTAAAAGTGATATAATGTAGTCAAAATGGACTAAAAATGCTTTTAAAATGCGATATTGCCACACAAAAAAACATTTCATAGGCTATTTTGACCATTTTGATAGTTAAAACAGCAAACAAAATCGTGAACGTTAAATTCATTTTTATATTTTTGGGATTTTACCCCCCCTTCTTGCCGACCCTGACCTTGTGCACCTATGCCCCCTATGTGTGAATTTGCGTCAATTTTATAAGTCGAAATGTTTAGAAATTCAGGAAATGTAATAGTTCGTTCTATCGAACCGTTTGCGTAAAAAACAATTTTCATTAAGCATGACAGTGATTACAAAATATTTTTTGATAATGCATTAAAAGAATTTGTACAGTAAGATTTGATATGTTCATTGATAATTACAGAATCAGTTTTATTCTTTCTTTATTGGGCGCTTTTGCGCATATTTCGTTTTCATCGATGTAACTGTGCACAAGATTTCTACAAATGTATATACATGTACTACAAGTGTTTCACTAACATGATTCTATGTTTCATTGATTAGTCCATTCTCTTGCTGTTAGATCGATTCGGTTCCCTCTTTTAACGTTCTTGCGTGATCTGATTATTATACATTTTTGTCGTTTTTGCCTTTTTTTGTATATTTTGCCTGTACAAGATATTGTTTATTTATGTATCTTACTTCTGTCGATTATTTTCTCCATTGATTAGTCAGATTTATTATGCGCATAAATATTACTTGCATAGGAGGTTTGGGTACTATATCTAGTTCTTCGTAAGAAGAGGAAAATTTTTCGTCAGACGGATAGGCAGAATTAAAGGCGAAAGCAAATAAGCATCAAAACTTTCTTGCAAACGTACATGAAAAGTCCATAAAGCTGTCATGTAAATCAGAGTTATTTTTGCTGTTTTAACATTTACACCGATTTTAGTGCTATTTGAGCTTAGTAACATACCTCAGACCGATCATTTTCGATTTGAAAGACATACAGTTGTCGTGAGCTAACCATACACGATCTTAAGGTGCCTGCATCCCTCCCCCGCTAAAAAGTTTTTCACTCCCGCCCACAAAAAATATCTTACCTTCACCAGTTTTTTGTATTCGGCAAAGATTTTTCCCGATGTACAAAGACTTGGGGACCGTCTTTATACATGTAAAATCCGCGATTTTCAATAAAAAATCGTCGAAAACATCCTGGCTTAAAGGTTTTAAGCGATCTTTTATTTCAAATTGTGTCATTTTTAGACGCAACAGCCTTATTTTATTGGATTTTATTGAATTTTCCTTGAAGAGCATTCATTTTCAATCGTCTGGATGGAGAGAGCATCGTCAGAATAAAATGCAAAAAAATGTTGGTTTTGACACTTATACGCATATCCATAGCGTTTCAGCTGAAAAAAGGTAGTTTAGAAAAATTTTTTGGTTTCACTGTGCCGCCTCAGAATTACCAATTACCATGCATGTATGTAGCTGATTGTTGGATGTTTACAGTTCGGATGAACCATTTAGTCGAATTAAGAATATAATTTTATTATACTTTACTTTATGGAATAAATTTTTTTGTAAGCAGGCATCTAAGTAAATAAATGATTAAACGCTGTTTCTTTTCAGCGCTCGGGTGGGAAAGATGGTTATGATATGAGAGTTAGGGAAGCGTGGAAGCTGGGTTTTAGTGGCAAGGGAATTGTAGTCTCAATATTGGATGATGGAATTCAGGGATCTCATCCAGACCTTGCGGCAAATTATGTAAGTTGTGCAATAAGTATTTTTTCATATGTGTTTTTGATATTTATTGTATTTTATGATATTTTTTTCAATAGGTATTTTTTCATTTTTCATTTTTGGTTTTTTTTTAATTTTTCACTCATTTTTCATTTTCTTTTTTAAAATAATTCAATAATTATTTGCTTTTTTGCGCTGCAGAAAGTGAGAAAACGGATTGTTTTCGATGTTGTCTATTGAATAGAATACGTTTCTGTCCCAAATGTGAATAAGATTAAGCTTAACACCTGAAATTGGGTTAGTTCGTTGATTCTGGAATCATACATGTAAAAGGTGGTTTGGGCAAATTCCTCCCACCCAAAGTCGGACGTCCCTCAAACTCCTTCCCTCAAAGTCAGGAAATTCCTTTCTTCCCCGTTTTCCGGAAAAATATTTCATTTTTGGTCATTTTTGGATGTTTTTTTTGACCGTTTTTGGCCGAAAATGGTAGGTTATTTACCCCTCACCCTCATAAAACTGGCCGGGGACCCCCACCCAAAATTTCGAGCCTTTACATGCATGTCTGTATCGTACTTGTAACAGGAGATGGGGATCCCCCACTTGAATTTGGTCGTCCCCTATCAAAGCCAGAAAATTTTTGACTCCCTCTCCTCAATTTTTTGGTAATTTTTTGGCGTTTTTGGCCAAAAATTGGAAGTCATTCACCCCCACCCCTACCCTTAAAATGACCGAGGACTCTCGCCCGAAATTTCGAGCCGTTACTTGTATGGTCTGACTGAACTACTAAGTTCGAATGGAAATTCTCAACTGTGTGCCGTTAATACTACATTGCATAAGAATTTGTTTTCTTTCCCTTAATGCGATTATTTCTATTGATGTGCAAATTTTAAATGTCTGTGTATTTCGCCGAAAATAAACGCGCGTCTTAGTCTCTAAACGAGTCACTTACTAAGGCTTCAAAACGCGGTTTTCGATTAAAAGTGAAAAATTGACCGATTTTCTCATAAAAATTATTTCTTTATCACAACAAGGGGCTTTATTTTATTGTTTCTTGCATTGCTTTAAGTTTTTTCAAATATATATCCTTGATCGATACAGGGCGCGGTATGTAACTAAACTCGTAGAATAATGAGGATTCAGATCAGCAAGAATTAACGGGGGCGGCCCCCCTTATTGGCCAAAAATATCTGGCGAGATAAAGAATGGATATGTACTTTGCAGTGATTTTTGGCCATCGAACGTCTTAATATCTCAAATTTTTTCGGTGCTTCGCGCCGGTTTATACCTATTTATTACATTAATTTACTTTCTTAGCGGCCTGGTAGCTATATTTTTGTAGTTTTCTTCCATTTTTTAGCAAAAATTCTAAAAACATTTTCCGTTTCGCGCCAAATGCTTCAATAGGCTTTGCTGAAAATGCAGAAAAACTGAAAATAACGAAATGATTCAAGTCTCCAAAAGTCTTTCAGTCAAAATTTCGCCGATTGTCCGGCGTTTCGCGTTGGTTTTTATCTAAAGTTGAAGAAACTTAAGCACTTTTGGCTTGAAATTGCTTCAAATTTTGAATTTTTGTACAAAATTTATGCATTAGAAATTATTTTAACCCAATTAGACCATTCGGCGAAAAAACGCGACTCCGCATATGATTAGCCTGTTTTTGGACCTATTTTGTTATTGATTAGGAAAAAGTTGGGGTATTGCATCGCCCCCCCTCTTAGGGAAATCGTAGATCCGCCACTGATTTAGCTTATACTCAGTTGAATCACATAAAACTCCATTTTTATCCTAATGACTTGCGACGCCCTCTATCCGCATCATCCATTGTAATTCTGTAATTCCATTACGAATACACGCTTCACTTACTCGGTTGTTTTGCGAGGCGATGGCTCATTACAACTGAGTCATTTTGGATCCAACTGGCTCAAATTTTTATTTCTTTATTAAAATGCATCCTAGCGATCTACTCAATCCGCGCGTTTTAATTCCAAGCGTATTCGAACGCATACAGATATTTCGGTCGGTCATAATAAACTGGTTGCTATTGTCTTGTTCCATTTTCCGTAACACATTTCCCATCGATTTTTAAATCTCTATTTTTTACAATGACATTATGATGAACAAATACATCCAACTCTCCGCTGGTATAATAACCTTTATTTATATATCGAACATTATTTATATGCATTTTTTCAATCACAAATTACTCGATGGGGCACCGAAGCGTTTCTCGCTGAATTGCGATATAAAATTGGCAATATATACAACATTTGTCGTTCCGCACTGCGATTTTGGGTTAAATGAAGCAGCACATGTGTATTTTGTTCAGTTGCTGCACGTAATAATCAACTTGATTTGGGTTTTACGCTAGCAGCAGTTTTTGGGCTTAGCGTTTTTCAAAGCGTTGTCTAACATTTATCATATGAAAATAAAAAAAATTTACTAAGCTTCATTAATTTGATTGGAAACATCAAGCATAACTTTTTTGACTTTGAAAGTTTTTTGACCTAGGGTTTTAATTTAATACTCTCCTCAGCCCTGCTAGAAATTCTCTTGGAAACTCGATTTTTCGCAATATTCAAAGTTTTATTCGAAAAGTCGTCAACACTTTTGGTTAACTTACTAGCAGATTAGTCCTTATTTTCACAGCAGCTGAAATGCCATTTAATCTTTTTTTATTAGGTGTAGTTTAATCCATGAATGTACATAGGAATGATGAGGTAAGAGGGTACAATACATGATCTGGGGTGCCCTCTAAAGTTTTTTATCCTTAGAAATTTTTTCCACCACCTCGCCCTGTTTGTATTCACGATATTCCGAAAGTTTCCGAAAATTCGCAGAAAACATGCTGTTTAAAGCAATTTATGCTATCTCTTTGCTCAGAAGTGTCAAATTTTTCGGCCGCAATATGCTCAATTTTTGACTATTTTACTCAATTGATTCGTTTTTTCATTTCTTCCAAAAATTTTCTGTTTTGAGCATCGTCAGAAACACCAAAATACGATATTTTTGATCCGTATCCATACATGATCTTGGGGATGGGAGTTTGGGAATTTCATCCGGGGGTTTCCACCCCTTTTCGTAGAAAATTTCCACCCACCCCCCCTCCGGAAATTTTTACACCCCCAGAATTCGCGATTTTTCGAAAGTTTCCAAAATTTTTGAAAATTCGTAGAAAAGGTGCTTTTTGAAGCGTTCTTAGCTATCTATGTGCTCAAAAAATTCTAATTTTCGGCGCTTAGCGCCATATACTCATATTCTGACTATATTTTGTTCAATTTATTCTGATTTTTTTCGAAATTTTTTATGTTTTTATGCTCTAAAAGAGAGCATCGTCAGAAACGCCGAATAACGATGTTCTTGTAGTGTACTAACCATTTTTTCGCCCAAAAAGGGCACTTTAAAATTTCACCCTCCTGGAAATCCCATGCTGTGCATGTCTGTGCGTATCCACCATTTTTGAGCCCAAAAAAGGCACTTTAAAATTTCACCCACGGAATTCCAATGCTGCGTATGTCTGGCTTTCATTACCCGCTGAGGGGGTCCAAAAATTAGAAAAGTATTGCTCACGAATGCAGGTTGCGAATATTCTTAGCTGTGGACGAATTGGTGGACAATCGTTCTGTTCAAGTGTTTTTAGGAGTTTTCTTTAATCAGACTGCTTTATCGCCGACATCAGCTTTAACGTCCCGAATCGTTTGTTAACTTCCGCCGCTGAGATGTCTCCTAGCTTCAGTTACTGTGCAAAAGTTATAATTCCAGAAAGTTTCATTACACGTCTCAAAAATATGTTTTTGTGCTTTTTTGGAAATTGAAAACGAAGATCTAAAAGTTCGGTTCTAATCGAGGTTATTTCCAGTGGTTATCCTGCTGATATTTTGTGATAGATATTGTCCGGTTTTTGCGGCTTCTAAATCAGAAGTGTCTTCGGTCAAACGGACGTCTGGTCGCTGTCATACTTGTGCAAAACTACAACTTGTTTACCTGGCTAGGTCGCTATGTTAAAAACACCGGATTCCTCCCTGCAACCATGAGCTAGATTTCATCCCTCTCTTGCCATGTTATGCATTCACTTGCTTTCTAAGGAACACTTATATTGTTCTTTTTATATTGAAAATTGTTTTCCATATATTAAATAAGGTTACGTAGGTGTTAGGTCCAGTAGTTGCAGATATACAGTTTACAAGGTGGGTCAGCAAATTATCCGCAGTGTTTTTCAACTAGTTTTTCTTAGCATTGGTCCAAATTTAACGAAAATTAAGCTCTGTTGGAAACAAGCACAGTGATCAAACACTACATTAATCTAGGGGATCACCATCCTACCTAATCAAGTGCCGAAGCCATGTTTTATATCCACGGTGTTTACTTCCTTGCAGTCAATCTAATGTAATTTCAATGCTCAGGAATACTCACGGGGCTTTTCATGTGCAACTTAAACTTGAAAAAGACGCACAGGAAAGAAATTTATAGTAGTCAATTCAATTCTGATAAGCGATCACATCGAGTCAAATCGAATGAGCGCGTCGCTTATCCGATTTGATTCCACGCGATTTTTATGTTAGGGAACACTGTTTTTGTACTCGGCAAAGATTTTTCCCATAGTACAAAGACTTTTCGGGACCGTCTTCGTACATGTACAAAGATTTTTGGGAAGACAAAAATTGCAAAAAAGGTCTAAAAATTCGCAAAAAATTCGACGCTTCGCGCTGAGATGAGTAATTGGGTGTTCTATATATCTTTATAATGGCAGAAATTGCATTTTAAAAGGAAAAATGTCAAATTTATACGGCGCTTCGCGCCGTTTTAAGACGATTCTTAGTGATTTTTGCCCCTAGAGACCCAGAAATTAGCTAAAATACACTCACCAAAACTCGAACAACTCTGTTTTTACCACACTAAAATCGCTACTGTACCATTTTACAGTACCTAAAAATTTGTGTGTACAAAATATACAAAGATTTGTGGGGAGAACTGTAAAAAGGTGTGAAATTCCCAGAAATTTTCGGCGCTTCGCACCGAAATGAGTAATTGTGCGTTCTATAGATCTTTATAATGGCAGAAATTGCATTTTAAGAAGAAAAATGTCAAATTTTTCGGCGCTTCGCGCCGTTTTAAGACGATTCTTAGTAATTTTTGCCTTTAGAGACCCATAAATTAGCTAAAATACACTACCAAAACTCGAACAACTCTGTTTTTACCACACTAAAATCGCTACTGTACCGTATTATAGTACCCAAGAATTTGTGTGTACAAAAATTACAAAGATTTTTGGGAAGATAAAAACTGTAAAAAGTTGTGAAATTCTTTAAAATTTTCGGCGCTTTGCGCCGAAGTGAGTAATCGGTTGTCCTATATATCTTTAATATGGCAGAATTTGCATTTAGAATGGAAAAATTTCTAATTTTTCAGCGCTTTGCGCCGTTTTGAGACACTTTTTAGTAATTTTTGGCGTTAGAAACCCAGAAATTAGCTGAAATACACTACCAAAGATCAGAAAACCCTGTTTTACTACACTAAAATCGCTACTGTACACAAATATTTGCATGTACAAAATGTGCAAAGACTTTTGGGGACCATCTTTGTACATGTACACATCCTTGAACATGTACAAACGGGCCTTGTACAAAAAAAAACACTGGTAGGGAAGGGAGGTATTCAAAAGTACCATACATAAGTTTCATACATAAGTTTTTATAATATTTCTGAAGTTTAAAATCGCATTAGACTGAGTTTCAGGGAAGGCATTATCGAAATACGAAAACAATGCTGCATATTCAGATTGATTTAAGCATTCGATTGAGTTGAATCGTAATCCCGTTAGACCGACTTGCTTGTTTTTAATAAAACTTTGAAACATTTCTTGTTATTGGACAATCTGTCTTGCTAGATTTTTGTCAAATTTTGACCGTTACGAAGGCAGCTATTGTAGCTGAAATTGAAAAGCACAAAGGATAGTTAGGTGGCCCAGTGTACACCCACCCAGTATATCATTCTTCATTTTTTACTCACTGAGGATAGTTAGGTGGCCCAGTGTACACCCACCCAGTATATCATTCTTTATATTTTACTATATTTTTATGACCCACTGGCTAGTACGGACATCAATGGCGGCGATGATGATCCGTATCCTCGTGATAACGGGGACAACAAGTACGTACTTCGCAGAGGGGGATGGGTATTTTTCTACAGAAAATCCCTCGTCCCCCATCCCCTTAAAGTCAGGAAATTATGACCCCCTCCCCGATTTTTAGGAAATATTGAATTTTTTCGGCCGTTTGTTGGCGTTTTTTGGCCATTTTTGGTCAAAAATTAAAGGTCATCACCCCCCTGAAAATGGCCGCCCCTAGAAATGGCCGTGGACTTTACTTCCTGAAATTTAAAGCCGTTACATGTATATGTGTGTGTTTCCGTGGAAAGAAGTTTTTACTGTATAATTTGAGTGGATAAGTAAGCAAAATAAAATCTGTCGTCATAAAATGACAAAAAATTAGCTTAGCTGGAATTGTAACATTCAGTGAACAATCTGGTTTACAACTAATTTAATTTGTGGAGCGAAAGCAATCTTAGAGAAGTTGATAACTTTTAAGTTGCGCGTCTTAACGATATTTTGACATTTATTGTAAACAATGGATATTACAGAGTGGGTGAGCGAAAGCAGTAAAATTTGAAAGAAGTAAATGAGAATAACAAGATAACATTATAAGACTATAACAAATAAGATATTTGTATTTCTGAGCAATTTTTGGCATATTGGTCATCAGATATGCATATGCGTCTTTTTTGCATGTGGGGAGCGGGGCTACCCATTTGCAAAAAAAGATTGCTCTAGCAAATCGGGCAGCGGTTTATTTATGCTAAGTTAAGTCATTTTTCAATGTTACGCTTGAAGATTTATATACTATCTAATAAGAATCGCGCTATTCTTTAATTTCAGTGAATATTTGCGCTTGCTTTAAATATTTATAATTTAAATTTCCAGGCATGGAACCAGATGCGCAGGCGAGGTTGCTTCGGTGGCCGGAAACGAATGGTGTGGCGTGGGCATAGCGTACAATGCGCGGATAGGAGGTATATTATTTTTACTTGGTCTGCTTTTCTTATGTACCAGTATCACAGCTCAGTATCATTTTGCAAGAGCAAGAAGAATTAATCGCGCAATGACATACATATACATAAAGTAACCCCGTTATTAGTGAATTCCTGCGTATTGCACCTGTTAAGTAAAATGTGAATATTAAATAATCTTATCCATACATTTAATGGCTCGAAATTTCGGGTGGAGGGTCCATGGCCATATTTGAAGGTGGGGATTAATGACCTCCAATTTTTGGCCAAAAACGGCCGAAAAAAACCACCTAAAAACAGCCTGAAAATTAAAGTTCTTCCTAAAATCGGAGGGGGTCAAAATTTTTTTGGTTTTGATGACTGTCAACTCTGGGTGGGATCCCCCATCCCTCCAGCTTTTCAGATGCCAATCGGTTACCTATCGAATCGTCCTGCGTACCTTATTGTCACTTTAGGGCTTTACGAGTCTTGTTTGCATTTATTTTCTAGAAAAATTGAATCTGTGCCAATAACGATTCACATTTTATTGCTTTATGACTGCTCTACGTAAAAAATTTTGTTCAAAAGACACAAAAATTTGTTTGTACAGGAAGACGGAAGAGTTCTTTGCTTTCATAATGCAGAATGCCATATTCACATACGTACGTTCGATGAATGTTTTATTATTTTATCTATGGCCAATTATTTTACCTAGTTTCATTCGAATTAAACTCATTTATACTTGTGCGAAGCCTCGAACCCGGGGCCGGGGCTTCTAAAAAACGAAAAAATTAATCAAAATAGGATAAAATCAATCTTTTTCACCGAATTATACAAAGTAATATTTATTTACAAAAAAGTTATGCTAAGACTACCGTTTTATTTCGTTTCAGTATTTAATTCTTTATCCCAAAATTCTTTGCGTAATTAAACATAAGACTGCAATGACTGCACGATTGAACAGCCTCTTGCCATGCATCTGCTTATCCGGGTGAAAAATGAAGCAAAACAAGCATTTTATGTGATAAGATGCATTCTTGTTCTAATCTTATCCTTTTTATGTAGAAACTTTGCATTCTATAAAATGAATAATAAGCACGCTAAAGATTTCAAGTAGTAGAACACATGTGGTTTTCACTGTTGACTACCCTACAATGCATGAATTTCTCATCCTTCTCCTCTGACCACCATTATGTACTTTGTCATATTTTCAAAATCTGTTCTTCAATTCGTGATCGTATTTTCTTTTCAGATTCTATCACCTGATATTTAATATCCATAGTCGTTGTTGAGACTTTTTGCCTCTTGAATCGACGCCTTACTTTTTCACGCACATATGTTTTTTTTCAAAATTAATTTGTTCAACGAATCTGGTGTATTACTTCCGCTCGTTATTTCTTTAAAACGTTGATCTAATAGTCCTACTCTATCTAAGTCAAGTTCCTCTCTTTTAACCTCGACTGTTTATTTGATGTTCCCCATGCTTTGCATTTTTTGTATTTACTTATTATTACTTCTTCTCTCTTTGCTCCTCATAAAGAACTGCAATTTCTCATAATATTATTCGTTTTTAGGTACATTTGTACTATTTCTCGCGTCTTTTTTGTTTCTTTCATACTAAGAGCATGCTTGTTTAATAATGATCTATTAATCTGTTTCATGTAGCAAAAATGTAGACTTGTATTCAACTTAGGCGATTCAAATTTAGTGTTTTTGCTTTATTTTTAAAGAAGTGATAAAAACTCGAAATCTAACTGATGAGTACATAGGTATTTATTCATTCACTTAACATATTTGTGATTTATTTTTTAAGTTTATAGTTTATCTCATAGAATAAGTAGTCGGAGGATGCATTAATTTTTATTTCATTCACGTTTTAGAAGGAATATAGATTAGTACCGACTGATCATGAAGGAATAGTTTTAAAAAATGAGCTTGCTAAGCGAGAGTTGTAAACTAAGAGGAACTTAAAGTTTAAACCTACCATTAAATTATAAAGATAATAATAAAAGATTTAAAGCTTTAAGAAAAAGAAAAATGTGGTAAATTAAAACAAATTTAAAGGATATGATGAAACATTATTGTTGAGAATAGGACGATCACGTGCTATGTATAATGACTCCTTGATTAAAAGATCAAAAGAGTTGGATGCTCGACTGATAACCTTGAAGCAATCTGATGTAATTGGATGATTGCTATTTGAGATATGTTTGTGAATAGCAGATAAACTATCACCCTGAATTGGCTTTCCTGTAGCAAATGAGATGCCAGTATGCTCTGCCATTCTACTCCCAAAATGTCGGCGAGTTTCACTGATGTAACTAGCCATACAGCTAGAACACGTATACTTATATACTAAATTTGAGAGTAGCTTAGCAGGTACAGCATCCTTGTTCTTGAAAAACCGGCTGATACACATAACAGGTTTGTAAACAAACCTTACTCTAATCTGAGGGTAAAATGCAGATATAACCTTTAGAATTCTGCTGCGTACATTGTAGCCATGCACACCAGTGTAAGGCAAAACAAGAGAATAGCATAGTTTATCACACCCAAATTTTATGTCATCACTCTTATTATAAACTTTTGTCATAAAGTCTGATATGACCTTATCAATCAAGCTAAGCGGATACTCATTTTGCAGTAGAGTCTGCTTCAGCTTGTCAATATCAGAGACAAAAGTCTGATATGAGTTACAAATCATGTGAATACGACTCACAAGTGTCTTCATTAAACCGACTTTATAGGCAAAAGGAATGAAGCTAGACAATTTGGCATAAAGGCCAGAAAATGTATCTATGTATCTAAAATTATCTATGTATCTATGTATCTAAGAAAATGTATCTAAAAAAATATCTATGCTGTTACCAACATGCACATTATAAGAATTCCGGAATAGAATTATAAAGTACCTTTTTGGGTCCATTAATGGTAGGTACGCGTCAAAAACATCGTTTTTCAGCGTTTCTGACGATGCTTTATGTTTCTAGAGCATAAAAACATGAAAAAATTTCGAAAAAAATCAAAAAGTCGGAACAAATTGAACAAAGTATTGTTAAAACATGAGTATAATGGCGCGAAGCGCCGAAAATTCGAATGATCAACTTTGGAAGGAATATAGATTACTTGCTATGATTGCACTTATTGGGGCCCTGCCAAAATATCTATGCTGCTACCATACATGCACAGCATAAGAATTCCGGGGTGCAATTATAAAGTGACTTTTTGGGTCCATTAATGCTAGGTACGCGTCAAAAACATCGTTTTTCTGCGTTTCTGACGATGCTCTATCTTTCTAGAGCATAAAAACAATAAAAAATTTCGAAAACAATGTTTTTTTCAAAAAGTTCGAATTTTATGAGTTTAACGGATAGATAGTTAAAACATGAGCATAATGGCGTGAAGCGCCGAAAATTTGGCACCTCTGAGCAAACGGATAGCGAAAAACGCCTAAAAAAGCATCTTGTCTACAAATTTTAATCAAATTTCTTGAAACTATCAAAAAATCGCCAATTCGGGGGGGATTTTTCTGGGGTTAAGGGGGTGTTCTGATTTTTTTTACGTCGCAGCCACAATTTTAACAAGGAAAAGATGCTTAAAACTCGTGAATCAACGTTCTTATAGCGTAGCAGAGCTGGATGGAAGAAATGGATAATTTTAATTAGGCGTTGTAAGATCACGAACTACCTATGATGTAATCTGCTTTTTTACTTAGAGCTCAGGCTTCTTCAAAATTTCACTCTCATTAAGGGAAAATTAGCGTAAAAAGGATCTGGTTAAACTTTAAAATGCATGCTATTAGCTGAAATGCTAATTTATAATGATTTTTCTGCAGACGTAGTAACCAAAAAGCATTACAGAAAATTTTTATTCATGTGTTAATGACTAATATCGTTTATTATGAAATTGGATGACTGTCTGATGTGATTATTCTACTATGAACTCAAAAATTTTCTTAAAATTCTCGGCCTCCTCGGAAATCGCTCTACAGTTAAATAATTTTTGAATCTCTCTGAAGATAACTTCAAATTTAAGATTTTGCGCTAATTATAATTGTAGTCATTCAAATGGTCTGATTCCGAATCAGAAGCATCATTGATACTTTTCAAAAGGTTTTTGTTATTCTCCCAGTTTTTAATTTATTAATTTAAAGCCTTTATAAGGTAAGAACTCTTTAATTAATCCCTTTTTCGCACGTACATTAATAAACACAATTGCATAAAATACTATTAATGATTTTGAGTGTAGTCATACATAGCTCGGCATACATTGTGTGTACAACATCTTGCCCCGGCCCTGGCTAAAAAGTCTGCCCCGGGACATCCCTACCATTAATCTTCTTTCGTTCTTTTTTATATCTCTATATCTTCCTTTCTTAAATTTTATATGCTTTTTTTCTATTCTTGCTTTTCTGTCTTTCCTCTTTCTCTTTCTTTCTTCTTTTTTTCTATTTTGTCTTAATGATGACTTCCTCTTATTTAATGACTTAGATTAGAAGGGCATTCATACGTATATGCTCGAAACGTCTAGGATTGAATTGATAAATATCGGACAGGGCTTCTTATGTTTCGTAGGCGATTCAGCGTTAGATTCTAAAAGTAAATTAAGTCAGAAAAATATTTAAATTTTCGCTCCATTTTACACCGACTCCGCCCTTTGTCCTGATTGATAGACCAAAAGACAGCTATCAGATGACAAGAAATATGATCACTTGATGTATTGTTTGGCGCACTGTTTTTTTGTACGAGCCTCTTTGTACATGTACAATGATCTCCGGAAAAGTCTTTGTGCGATCGAATTTTTTTGTACATATAACGTATAGATATGCAATTGAATGTACACATTTTTACATACTACTAGATTGTTATCCGTGACCCGCACGCTTCGCAAAAGGTGTAACTTTCTCCTAAATTCAGCTGGTTATATTAGTTCGGCCCGAAACGCCAAAATTTTCATGAGTCTTAGGTTGAAATTACACAAGATAAAAGAGTCAATTTTATCTTCAAACAGCAGAAAACAGTGCAAAGTTGTTTAATAGTTCTTTTTTTCTGCATAAAATCTTTATAAAACAGCAGAAATATATGTAAAAGATGCTTAAATCTGTACAAAGATGCTTAAAGATAGATTTTTGAGTGTTTAATGCCAGCGCTTGGAGCTAAATACAATGTAATTATGATATTCGGCGCGAAGCGCCTAAAATTTTTGAAATTTTGCTAAAAAATACTCAAAAAAGTGTTAAAATTACTATTACTTTGCCTCAAAAAGTCTTTGTACATTGTACAAAGATGGCTCCGGAAATCTTTGTACGAGCCTCAAAATCTTTGTCTCGTACAAAAAAGAACAGTGGTTTGGCAGTATTGCCGATAGTGTTGTCATATTAATGTAAGCAAGCGACAGAAATAAATTACAAGGTAAATACATACTGGCTTGGCCAGAGGTTTAAGACACCCCCAAAACAATACTTCTAAACATGCCGTTTAAACTTTCAGCAAGATTTACAACGTTGGGTTACCTTAAATTGATCACAATTGAATGAATCTAGATCAGTTTTTTGCAAACTTTTCAAGAAACAAAGTTTAATTGTGATCTCTTGAGCCGTTTCTAAGATATTCATGGGCAAAGCTAAATCATCTTTGCCAAATTTTTTAGCTAAAATTGATTTTATGCTTCATAATGATGCTCCAATATCTTCGAAAGATGTTGCCAAAATTTAACATGGATTTATGATAGATTAATTTCAACTTATCGATTAATGGCCAAAGTTTTGCATCACAGAAGACATTTGAGCATCATGAATCATAGAGAGAATTCTAGCTCGTAACTTTGACAGAAGTTTTAGGTATTCTCATAAATATCTTGAGAACTAGTAAGCAGGTTTGATTGACAGTTGTTTTTAGAAATTACGCAAAAATACTGTTCTAGACTCATTCATTTGTATTCAATTTAAGTTAAACCAAATTTGTAAATCTAGCTGCAACTTTAATGGCATGCCTATTATTAATATTGGGAGTGTCCTAAACTTTTAGCCAAGCCTGTATGTACGTATAGGCTCGTATCGTTATTAAAGTGGCTAACTTTAAATACCCTGATCGAAAATAATATCGTTTTTTCGGCTGTATGACGATCTATTTAATATGGATCGCGTTTTCTACCTCGTTACGTAAGCAAACGTGCCGCGTGCGTCTAAAATTTTCTGTTTTGTACAGATGAAATGCAGTTCTGAAATGAATTATGCAACTCCATGCGTTTTTGAATATTCGTAAAAATTGCATTATAATACCGTATTGAAAAACCAGCCAGACATAAGTGCCTGAATCATCACTCATTGTTGTTCGACGTGCACTCATTGTTGACCATGCGTCATGTGTATTGTATTGTACTTACAGAACAAATATATAAAAACTCTGTGAATTTGGCAAATTCAGGCAGCTGCACATTGGTGAACTAAATGACCGAATGGGGTAGGTACGCGAAATAGAGAGTCGTCGCATATTTGTCGACGTTCGTTTATATTGTTCGGAAAAAATTAATTTCTCAGTATTGATCCATTTTCGCCTCGATTATTTTGACGCATCCCTCCAAATGGCCATATTATTTTCAATACCCTTTTTAATTATTTTTTGTTAAATAGCTGCTTTTTTGAATTCGACAAACATTTTTCCCGACGTACAAAGATTAAGAAAATATAAAAGAAAATGATATTTTTATCGCCGAAAACCCAGAAATTGTTTAAGCTTTACTACGAAAGTCGAAAAACTCGGTTTTACCACCCAGAAAGTGCCACTGTACCATGTTACAGTACCCTAAAATTTCCATGTTCAAAATGTACAAAGACTCTGGCGCCATCTTATTGCATGTATGTACAAAGGAACTTTGCACAAAAAACACTGAAGATGAAGCGTCGTCTAAAGCATCAAAAAATAATTTTTGATGGATGACATCGTTTTAAGCTTAGAAAAGTATTTTTGGAAAAAAATTTTTAGTCTATCCTCTGGAAACGCATTATTAAAATTTTACGCATGATTAGCAAACAGCATAATTTATATGATGCAGCAACACGTTTTTCAAGATGTGAGCTTCAGTAGCGAGTCTAAATTTTTTGGACAATGTTACATGCTACACTTACAAGCGTATACAGTGAATTAATATGTAATTGCCTTCAATGCAGCCAGCAGAAAGTGATTGCTTATCAAAAAGTTATAAGATAAGTTGCTTCGTCATAAAAAAATCGCAGGTTTTATTCGTCTTTAGGTGTTCGTATGCTAGACGGCCCTGTAAGTGATCGAGTTGAGGGAGCTGCTCTAGGTCATAATCAGAATCATGTAGACATTTATTCGGCTAGCTGGGGCCCTGATGATGACGGGCAGACGTTCGATGGACCAGGAGCTCTAGCCAAAATGGCATTCTTGCAGGGCGTAAATAAAGTAGGATGCCTCTGAATTTTTATGTAATAATTTTGTCGGAGAAAACGGATAAAGTATATAGGATCTTTACCGTCATTTTTATGCTTTTGGTAGTCGTTTGCTCTTAGCTGACCATACATGATCCTGGGGTAGGGGGTTTGGGGGCTTTCAATCCCACAAGAAAAATTTTCTACCCCGCAGAAATTTTTTCACCTCCGCCTCCAGAATTGGCGGTTTTTCAAAAATTTCCTAAGCTTCCCTAAAAATCTGTAGAAAAAGCGTTTTCAAAAGTATTTTTAGCTATCTACTTGCTCGAAGTGTCTAATTTTTGGTGCGCCGCGTCATATACTAATGTTTTGGTCTATATATTGTTCAATTTGTTCGAATTTTTAATTTTTTAGAATTTTTTAAAGTTTTTATGCTCTAGAAGTTAGAGCATCGTCAGAAACACCAAAAAAGATGTTTTTGACGCTATCCACCTAACATGCACATGAGGGGGGTATTACCCTGGCTAAGGAATCAACTGACGGAACATTTCTTGCATCATTTTTTATGTCAATAGCAGTAAAAAATGTCAAAATTTTTATCGGCGCTTTGCGCCGGATTTGTACTTTTATGTATTTTGTACCCAAAAAGCGCCAAAAATTGATCTATTTCTGTATATTTTAGTGTTAAAAGTCATGTAATGCAGTCGAAATGGACTAAAATGCTTCAAAAATGCGTAATTACCGCGAAAAGGCGTTTCATAGGTTATTTTGACCATTTTTGTCGTTTCAACCACGAAAAAATTTGTGAACGTTAAATTTACTGTTTTGAATTTCTGAGATTTTACCCCCCCCTCCCCTCCTGCCGACCCGGACCTTGTTGGATTAATGGCATCCACCATTTTAGGTCCAAAAAAGGCACTTTAAAATTTCACTCTCTCTCTCTCTCCAAAATTCCCATACTGTGCATGTCTGCTTAGCTCATATATGATTTGTTTGTATCGACGGTAGATGTTTCAGATTAAGTCAATTTATTTTATATCTTTGTTAGTTGTAATATAATATCTGTACCATCTGCAAAATTTTTGCCGACTATATAAAATAAATTTTTAATGCGCATATGTAGATGGTTAGTTTAAAAATTCTTGACTGTTAATTTAATTTAGTTTACTGTGCTTATTCTTATCAATTGTACTATATCTGTACTCTTATTCGTTTATCATGTTTTGCAAATTTTTCTTAATTTGAAGTTACCATTTTGTCTTGAGGGGCGCAAAGGCAAAGGCAATATTTTTATTTGGGCTTCTGGAAACGGAGGTAGCTATCAAGACAGTTGCTCGTGCGATGGTTATACAACGTCAATTTACACCTTAAGCGTTAGTTCGGCTACTTTTGAGAATGGTCAACCCTGGTATTTGGAAGAATGTCCGTCTACCCTATGTACCACTTATAGTTCGGCGAATAGGGGTCAGCCGGCCATAGTAAGTTCGTTTAGGCTGTTTCATGATTTTTTCGTCAATATTGCGGTATCCAGTTGATATCCATGCATCATACATGCCATACAAGAGCATGGGGTTTATTACTTTTCCCTGAGCTCTGAAAAACTGATAGCTATACTGCATGGTCGAAGAAAACAATGTTATATAGCCTTTTTTGGGCTCAGAAAATGAGCTATATATGTAGTCTTCTTTGGCTCAGAAAACTAGCTATATAGCCTTTTTATACTCAAAAACATTTCGTGTGAGCTCAGAAAGCAATTCTTTTAGTCGAAAAGGCTAAATAGCTATTTTTGTAAGTCCAAAAAGGCTATGTAACTAGTTTTCTGAGCCCAAAAAAGCTATATTGCTAATTTTCTGAGCCCAAAAAGGCTATAGGACCACCGTGTTTAAGAAATCTTCAGCTCTATCAGCCAATTTTTGGTTTTCACCTTCCCCCTGAAAGTTTGACCTTGCGCACCTATGACACATGCACACGGTCAAAAGCTCTGGGAGGGGGTAAACCGAGTTTTCTTGCTGGAGTATGAGTAGTAAATGAGTAATTTTTTCTTATTTAATGTCAAATTCTGATACTTAATTTGTTGTTAATTTGCCGTGTATTATTTTTCATGAATATTCGTGGTTAAATTTGAATGAAAACAAATAGCAAAAAGGACGATGGATTGACCTTTAACACCACATACATATGTACGAAATAATATAAGAAAAGTTCCAGAATAAAACAATATACAACTTTAATGCTAGAAAAACAACCGTATGTATTTGAAATTAAGCTATCAGACGTCGTTCCACGCTTTTTCATCGTTCGAGCCATACATGCACATAGGGGGATGAGGGGGTATTACTCCCCCTTTTCCTGAAGGGTCAACCAGACAGGTACTGTCCGTCGATTTTGAGCTGATAGAACTTTTTTACATCATTTTTGAGGTCAAAAGCAGTAAAGAGGTCAAAAATTTTCCGGCGCTTCGCGTCTAAAAAGCGTCCAAAATTGATAAATTTTTGCATTTTTTGTGTTAAAGATGATGTAATTCAGTCAAAATGGACTGAAAATGCTTTTAAAATTCGAGGTTACCACGAAAAAACGTTTCATAGGCTATTTTGACCATTTTGATCAATAAAACAGCAAAAAAATCGTGAACAATAAATTTAATGTTTTGGATTTTAGGGATTTCACCCCCTGCCGATCCTGACCTTTTGCACCTGTGGTTCGAGCAATGGGTTTCGGTCCTGAGTGGCCTGAGGGAGGAATGCTTTTCAAAAGTCCTGATAGGTGGATACCTTCTCATACTCCTCCCAGTGTGCATGCGTGCTATGCATGATCTGAGAGGATTTGCACCGCCTACAAAGTTTTTCACTAGCCGCATGAATTTATTCACTCCTCGCAAAATAATTCTTTATCTCCATCACCAGAATTTTCAATTTTGTGAAAAATCGTGGAAAAAGTGCTGTTTGATTTTCCGGCTCAAAATTGTCATGTAATCATTTTTGGCTATATTCTGTTCAATTTACTAGAAAACTGATATTTTTTCGAAATTCTTCTTTTTATTACTTATCTTTAGAAAGCACGCATATTCAGACAGAAACACCTAAAAATTGTGTTCTTGACGCATATTCAGGCCCGTATCTACGATTTTATTTGGGGGAGGGCGAAAATTTTGAGGTTAGATATTTCGAGAAGCATAGGACAATGAAAAATAAAGGCATTTTTGAGCGTATCTCGACGAGCCCTAAGCATTGGTAAAGAAAAATTTCGAGAAAACATTTCAAAAATCTTCACTTTATTTCATATTCATATTATACAAATATATTGTTTAAATAAACTACTCAACTGATTTCTCATCAATTATTCGACAAATATTTTCTAGCTGCTGTCTTTGTATTAAATATTTGTGATTTACAAAGAAAAAGAATACAGAAAATGAATAATCCGGCGCGAAGTGCCGAAATAATTTCACATGCTCTATATGTCTAACTCGAATTTAAGTGGTTTTGGGCGGTCTAGAAGACAACAACTATAGATAAACAATAAATCCGGCGTGAAGCGCCGGTACATTTTGAGTTTACTAGCTCAAAAGTTTGCTAAAAACCTATTTTTGTGGTGTTTTAGACCTAGTTTGAGAATTTTCATCTTTCCCTTTGGGAGACTTATGTGTGTTTCAAAAATTATTTTTCATTTTCGGGGGAAGGCCGCTCCCCTGAATATGGGCCTGCTTATATTCATTGTATTCAAGCCCTAAAAAGGACACTTTATGAAAAGTAAAGCACCATCAGTTCTGAACAGAAATATCTTGTGTTTAAATAGTTAATCTGCTTTAACATGGCTGCAGAACCGTATTAAATGGTAGAGAAGGAGGGGCGGCCGTCCTCCCCCATAAGTTGGAAGAAAAATTTTGAAAGGTTAAGTGAAAAATCGAATGTCTTTGTCATAAAATCTTCAAATTTCCAGCGCTTCGCGCTGGATGTGAAGCAATTTACTCATTTTAGCTGAAGTGCAACCAAAAATGACACTTCTTATATAGGTAGCCTTTTAAATGAAAAAAATTTTTCAAATAAGTTTGAATTTTATGATCTTAATGAAAAACGTCGAAAAATGCGATTTTTGCGAGCTATCCCGGCGAATTTTCTGATATATAGTTCAATTCTTGTTGCGTCCTCCTCCCCCTTGGCCGAATCGTTGCTACGGGCCTGCATAGCTGTGTACCTTTATTTAAACGATGAGTTACATGTTTTGATAAGCTTTTTAAATAAATTAATGGTGTTGCTTTTAGTAAGGTAGCTTTACTTACTTTTTTAAAAATAGATCAGTACTGATATGCCGAATAGTTGTACAGAACAACATACTGGCACAAGTGCCAGCGCTCCAATCGCAGCTGCCATAGTAGCCCTGGCCCTTGAAGCCAATGTAAGAGTCATATTCTCTCGAGCTTCCCTCTTCATACATGTAACAAGGGGTGGGAGATTTCCAGTGATCGACGATCGACCGGGTACCCGGGCCCGACCGGTCAGGGCAGGCCCGGGTCCGGCTGAAAAAGCCCCAGGCCCGGCTGAAAAGGCCCCGGGCCTGGGCCTAATTAATAAAGTTTTTAAACTTTTAGAACCTCCGCAAATGGCCTGAGCGGGGGTGCCTTTCAACATTTTTGATAGGGGGATATCCAACAGTGATGTGCCAATTAGTAATGGCTAAGTTGCAAGATAGAGATAAAATTATGGTGCAAGCAAACGACACACAACTTTTGCTCAACAATTTGCAATTTTGAGTTAAGCAGTATGGACACGTTACCAGATTCACAAGGTCAGGGTCGGCAGGCAGGGGGTGTAAAATCTCAGTAATCCAAAACAGTAAATTCAACATTCACGATTTTTTGTTGTTTAAACGACCAAAATGGTCAAAATAGCCTATAAAGGTCTTTTCGCGGTAATGTCGCATTTTAAAAACATTTTTAGTATATTTTGACTGCATTATATTACTTTCTATCCCAAAAAATACAGAAATTGATCAATTTTTGGCGCTTTTTGAGCAAAAAGTACATAAAAAACGTACTGGAAAAATGTTGACATTTCTACTGCTTTTGACCTCAAAAGCGATGAAAAAACGTTCCACCAGCTTAAAATCGCCGAACAGTACCTATTTGTCGGACCCTTCAGTGGGGGGTGGGTTATATCCTCCTCACCTCCTCGCTATTAGCATGTATGCCTATTACCTGGCAATTCACTGGATCTTAATTTGGTTGATTTGGTAGAAGAGTTAGACGCCGATTTGACATTAAAATGCATGTAATACGTGATTTAAGTCGCTATTCTGATTAAGACTTAAATGGCCAAACCTAATCTTTTCTGAAACACATGGAATTTAAGATGTATTTTTCTTCAACTTTGTTGTTATCTGTATATTCACGTTTTCCTGCTGTTCGTGATGCTGATGAAGTCTATTCAAATTTTTAATTAAGTTTTCTCTTAATAATTAAAATCTCTTTCTTTTGATATTATTGCGATGTGCTTTATATCGAATCCTTCTTTCTGTACCGGTGTTGAACAAAGTTTCATACATGAAACCCTACAGATGCGCGTAGGGAAGGATGAGAGAGGGTACTCCTGTGGGGTACAAAAGTTATGTACTGTCAGGTAATTTCGACATAATTTCACTACCAAAGTAACTTGCTGTCTATAGTATAAAGTCCAGATTTCAGCACTCCCTGACCACAGCGCCTTGACTTCACACCTTCGTGGCCTCCCTGATCATGTGCATCGTGTAGAACATGTCTTCTTACTACCATCTTAATTTTGTTCAGTGTAAATTTAACCTGGAGGGATATGCAACATTTGGTTGTGCGAACTTCCAATCCGACGCCGCTTCTTGATAATCCTGGCTGGTCAAAAAATGCAGTCGGACGGATGGGTTAGTAGTTAGTAGTAATAATTTTATAAATGACATTCATCATACATGTGCATAGGGTCAAGTGGGGGTCAAGTGACTTGAGGCTGGGGAGTCGACCAACCACGGACCACGCAAAGCAAAATAAGGCCAACCACGCAAAAATTTTGGAAGAACCACGTAAAAATTCGAAAATAAAGACAAAAATTTTCAAAATTTGTAAAATGAACATTGGTCCAATGCTAAGTTTACGTGGTTGGTAAGCCAACCACGATGTTTTCCTGTTGGCTAGTCCATTTTCTTTAGTTTTACATCTCCAACCACACAACTGACCTTATGATTTTTTTAGTCAACAACATTTTTAACATTGTTGGCTAGCCAATTACATGCCAGCCACTTTGTTGATTGAGCCGTTTTTAGAAAAGCATGAACAACCACGTAATTGAATTAATTATTCTGGGCATTCTGAGCAACCACGCAAGCCTGTGAAGGTCACTTGAACCTCGGAAAAATGAGTGTGTCCATGTATGACATTCATTATTATTCATTGTAGCATTTGTCATAATTAATAAATAATCTTATACACGCATGCATGCATATAAAATTGATCTACTTTCTGTAGTAAGCAACAAATTTGGCTACGGATTGATGGATGCTGAAGCTTTGGTCAAATTGGCTAAAAGATGGAAAACCGCTCCACCGCATCGCGTTTGTACATTTAACCACAGAATCCTTGAGCCAGAGTAAGATTCTCAATTCTGCCGTGAGATTGTGCTCTACTTTATTTACACAGTGCGAAAGGCGATTTTAATGCGAACGTCATTGATGTATTGTAGAGAACGAAGACAACTGCCACCAGACGTGCACAGCATGGGAATTCTGGGGAGGGTGAAATTTTAAAGCGCCTTTCTTGGGTCCAAAAATGGTGGGTACGCGACACGCGTCAAAAACATCGTTTTTCGGCA
Organism: Mermis nigrescens; assembly: GCA_036768485.1. Classification (NCBI taxonomy): domain Eukaryota; kingdom Metazoa; phylum Nematoda; class Enoplea; order Mermithida; family Mermithidae; genus Mermis; species Mermis nigrescens. The sequence goes on from JAVLUZ010000161.1 coordinate 10,399,196, forward strand.
TTTCTGACGATGCTCCGTCTTTCTGAAAAGCATAAAAATAAAAAATTGAAAAAATCAAGAAGGTTGAAGAAAATTGAACAATATATAGTCAAAACATGAATATATGGGGCAAAGCGCCGAAAATTTGACTTTTTTGAGCAGATAGATAGCTGAAGACGCTTAAAAAAATCTTTTCTGTGGATTTTCTGTTAATTTCTGAAAAGAAAAATCGCGAATTCTGGGGGAGGGGGTGAAAATGGGGGGGTGGGGTGGCAAGATCATGCATGACTGCCACGTTTCATTGGCCTAACTTACGAATTGGAATTTTCAAGGATTTATTAATTATTAAGTTTTTGAAATATTGAGTGCTACATCAATGAATAATGACTGTCTTGAACTGCGAAGAGATGTTTTGCCTGGGCGGGATTCAAAGGGGTCGACCGCCCCCTCCCCTAAACCGGTAAAAAAATTTTTGAAAGGCGAGACAATGCACGAGAAAAAATCGAATGTCTTTGTCGTAAAACCGAATGTGTAGTATTTACCATCATTTTGACTCAAACGCGACCAAAACATCACGATTTTATCAAGTTTTTTGCGTGAATAAATTTCCTGGAAAAAGTTCGAATTTTATGATTTCAATGGATAGAGCATGTCGAGAAACGTCGAAATAAGCGGTTTTGACGAGATGTGCTGGCGAATTTGCCGAGATGTGGAGCAATTTATGTTGGGTCCGCCCCGCCCCCCCCCCCACCTCCCCTCCCGTTGGCCAAGTTCTGGATGTGGTAGTGTAGTGCATCGAGTTTCGCCGGTCATTCAGGCGCAAATATGTACGTAATGGATTTTTAATTATACAAACACACTGGAAAAAATGTAAGGGAGCATTGATCTCTGGCAAAAAAAATTAGAAATCGGGCATTGCCCAACTATTTTGGCGCATTCATGACGAAACGGCGCAGACGATTTTTATGTTGAAATCTTATGTCAGATTTTAATTTCATCAAGACATCAAACTTTCGTTACTTATTATGGATTGTACATAAATATTCGTTGGCTTGATTGTTACTTACTAGTTAAAAATGTGTTATTTGCATAAATAACTGTTTTTTCACCCTGACCATATAAATGAGACATTCTGATGCTTTCTAATGTTATCCAGTATATAAGTGGAGACCGCGACTTTTGTTTTTCGGCCCTAATTATTTATCAGAATGGAACGTTATTGAAAATAGATGATTAGAATAAACTGAAACTCGTCTGTCAAATTTTTTCCGGCCAAAGGGGAGGTTGTAGCCCCTGCCTTCTTAAATACGGCTCTGATTTTTTAAACTATTAACTCGCATGCTTTTGACTTAAATTTTAGAATTTCATGCAAATCTGGTGATTATGCAAGTATTTTAAAGATATTTGGTATTCTGTTATGTATCTGCTATTCTTATATCTCTTTGATATAGCGGGCCTCATATGCTGTATTTTATAGACCACTACGAGGCAAATTTGTGAAGAATTATACACTATACGTTAGCGGCCGGTGTCTGCATACTTCTGTTTTATACCTGGAACATGCGCAGTCTCTCATTAGCATTCAATTTAAACGGCGCGGCGACTTGTATATAGTTTTAACGTCGCCTAGAGGAACAAGGTTTGCTTTAACATAAAAATGTGCACACGTCCATATTTTTTACCTACTGCTCAACCTTTGGCTTTTATTTGAAAGCTGGAAAAAACCCTTTCTTTGTTAAAATATTAAAGGGCCTTTTGGGCCTTAAAGTGGTGGGCTAGCGTGGAAAACATCGTTTTTTGGCATATACTGTCGATGCTCTATCTTCATAGAGCATAAAACAATTTACAAAAGTCGAACAAATTGAACAAAATATATTCAAAATATGAGTAAACGAAGCAGAGCGCCAAAATTTTCGAGCAAATAGATCGCTAAAAACGCTTTAAAATCACCTTTTCTCCGAATTTTCAGGAATTTTCGGAAATTTTTGAAAAATCGCGACTTCTGGAGGAGTGAAAACATTTCTGGATGGTGGAACACCCAAGATCATGTATATATGGTAAAGAATTAAATTAAAATCCGTTTTTGATTAAAAAGGAAACAATTTATGAAAGTTTAGGTTAAAATTTAGAGAAAGGTGAAAGCTTCGAGAAATGCATGCGATTCGCAAGGCAGATGTTAAAACATAGGGGACGTCGCCTTGTGTTTCAACACGACGTCTTTTGACGCACTATATTATAACATTTGCCTAGCGAACCGTAGCGAAGCTTAAGGTTGGTTCCATACATGTACAGCATGGGAATTCTGGGGGAGAGGTTAGGTTCATAAAATTTTTTAAAAGTGTCTTTTTTGGGCCATAAAACGTCGGGTATACGTCAAAAACAATGCTTTTAGACGTTTCGGATAATGTTCTTTCTTTTTAGAACATAAAATCATACGAAATTTTAAGAAAGATTTTAGAAAATTGAACAAAGTATAGTCAAATTTCAAAAAAATGTGTATATGGCGCGAAGTGCCGAAAATTTGAGACTATTGAGCAAAAAGTGAGCTAAAAACGCTTCAAAAAGCACATTTTTTTACAATTTTTCCAGAAGTCGACAATTCCGGGGATTGCTCGCACTTTATTTTGCGGAAGAGGATCAGCCAGCAATCATTCTGTGATGGGTCAAACTCCCCCTGAACCCCCTAAGAACACGTATGGTTGGTACGCATGCGGTTTTCGAAGCGAAAACTATACATGCGTTACGTATGTATGTAACAGATGATCTCAATTTAAAGTGCTATTTTCTATCATTTTCTGAAATGTTTTTAATTTTTTCTAAAGCTTACAACATTCATACTCTTTGAGAATTTAAAGTGAAAAAGGTCCTACAAAAAGGTAAGTTGATGTATGCGTGTCGTAAGTAGCTGAATGGCTTTTGGATTCTTTGTTTAAAACCGTCTAGTTGGCCTATATCGGAAAAAAGGTTAGAGTTGGTCTTTTCACGGTACGCTCAAATTTCAAAATATCTTCTAATTTAATATTGATCTTTCTTAGAAGCATTTTTGTAGCCGAGTTTGCACTGAATGTGAGCTTTTATGCCGCATGAGTTTAAGTTTGCATGATTAAGTGTACGTCGGTACAACGTTTTCAGAAGTATAATGATTGAAAATCGTAAGACATTGATAAGTATATTGTGTATAATGCTCAAGTCAAAATCGTTTAATTTCGTAAGGTTTAAAAGTTTTTGTATTGTTTTCTTATATTTCACTCCGCTATTTAAGCCTTTAAAAATAGTTTTTGAGGTCAGTTTCACCCATAAAAGCACACTAAATGACCAGTCAGATTAGTCGTCTTGTGTATCTGTGTAAGTTTGTCAGCATTCTATTAATTTTCAGATCGGTTCTTCTGCCGCCAAGACCTAGGGACAATTTTAGGAGTGGATTTCAAAAATGGCCTTTCTTATCGGTTCAACAGTGGGGCGAAAACCCAGAAGGCTTCTGGACTTTAACAGTAGCGAACGTGGGCAACGAGGGCAACACAGGTACTCGCTGATCAAGCTTTCGTTTTGAACGATTATATTCAAATTTTCAATCACATATGTTATTTGAATGAATTTCAGTTTCCATTGAAATTGTCTTTACTAAGTACCGAGTTGAACATAACCTGTTGCCCCCCCAGAGCAGAAACCAGATATGATATCAATACAAGTTCTATATTATTTGAATCGTTATTTATAACGGAAATGAACGGCATGTAATTAATAGCCAGTATGACCATACGTGGGCAGCACCAAAATTCTGGGGGTGTTACGATTTTTCAAAGGTCGAAAAATGGCTTTAAAAATGGTGATACGGCGAAAAAACACCATTTTTCAACGTTTCTCATCGAGCATTATCCATTGGCATTGAAAATTGCGAAAAAAAAAAACAAATTCAAAAATTGAATTCTGGTGGTTATTTTGGTTTCTCGGGAAGGGGGTACATACCCCTCGAAACCCCCTCCCACGCCCAGGTGTGAGTATGACCACTGTTAGCCCGTAACACAGCTTTACAACGAAATGGATATGAACACAAAAATTCTGAACTAATTTACTATCATTCTCCAAGTTCAACAGGACAAATCCCCAATTGCATTGTGAAATTTTCGTTGAATAACGTCCCTGATCGATCTCGTATATAATCATACTCCACCTTGTCTTTAATAATGGCTCCAATGTTTTCAGCAACGTTCATTTCAGGAGAATTCTCGGACTAAGCGTCGTTGCTCTAAAAGTCAACGTCATATCCTTTTAATAACTGCTGGGTTGCACGTGATCTCGTGCTAGGTACCCCATCATAAACAAAAGTAGCCTCTACAACCGCCAAAACATTTTTCGAGTTACTCAGGAATGGAATAGCATTTTTACTCACATTTTGTATATAAAATAGGCGCCATCCCATGATTCACTGCGATCTATAATGATTCGTTGTGCAATTTTCAGTAGCTTTTTGACTTTCGAGATTATTTTAGCGGTCAACCTCAGTGGCGGACTTAAGATTTTCCTAAAGGGAGCGTTACCTCAACTTTTCCAAAAACAGTCAAAGCTATGTCTAAACGTTTGCCCTTCACGTGTGAAATAGCGTTTTTTCGGCGTTTTACATTGTCTACTTTTATTTAAAATCATTTTTGGCGCAACATTTTGTCGAAAAATTTTAGAATTTTCTACAATATTGTGCGAGAAAATCATTAAATTTCGTTGGCTTCAACGAAAATCCGGCGTGAAGCGCTGAAAAATTTGTGAGATTTGGGCTGAAGGACGTTTAGTAGCTTGATTTACTACTCGATTTCCTGTATATGTAGCAATTGACGCCGAATGTCGAACATTTTCCAAAAGTTATGCTCGAAAATTGAAGAAATCTATGCTGAAATAGCTGTTTCTGCTCTTGAAACTGTCTCGGAAGGTATTCTATTGAGCAAAAAATGGCTTCCAGGTCGCAAAGAAAGTAAATAAATGTCATTAATAGGTAGGTATTGCGCCGGAGAAAAATTGAGAAATTGTGATCACTGACGAGTGAAATTCATTGCAAATTACATATCAAGTCTTTATTCCGCTAAGTATTTTTGGTCGATGGGTAGGCGGACGCGCTCCCGTCCGCCGATCAATTAACATTTGGTTTTCACTATCGTGATATTCCGCCATGAAAATCCAATTAAATTAATATATTGAGGTGTAATGTTCAATTCCGAATTGAATGACCTTCAAAATGGTAAAAGAATTATTAAGGCGCAATCAAAGAATAAGGCAATAAGAGGGTTGGGTTGGGTTGGGTGGAGGAAGCGTTATGTCCAACTCGCTAAATTAATTTACATCGTGCATTTCGTAATCGACTCCTTGCTCAATAATTCTTCCTGTAATCAGGGAAGCGCTTAATTCACTCGCCTGCTCACGCAATGGTTAGCAAACTTATACAGTTATCAGTGTTTTTTGTACAAGGTCCGTTTGTACATGTACAAAAATGGTCCCTAAAAGTCTTGTGTACATTTTGTACACACAAATTTTTGGGTACTGTAATAAGGTACAGTAGCGATTTTAGTGTGGCAAAAACATAGTTGTTCGACCTTTGGTAGTGTATTTTAGCTAATTTCTGCGTTTCCGAGGGCAAAAATCACTAACAATCGTCTCAAAACGGCGCGAAGCGCCAGAAAATTTGACATTTTTCCTTTTAAAATGCAATTTCTGACATGATAAAGATATATAGAACACACAATTACTCATTTCGGCGCAAAGCGCCGAACATTTTTGCGAATTTCAAACCTTTTTTGCAGTTTTTGTCTTCCCAAAAATTTTTGTTCATGTACAAAGACGGTCCCCAAAAGTCTTTGTACATCGGGAAAAATCTTTGCCGGATACAAAAAACCACTGACACTTATACACATTTTTGAAGAGAATCGATATGATATTGAAGAAATTTTTATTAACACAGGGTGGTCCAATAAAAAAACACTACCGGAGTTTTGCTTCATATCTCAAGTACCAGGCTAGGCAGGCACTTGGAATTTTTTTGGCCAACAGACAAAAAGGTCAACAGTAAGACTGTGAATTTTTGAATTACAATATGAATTCGTTCTTTAGGGGTTGCTGATTAATTAAGATTAGGCATATCTCGAAAAAACGAGAAATTTTTATAGTTTAGATGAACAGTTTTGCAAAGGAAGTCTTTGCTGTTGGTGCGTATAGTACAAATACCACTTAAAATTAGTAAAACACTGTGTGAGCATGTTAACTTAGTTGGAATCAATGCTATTTTAGGGTTTATAGAGGAGCATGGCACAAAAAACTGAATTAAGTTGAAAATTGCAATAGTGTTAAATTTTAGCGGCGTTTTTACACTATTGGTACAGCATAATGAGTCTGGACCGTAACAAGCCTCGTCTTAAACTTGTTTTCTGACTCTTCGAACGTAATCGCTCACAAAAGCATAAAGTGAATGTGTGATTGATTGGGGGCAAAAAAACAGATTCAATATCAGATAATGAATCGGATATGCAGTATTTTTCTAAAAATAAGCACTTTTGACAAATTTAAAACATTACTTGTACGGGATCAGGTATAAGTCCAAGATTCTGCATTAGTCTTACAGACCTCTTTTTATTTGTTTGAAAAACAATTTTAGGTTTTTAGCTGCCGTGGTTCTGAAGCTGTGACATAAAACGTGGATAGTGTTTTTTGTATCACCCTGTATAACAACTGCACTCATCAGGCCAAGATCGAATTTTTGAAGTAAACGAAAAAATGTCTCTGGGGGACTAGAAAACGAATGCCCCCTGCACCACACAAGAGCATGGGGATGAAGGGGTATTACTTTTCCTCTAAGTTTTGAAAAACTGATAGCTATACAGCGATTTTGGCCGGAAACCCATTGCTGTATATAGCCTTGCTTCTGCTGAGAAATTTAGCTATACAGTTTTTTGGGCTCAGAAAACTAGCTATATAGTCTTTTTTGAGCTCATAAATGCTATATAGTTGCTTTTTATAAATTTTAAAAGGATATATAGCTATTTTATCTAATCGAAAAAAGAGCTAAATGGCTATTTTTATTTAAAAAAGGCTATATAGCTGTTTGCGAGTCCAAAAAGGCTAATGGCTTTAATTGTGAGTCCAAAAGGGCTTAGCTATGTTTGTGAGTACAAAAAGGCTATTTATTTGCTGAAAATACTTAAAAACGATTGGTCTAAAGCGATACCATCGTTTTTCGCTATAGAACCATTTTTTACGAAGCACATAGCCATCTGCCGATTTTCGGATTTCACTCCCCCTTTAAGTTCGACCTTGCACACCTATGCAGTACTCCTTTATGTAATTGGATTCGAAATTGGATTCGATTCCATTATACTTCAAACATGTAGAGGAGATGAATTTGCATAACACTAGGAATGTCTCAGATTTTCTTTAAAATTCTTTCTGAATTACTGTTTGATGAATAACATTCATAAAAGCGCCGGCCCCGTGGGGGCAGTTACCGCCTAAACAGTCTGTTTTTAAATACGGTCAAGTCAAAAAGTCTATCAATCTATTCAAGAAGAATTTTGTTAGAGTGGATTGTGATTGGCCAGGAGTTAATCAGGATGTACCTCGTATCGGAATACGTTGTAGCCTTATTTATATGCACATGTCATAAAGTTCTGGAAGGGGGTAAACAGAAGTTCCTTTGGAAGGAGAGTAAATAAGCAATTTTTCAATGTCAAATTTCGATACGTGCTTAATTCGTCGCATTTTATTCTCCATGAATATTTGTGCTGAAACTTGCGTGAAAACTAATAACAATTTAGGGCGATGGAATGACCTGTAGCATCAAATATATGCGAATTAATGGAAAAAAGTGTCTTGGTGAACGTAATACAGTCTACTACTAGAAATATAAGTTTGTGAGTTTGAAATTATGCTGCTAGACGTCGTTTGACGATTTTTCATGGTTCGAGCGATAAGTTTTGATTCAAAAAAGTTCTTATTCCGCTCACCCCCTATAAAAATCCTAGATCCAACAATGAGCCGAGCTGAACTTTGATTCTATTGCTTCGTTTTTTATTTTGTGGCGCGTTTTATCTCAAAAATCGATTGCAGGTACTTTTCACGACTGGTCGCTTACGTTGTACGGCACGGATCGGCCTCCCGAAGCCGACCAGCTTGACGGATCGGACGGCTCGTTTCGTAATAATAACGGCGCGGCTGGCGGCGTCGCTGACATTTCGCCGTCGACGGCCGACGACGACGCGTCGTTGGACGTGAACGGCGGCCGGTCGCATCATGAGGTTGAGTTTCCGCGGCACGTCGCCGAGCCGTCTGGCTCGCGATGCGACGACGCGTCGGTTTCGGACGCGCGGAACTGTCAAAAATCCGCCGTCGGTCGGACTTTTGACGGTTCGCCGTCGCCGGATCCGGTGCCGGATCCGGCTTCTGGCGTCGAATCCGAACCGGATCGCGTCCGCGGGCCCGCTTTTTCTAACTCTGCGGAACTGGTGTCGGGTTCTTCGTCAGCCGGGGCTGCTGCTAATTATTTCGGTGATGGGCGGGTAAATTTGCCTGTTGGCGGTTTGGTATCATCGCTTTTATTATGTGCTGCTCTAGCTCATTTTCTGCTGTAGACGCTTGCTCGACTTCATTAGCTTAGCGTGTTCACTGTTTTTTGTTATTATGCCGGAAAAGTTTGTGCTCCTAAATATGTACAGTGGTGTGCAAAGGTTTAGAGTCACCCTGCGTTATAATTGACTCGATTATTTTATTAGCAGTCATGATCATACGTGCTCTTGGGGGTTGAGGTTTAACCCCCCCAGAATTCTCAGTTTTTCGTAAAAATTATAAAAAGTGTGCCTTTCAAGCGTAAGATTTCGGCGCTTGGCGCCACATGCGTCTTTTTAGACTCAATTCACTCGATTTATTCAAATTTTTTTCTGAATTTTTTTTGTTTTTATTGTTTAGAAAGAACGAGCATCGTCCGAAACGTCAAAAACAGCGGTTTTGATGTGTACCCATCGTTTTTTAGCCCAAAAAAGGCGCTTTTTAAAATTTTTTGGGCCTAACTCTCCTACCTCCAGAATTCTCATGCTGTACATGTATGTATGGTTGTGATTAGTGATGTCCCGGTGCCGCTTTTTTACCGGTGCCGGTGCTACATTAGCATATTATATAGTGTACTATACTTCTTCAAAAAGGGTTAAATTTGTACCTATTTTTCACCGGTTATACATATTAAGGGCAAAATTTCATTTGGCTAGTAACGATTTCATTATTTTTAATTTATGAATACATATTAATTTTCTCACTTAAGCATTAAACAAACAAAAAATTGTAATAAAATTGAAATTCGAAGAAAAATAAAAGTTAAATAGTGTATTATAAGTTTAAGTGTAGCGCAATCAAGATTGGCTTGTGCAGTAGTTGATTCTTTAGTCAAATCGAAATTTGGTTTTAGTGCATTAGTTAAATATTCAACTAGTAAGAAACAAACATGAAAATAGCCACAAAAACTTTTTGAGGTTAAATTATTTGAGTTTATCATTTCACATTTTCAAAAGCCTCTGAAAACAAACATGGGATATATTAGTAATGCAAAAGACTTACATAGAAGTTCATTTACAAAGTTTTAACAAGCTTTTTCTGAATAATTTGCAGGAAAAAGTTTTGCATAAAAACTATTTTAAAATTCTAGCTGCGTTTTACGGTCTTCTGCTCACGAAATGGAAAAATAAAAATGGATTTGATGAAATTAAGTTGAAAACTACTCTGTAGTACTCATCCTTCTTGCCTACAGATGGTAGAATTAGAAGAACTTTCCAACTCTATATGTCGATGTTTTTAATTTTAATTTACTTTATTTATTAGTGTCCACGCTTCTTGCTGTTAATTGATGTTTTCAATAAGATGTGTTTCGTTAAATGAATAATTCATTTTTGAAGCTCGAAGACTTGTTCTGAAGTTCAGTCAAAATGCTTCACTATGCTAATCAGAAGATTTTATTAACAAAATGCTACCTTTTTGCGCCTTTATTCATTAAATTGATGATAAATGAGCTTCAATTATTCTTTTTACACTAATTTTTTCTCTTTTATCTAGCACCGGCACCGGCGCCGGTACCAGCCTAGCACCGGCCCGGTGCCGGTGCTTAGGCACCGGCGCCGGTGGCGGTGCCGTGCCGGTGCCCAGGACATCACTAGTTGTGATCATATATGTAACGACTCGAAATTTGGGGGGTTCCGGCCATTTTCAGGGGGGGGTTAACCTCCAATTTTTCCGATTTTGGGTGGGGGATCCCCCATTTTCCTGTTAAATGTATGGTTGTAATGTTATTATCTAATCAAAATGATTGAAGCACGAAAACTCAATTTAGGGAGAAGCTCTGTTGCTTATCCTCATACTTTCAAAAAAATGAAATAAGTCACGAAATCAGTTCGTCTAGTATGTGTACCAAAATAACACACATAACAGCGCAACTGTCATTTTCCAAGTTTACAGTCTTTGTCGTGCACAAACCTTTTAATTTCAAGAATTGAAAGCTAGCAAACTCAATCAGCAATGAAATATTGAACGTGTGTACGAGTATTTATGTACGTACTATGTACAACATGTATATATTCTCAAAAAAAACAAGAATGTCCTCCAAAATTTTATTGTATATTTTATTGTAGCAGTTCTAGGTCCAGTCAATTATTATCAATTTGTTTGAGGAGAGTCGTTTATTGGCTCGAAATAACCTGCTGTATCTCCTATTTAGCATATTTCTAAGCGATTTTCGGTTGAAAGTGCTCATAATTGCAGAAAACTTATTTTTCCTCGAATTTTAAACGATATGCCTTCAATTGACGAGAAAATATGCAAATGCCAACTGGACAAAGGCGGGCCGGAAAGCCTCCCACAGTACAATATAGTTTTGAAACCCTAAAACGACATTAATTTATCAGTGCCTCTTGCACAAACGAAATTAGTTTTAGTTGCTGTCAAAAACGTTTCTTAAATAAATTTCAGCATTATGAACTATTTGCACAATTTTACGCATATGGGATGGCCGCAAAACTTCTAATCCTATCAATATGATGAGTATTCTACTGAGCCTAAAAGGACTTACAGATTCAGATTCAGCTACAAATACTGGTCTAGAACATTCATGTGTTGTAAGCACTGTTTTCTTGTTTTGTGCAAAAACTTCGATTTTTTTTGTTCAATCGAAAACTGACCAACAACTGCCTATACTTTGTGTACAAAGGATCTTTGTGCGAACCTCAAAATCTTTGTCCCGCACAAAGAATACAGCGGCAGCAAGAAAATTCTGAGGAGTCTGGTTGGGTGAAATCGTAAAAATCGCCAAAAATGTTACTAAACATATAATTTTGGGGTCTACAGTAATCTGCGTGGGTTTTTTAAGCTTTGCTCTAGAAATTTGTCATTTGCTGACTCGCTGCTTTTCTCGAAGACCGTGAAAAGCTCTGCAAAGTACTTTGTAGCTTCTTACTTTGTTTGAGCAAGATTGTTCTAAAGTTTTGCCCACCACTGTGCATTACATCATCTTACCAAGTTTTTGCCCTGTTGTTTTATACTTAGTTATTTGTTCATCTTTGTTTTTATCAATTCTCAAGCTTCTCTTATTCCTCGCAAGCAAGCAGATTTAATGACTTGCATATACATAGCCAAGCCACATGATCACATCCTTGATGTCAACATCCGCCTTCCATCGCCAAAATTTCGATGTCGTTTTTTCAGAAAATAAATTTCTTTTCTCCAAAAATTAAATCTGCCTCCGTATTTGTTTCCATTTTTCGGCTTCATCGAATTTGATTGGTCAGAGTTCTTTAGATAATCTGTTTGCCCTCGGACTGCATTTAGGGTCGTTAAAGTTAATTGAAATTTTCTGAGTTGATACTTAGACAATGATCGGACCGAGGGTATCCTTTGAACCCACCGCTGAGTCTGTGCCGAAGGAGTTTTAAAACGTATTTGCCTCGGTGAAAGCCGAAAAATGAGGTCTATTCTGCGGTACATTGTACACATGTTGACAATGGCGGCTGAGTTTAAACCAGTAATTCATATGCGACCGTGGTTGCGAAATTCACAAGTGAGAACATCATCAGATCCATTCCACAATTACTAGTAAAAATAAGAAAATAATATACATTATGGGCCATGTATATACCAGTGGCGGATCTAGGATTTTTATAAGGGGGCGGTACGCCAACTTTTCTAAAAACGATCAAAAATAGGTCCAAAAACTTGCCCTTCACGCGCGAAATATCGTTTCTTTTCCGGCGTTTTACATTGTCCTACTTTTATTTAAAATCACTTTTGAAGCAACATTTTTTCGAAAAATTTCAAATTTTTTGACATTTTTGTGCGAAAAAATCATTAAATTTTTCTATTTGACTTTAGCAAAAATCTGGCGCGAAGCGGCCGGAAAAATTGTGAAATTTAGGCTTAATTAAGATTAAAAGCTTGATTCACCGGTTGATTTACTGTATTTGTAGCATTTGTCGCGAAAAGTCGAAATTTTAGATTGAAAATAGAAGAAAACTATGCTGAAATAGCTGTTTCTGCTGTTGAAATTGTATTAAAACCCATTCCAAGAGCAAAAGATGGCTTCCAGGTCGCCAAGAAAGTAAATAAATGTTATTAATAGGTATTATCCGGCGCCGGAAAAAATTTGAGAAGTTACAGTCGATGACGGCCAAAAATGATTGCAAATTACATATTCATTCTTTATCTCGTCAACTATTTTGGGCCAATGGGTTTAGGGGCGGCCGCCCTCCCCCTTTAAGCAGCAGGGGTGAGCTCGTGACTTAGGTAACGAGATTAATAAAATTAGACAGCGAAATATTTTAAATTTGAGATATTTAGTTCAAGTTAAATAGCTTAAGACTTATGAAACTGTATATTAGCAGTGTGGTTAGCAGATATTTACGCTTTTAGGGTATTTAGATGATCTTTTCATAAACGAATATACAAAAATGACTCACAAATTTCGTTGTACGCATGTTCGTACAAAATTGTTATTCGTAAAGGTTTTCCTTAGGGCGAGACATTCTATGAATAGTAGCAGAATAACTAGGCCCGAGATCGTTCAGGCGCTCCATTTCCATTTCAGTGTTGATGCTTTAGAGGACACTTAGTAGCAAAATGATTTAGTAACAGACATGGGCACAGGGTTACATAAGGGTCATATGATGTGACTTTGGTGGCTGAGCAACCCCGCAGGGGAAATCGGACCAAGCCCGCAAGAGTTTTGAGAATTGCCTGGCGGAGTGAGGCAAAAAGAAGGCCGAAAATATATGAAAATATAAAATTTTGTTGAAATTAACCCAAAACTGTGAAATAAGGTAGTTTTAACGCTATTTTAGCCTTTATACCAGTTTTGGGGTCATTTTTACCTAAGAAGGCTCAATTTTTACCCCTGTCCAGATCGACCACGCTCTGCTTCTATGGCCATGGACCAACCCCGCAGGTTCCAGGCAAGTCAGTTGACCCTGAAGGACCTGAGCGTGCCCATGTATGTTCAGCAAACTTGCTAAAATGTGAGTTTGACCCTCCTTTGCGTCTTGGCGCTTTAGCTTTATCCTCCTGACCTGAGGCCCTCGATCAGAAAACTTGCCGAACCTTACCGAGATCGTGACTTTGTCCGATCACTGGCACTGGCGGCATTTTTTATTTTTTTATGCTTTTCGTTCGTCATTTACTTTCGATGTAGGTACATAGTTCACGCACGTGCTTCTATTTTGTGCTGCAACTAATTGAAATGCGCTTAGTGGTGCTTACGCGTTGAAGTTATGTTGCACTTTGTTCTACAACTCGTATTGACTTTTTACCACGCAGTTGCCGTATACGTTTATTTTCTTGATCTTGTCTCGTTCACTATATTAGACGCATCTCATTGTGACCAACCTGCCGTTTACTTACATAGTTATCTCTATGCACTGTATATAGCAAAGTGTGGTATGTATAAAGTGACGTCAGCGGCGAGCTCTGAAATGTGCATTTTTTGTTTGTTTTTATAGAGCTTTTCGAAGTAAAAGTTTGAAAAGTAGTTGCTTTTTGTGTAGGATACGTATAGCTTGGCTGTTTGGCTCGTACATACCTTACTATGCTAATTTATATCCCGCTTCGAATGCCTTAATGTAGAAATGATCTGTAGACTTCTAAGCTTCTCGGATGCTAATTTTTTGCTCCGTGTGAAAGTAGGCTTAATGTGCAAATGGCTTGCTTATCTTTAGGCTCATTTTTTACTGCGTTTTGCTGCTAAATACGAATTGAAATTTGAAATATTGCTAATGCCTGAATGAGTTTTGAATTTCGTATTAAGTTTCAAATTAACATTCGTTGTTAGGTAAATCTGAAACTGTAATTATTTGCATTCAGTTCAGGGCCGTATTTAGGGGGCGGCCGCTCCCTTGACTGAAAACAAAATTTTTGAAAGGTACCTACCTAAGATAATGAAAAAAAATGTTGAAAAATTGTATGCCTGTTGAAAATTTTTCAAATTTTCGGCACTTTGCCTCATGTGAAGTATGTTCCATAATTTTGCTTCAAGCGCGACCGAAAATGGAACAGTTTTTTTACTCGGCTTATTGAAAGAAAGAAAATTTTTCTCGAAAATTCAGATTTTATTATCTTAATAGAGCTTCGTGAAAAACGTCGAAAAAGCTGTTTTTGCAAGCTGTAAGAACGAAGTTATGGATATAGGATATATTGACCAATTTATTTTGGGTTTCTCGGGCGAATTCTGAATGTGTTCGTACCTGCTCACATGGAATAGGTAATTATTATTTGCAGTGAAGATATTGCACTTTTTTATTCTCGAGACTTCATAGTTCATTGGTTCAGAGACGCGTTTTAGAGTTCCAGAGATGTTCTGTCGCACCAATGATTTCTAGAAAGGTTGGTTTTTCAGAGGTTCAGAGATATTTTATGGAGCTTCAGCGCCATGGACTCAAAAATTGGTGGTATGGCGAAAAAACACAATTTTTCAACGTTTCTCATCGAGCACTCCATTGGCATCAAAAAATTGCGAAAAAAAGCAAAAAAATTTGTAAAATGGAATTCTGGGGGTATTTGGTCTTCCGAGAGGTGCATACCCCTAAAGCCCCCAAGCTAACGTGTTGTCGTCCCCTCCTATCCATATCAAAGCCAGAAAATGTTTGACCCCCTTCTCCCGAATTTTGGAAAAAATTGAATTTCTTGGCATTTTTGGCCAAAAATTGGAGATTATCTACCCCTCCCCTCTTAAAAATGGCCCGGTCACCCCCTCTCTAAATTTCGAACTGTTACATATCTGTTCACAGGTGTATACAAACCATCACAGTTGATTGGTAAAGTGTTACGGACTTATAAAGTGTTGATTCTTCCGGTTTTCGACGCATTTTCTGCAATAATAATCAAAAAATTTTACTGCTGCGGCAAATTGAAGTTCTATAGTCATTTTCAACAAGAATCGCAAAAGTGCCAAAAATGAAATTTGCAGTGATTAACTTAAAGCAATCGATTACTCCTTCATTTAAGCAGCTAGAAAAACAAACTTCTATATTTGGTTTGTAAAAACCATTAATCGATGCTGTTAGCTAGAAAATTGTTCATTAAAGGAACAAATCGACCATTAGAAATATGTAGTTACACTAACCAGTGAGCACCACTGAACCTCTTAATTTTGACCGTTGAATTCATGATGCAAACGGTAACTTAATACAGGTACACATAACTGGAACTTTTCTAGAGGTTTTCTTAATCTTTCTTAAGGTTTCGAAGTGTAAATGTTAGTGCAGCAAACTTTTTGCGCCTCTGAAACTTCTGAACCTATAAGAAAACGTTTTTCGCAAATTTGTTAATTTTTTGATAGCATGCCCTTGAATGCACGCATCAGAGCAATTTTACGATCGTTTACCCATGCTTGTTACATTAAGCTTTAAAAGGTACAGCATGCTGCTTTTGGAATGGCTCGGCAAAATTTTTGTCGTCTTTTTACTGCTTGCGCTAATTGAGTTGCTTCTTGCAAACTTTATTTCGCTTCTGGTTGCCATCATAGATGGGCAAGGTAGGGTAAGCCAGAGGGAGGGTCGAAATTGAAGAACTATCACCTATTAATTCGTGATCAAATTTTGCGCTTTTTACCACTTTCAATGTTGAGACACATTTTCAGTCTTTTGGCATGTTATTTTTTATGTAAGTTTGAGGCCTAAATTTTGACAGTGCATTTTTTCAAATAAAATAAATGTTTTTGGCCACAAATTATCCCAATGAAGCTTTAATTTATTTGAAAAATTGATACTTTCAGTATTAAATTGACTAATAGATTTGAATAGCTGGTTGACTAAGTCCTATTTTCACATTAAGCGCAAAAACTTTCTTGCATACATTGCTTTGTGCCGAAATCGCCTGATAGTATGTGAGTAAGGTACTGGACTTTTCAAAATTTTAGAGCGGGATAATAACCAGATATGCACGTGGGGGTTGAGGGTATAGACCAGACATGTACAACGTGTGTATTCGAGGGGGTGAAATTTTAAAGTGTTTTATTTAGCCTTAAAAATGTGGGCACGCGTCAGAAACATCATTTTTCGGTGTTTCGGACGTTGCTCTATCTTTCTATAGTACAAAAACAAAAAATCTGAAAAAAGTCGAATAAACTGAGCAAAACATAATCGGAACATGAGTATATAGCACGAAGCGCCGAAAATTTGATTCCATTGAGCAAGTAGATAGCTAAAAACGCTTGAAGAGTATCTTTTCGACGAATTTTCAGAAAATTTTTGGTAACTTCTGAAAAGTCGCGAATTCTGGGATGGGGTCGAAAAAATTTCTGGGGAGGGGGTTAAAAATTTTCTTGGGGGTAGGAACCCCCAAACCCATTTCAAGATCATGTATGTTCTAGACACCCAATAGGTGAAGATGGGAACTTTTCTAGGCAAAATGGAGGCCAACAATGGATAAAAATCGAAAATTCTCTTCAAAAGTGCTTGAAATTTGTCAAAAACTGTGGAAAAATGTAGTTTTAACTTTAATTTAGCATATTTAAACCACTTTTTGAGGTAATATTGATCAAAAAAGCTCAATTTTATATCCCCGGATCGGCCATGCTGTGCATCTGTGCTAACCCACCCTATGCCCATGTGTGGTTGACACTTTGCATGTCTGCATATTCGAAAAATTTCAAACATTGTATACTCGGCCGGTTTTAGAAGAAACTAATCGATCTTCTTAAACGGCAAATTGAACGAATTTGGATTTAAAATTTTAAAATGTCTTAGATTCTTGGTCCGAAATCGAGAAAAATTACATTTTGGTCAAAATTCGGCAAAAGTCCTACGGACAGCTTCTTTAAAAAATCTTAACTTAGGTGCGATAGTAAAATTTTAAATTAAATATAGGATAATGCCGCCAACGACCGTTGCATGCATTTTTCATAGTTTTCCTTCTTAATTTCTTGTATATGTATACAAATATTAAAGTAAATAACGTCTTTTTTACAAGCTTACCTATGTACCTATCTTGTTTGATAGGGCACAAAGATATCGCACGAAAATTGTCACCAGGAATGCAGTTCAGAAGGTTGCTACGTGGAACATTCAGCGCTCGACTGCGTTTCTTGCTTAAATTTCCAACAGTTTCTGCGTAACAGAGGAGGCGTCAAGTATGCACATACTTATGCATATATTCCTATGCAGCTGATCTTATGCTGTTATTTTGCAGCTTCTATTCTTTTTAAAAACTTCTGAATCAGCGACTGAGCATTTTTAATTGACCTTGCGATTTCGATTACATGAGGAATGCGCGTATGCACATGGAGGGGGTGAGAGGGCATATATACGTGTTCTGGTGGGTGGGAGTTTGACCCTCCCCCGCATAATGATTCGATTTTTTTAGAAATTGTGAAAAGTCTGATTCTTAAAGCGTTTTTGCTTTTTTTGGCTCGAAAGTCTCTAATTTTTGGCACTTCGCGCAATATGCTTATCTTTTGACTAAACATTCTTCAATTTTCTCATTTTTTAAATGTTTTTTATGTTCTATAAAGGGAGCATGCCCGGAACGTCTAAAAACAGTGTTTTTGACGTGTACCCGACTTTTTTAGCCCAAAAGGGCACTTTTTGAAAATCTTCTGGGCCTGACCCCCAGAATTCCCATGCTGTTAACGTATATGAGTGGATATAACAGACATGTAACGGCTCGAAATTGGGAGGGGTCGGCCATTTTTATAGAGGGGGGTTCATGACTTCCAATTAAGCGCCTAAAAACGGCCGAAAATTCAATTTTTTCCTCAAAGCGGGGGGGGGGTCAAAAATGTTTTGGCTTTGGGGGAGATTGGGGAGACGTTCGACTTTGGGAGGATTCCCCATCCCCCTGTTACATGTATGGGATATTATCTGCTGAAGGTCAGGCAGTCAAGATTATGCTTAGCGATTTTGAGCTGATGGAACATTTTTTTCCATCACTTTGAGGACAACAGCAGTAATAATGCCAAGATTTTATCAGCGCTTCACGCTTAATTCATAATTTTATTTACTTTTTATTCAAAAAGCGCCCAAAATTGTGTCAAAATGGTCTAAAACATCAAAATTTCTCGCCAATGTTATTAATTTCTATATTTTTTAGTATTAAAATCGATATAATGCAGTCACAAAGGACTAAAAATGCTTTAAGAATGCGCTATTAACATGAAAACGCGTTTTAT
This sequence comes from Mermis nigrescens, assembly GCA_036768485.1. Lineage (NCBI taxonomy): Eukaryota > Metazoa > Nematoda > Enoplea > Mermithida > Mermithidae > Mermis > Mermis nigrescens. Next base: position 10,417,833 of record JAVLUZ010000161.1, read on the forward strand.
AGGCATTTTTGACCGTTTTCATCATTAAGATCGTAAAAACATCTTGAACTCTAAAATAACGGGTTTGAATATTTACGATTTAAATAAATCGTTCAAGTGCGTTCAGTAGGTACATATGTACACAGATCCGTAGATAAACGTACGTCGGGTTTCAAGACGTGCATTAAGGTTTGCCGACTATCTACGTTACCCAGCTTGGAAACATTATAATTTTCGACGCCTGACGCCTTAAATGCAATCAAATGTAGCATCTAATATCGCGTACTGCCTAGCTACATGCATTCCAATTATACATGTAATTTTTCAGAAATTTTGTTGATTTTTCTGGTGCAATAATGGCGTCCAGAAAATTGAGTTCAAAAACGTTAAAATGTTTCGGCGCTTCGCGCCGAGTCATTATGATTTATTGTTATGTATAGATCCAATGAATTAAAAGCTTAAATCAGCTGAAATAATCCAGCATTTTACATCACTTTAGTGATTCAATGCACTATTTGTTCATTGAATGAAACTGTGCATGCTTGTTAAGCATGATAGTGAAAGTGCGGAAATGATTGTGTGCCTACCAGTTTGTCTACTCTCTGCTCTGTTTGTCTTTCTTAACAAGGACAGAATCTTATTTTAAATGAAAGAAATGATCACATTTTCCTGTGTTTTAGCGCATTTTCTTTTTTCTGAAAGACATCTTGTTAATAAGAGGGCCAAACATGGGCCTGAAAACGGTAAAAACGAATTTTTCATTGATAGATTTTTCTATGTCTTGTTGGCAGCGGCCCGTTGCTGCGCTGTATACTTAGCATAGGTCGAAAAACGCATTTCAGCTCAGAAGTTTTATGCAATATTTTAGTTTTTTTGGGCTTTATTCAGGAACCAAAATTTAGCCGATTTTCCGAAAATTATTAACATTAAAGTCCTTTTTTACAAAATTTTCCGGGCTCTGCCCCGGACCCCACTGGGGGCGCTTGAGAGCCTCATCCCTGACCTTTCAGCCGTACAATCTTGTTGTACATGCGCAACGAGACTTTTGCGAGGACAAAAAAGGTAAAAGGGTTAGGAATTTCTAAATATTTTCGACGCTTCGCGCCGGAATCAGTTTGTCTGTTCTATATGATTTAAGCGGGCCAACCCAGAAAACCTACACACATTTTCGATGGATTTCAGAGAGTTAACGGATTTAAGAAAGCTTTGGGATTTCAGGGACTTCAGGGAGTTCAGGCTCTTGGCTATATACATACTATGCACGAAGTGGTAAGCTTGTGTTGTATGAATGTACTTGACGCAGCTGACGTATACGCATCTAAAGCAAGCTAAGCACTCTCCATATTAAATAAGCGTGGAGTAGTGTATCCGTGTATGTGAGACAACGTTTCAGCTATAGCAAAGGGTGAGCTTGCACGTTCGCCTGCCAGCTGATCAAAAGACATCTGAAGCAACTGATGCGGGTGCGCGGCGATGCATTACACTTCTGCGGATACAAATGGTCAACGGGTCATGAAGGAAAACATGTTTATGACATATTAGTAAAAAACTAGCCAACCGCACATAAGCACATTTACACATGCTCCTGGAAAAACCATGATAGACAAGTCATAAGCACATAGGTACATACCAAATTATTGAGTCCAATTTTGCGAATATTTCGATCAGGAGGTCGAGCAGAATGACCTGTCGATCAATTTTTATACACATAAAAAGTAAGCAAATTACAGCTCGAAACCTATCTGCATGACTAATCCAGCTACATCGAGTCCAAGTTTGACTCAGCAAATTTCGAAATCCTTGTCTAACTCTTGACATATTACCATGTTTTAATTCGCGTTTTGACTGTCTTTTTGGTAGACTTCGAGAAGTTTTAATTTTTTTTCCTTTGGGGGACCCTTTGTAAGACTTTGGGGGACCCTTTGTAAGAAATAAAAACAAGTTAGCAGCACTAAACGCACAAGTCTATATAGTTTGAGCCTTATCGTACCTTAGATGTGTGGCGAAGTGCGACACTGGCTATTACGCGGATCAAGCTTCTAAGAGGTGCAATCAGTGTTGGAGCGGCTGCGCTACTTGCTCTAGCGCCCAATATTGCGACACGTGCCCTTCGGGCACTTTCTTAGTCGACATCGACCCTGAGCATTTCCATCATGGCAAATGCGCTTCTCGTTGCCCCGAGGGCTATGTTAATGTAACCGAAAGTGGTAAATATGTTACGTGTTTCCTGTAGCATAATCTGAAATGCCCGTTTGTTTCGGCCAACCCGTTTTAAAAATGCCATATCTATTCAAAATTTTAATCTCATTGCGAGATGAGCAGTTTTTTATTCTGTAACGACGTGCATGTTTGGATTTTATCCAGATTTTGGATCGACATTTTTATTGATTAGGAATAATTCATTTGCGTAGGTCTTTATTTATATTTATATTCTTTACATAATGGAGTTAGCTTTTTAAGAGGGCGAGGGAAGGTCTTTTCTCCCTTAACCGTTAAATTTATTAAAAGGTAGTGTGTAGCACGGAAATATGAAAAAATCATTTCAGTGCATGCACAGCATGGGAATTCTGAAGGGTGGGTGAAATTTTATAGTGCTTTGGAACTTTCAGAAAATCGCGAATTCTGGGGGAGGGGGTGAAACAATTTCTGCGGGTATACAAATTTTTTTCAACGGGTTCAAACCCCCTCCCCAGATCATGTATGACTGGTTCTTTGTGTAACAAAAGTGTCTTACTTTTTGGCGCTTAAAGCCATATTTGACTATTTTTCAATGATTTTGCATCAAACGCGATCAAAAAGTACATAGCGTCACTCAGCTATTCGACGAGCAAGTACAAGAAACTGTCTGATTTTCCGTTCTTTGATCGTGCATCGTTTGAATTTGAGTAACTTACGCTATAATTTGCCAATAATTTGCCAGCGTATTAATTTAACGGCTGCTCAAGCTATGCGTAGTTTTAGCATAAAATCAATAAAAATGAATTACTCTTTCTCAAACTACAAAAATTGGAACGTTTACTGCCTTTCTGTCACCAAATAAGAATCGTTGTTTTGAAAGGGCAAAAAAATCAAAAAGCTTGAATTTTATGGTCTCGTTGGAAACAGCATATTGAACAGAGTCGAAAATGCTGTTCTTAGTGGCTTGGCTATCCTGAAACATTTGGTTTTCGAGATGTAGTGTAATGCAAAGTATGTTGGGTCCGCCTCCTTCTCTTTTGAACAATTGTTGGATGAGGGCTTGTACCTAATTATAACCTTTGTTGAAGTTTTTCCATACATGCACGCGGTCCAAAAGCTCTAGAAGGGGGTAAACCGGGTTCCCTTGGGGGAGGAAAATGTTTAATTTTTTCACCCATTTAATGTCAAATTCTTGTACGTAATTCGTCGTATTATTTCTCATGAATATTTATGGTCAAATTTGCATGAAAGCAATAACAATATGGGCAATTAAATGACCTATAACATCAAATATATACAAAACAGTGGAAGAAAAGTGTCTGAATGAATGAATTGACCAGTCTGTTGCTCTAGAATGAGTATATACTTGAAATTACACTGTTAGACGTCATTTACCGCTTTTTTAATGGTTCAAGCAATAGGTGTTGGTCCCAAATGGCCTTAGGGGTACTCTAAAGTCCTGGTAGGGGGATACCCCTTACCCCCCAGTGTGCATGCATGAGTTTTTCTATTTAACATTTTGCTGTTTTTGTAATCACCAGTTTTTCGTTCTTTGTTGAAGCATAACAAGTTTTTACTAACTTTTTTCAATAGTAAACCGAATTTCAGCAGGTGGCAGTCAGCATAAATGTACTGTATGGGGATTCTGGCGATGAAGAATTTTAAAGTGTCTTTTTTAGCTTATAAAATGGTGGATACGCGTTAAAACATCTTTTTTTAGCGTTTCTGACGATGCTTTTTTATTGGGGTTTGAGATTCTTAATGAAATTCTTATAAAAATTGAAAAATCGAATAAAATGAACAAAATACAGTTAAAAATGAGAATATAGCGTGAAGTGCTTAAATTTCGACACCTTTGAATAAATAGACGTATAAAAACGCTTGAAACAGCACTTTTTCTACTAATGTAGGAAGCCTTTAGAAATTCACGCATACCTACGTATAAAAGAGCAAATTAACATTTTACATATTATTCGTTCGTTCTTAGCTCCACTAAGTTTTATTGCTGACTTTACTATAGTTAATAAAAGATGAGCCGCTGCAACCTTGCCTTCAATCTTATTGTCAAAAAGATAATACAATAAATTTTTTTACACTGATCCATTTTATGGTCAACATAAAACATTTGGATGAAACATCCTCAACATAGAATCGACTGTTCACTATGTAATAGTTTTGAAAAATGAGCTTGCTAAGCGAGAGTTGTAAACAAGAGAAACTTAAAGTTTAAACATACCATTAAATTATGAAGAGAATTAGTTGTTTCGTAGTTGTTGCAACATAGTTGCGCAGGGTTAAAGTTCCAGAGGGGGTGAAAATCAAAACTTCGGAGATAGCTAAGTGCCTTGCAGAAAACAATTCGACAGGGGAAGACGATGGTATCGCTTGAAAATCATCGTTATCAAGCGTTTTTGGCTAATACATACTCGTAGCCTTTTTTAACTCAGATATACTTATATAGCCTTTTTGGACTAAAAATAACTAATTTAGCCCTTTTAAAGCGCGAAAAAGCTATGTACATATCCGTTTGAAACTCAGAAAAAACAACTAAATAACATATCTGGACGCACACGGTATTTTTCAAAGGGCTGTATAGAACTAGCTTCCTGAGCCCAAAACGTATGCTTTTTTTGGCCAAAATAACTTTAAAGCTATGGTTTTTTAAAGTTTTAGGGGAGTAAAACTCCTTCTTAACCCCCTCCCCATACCCTTGTATGATTCTCATGAAAATTTAGCTTTGCAACACACATGGGCATAGGGGGTGAGAAGAGGGTCTTACCCCTACCCAGTAGGGATGCAACGGATATCCGGATCCGGATCCGTTATTATCCGGTATTATTTTGGATCCGGATCCGGTCATTTTGAAAAATTAAGATCCGTATCCGCATCCGGATCCGGTATTTTTAAAAAATAAGATCCGGATCCGGATCCGTTATTTTTACTAGTTTAAAACGGATCCTAAACGGATCCAAGAGATTGTGATAAGAGATCATTAAACCTTGAATTGTATTGAAGAAACAACATCATTATGAGACAAAAGCTTTACTTTGATTGACTTAATACTCAAATTCAATGACAGGCAAATTGTATTTAAGAAACAGCAGCTTTTCTGCAACCAAAGAAAGTGGTAGATTGCTCAAAGTCATAAGCTCAACTAACCGCTCATCTATATCAATTGATCTTGCATCATCGTTATTCCATTTTTTACCCTTAAATCGTACATAAGTTAATTAGGAATCCTCTCATAAAAATAGAATATTTCATACAGCAAGTAAGCATGCTTCCATTGTCATTTGCACCTTTTGTTTTTCATGTTTCAAAGCAGTCTTTTCGCAATCTGCGCGTTTTTCTGCAAAGGAAAGTAGACATGCCTGACGCGAATCTTCTACAATCTGTGTTTAACAAGAATACCTCTTTCCTTTTCTTCGATCTGCTGGGACTCCTCTGCTTTGAACCTTTTATAGTCCGCCGCATGCTTAGTTTGCAGACGCTTTTTCATACAGGTGGTACCAGTGTTTTTTGTACTCGGAAAAGATTTTTCCCGATGTACAAAAACTTTTCGGGACCGTCTTTGTACATAGTACAACGATTTTTGGGAAGACAAAAATTGCAAAAAAGGTCTGAAATTTGCAAAAATTTTCGGCGCTTTGCGCCGAAATGAGTAACTGTGTGTTGTATATACATGTCCTTACAATGGCAGAAATCCCTTGGATTTCAAAAGGAAAAATGTCAAATTTTTTCGGCGCTTTGCGCCGTTTTAACATGATAGTGATTTTCGCACTTGGAGACGCAGAAATTTGCTAAAATACACTACCAAAAGTCGATCAACTCTGTGTTTAACACACTAAAATCGCTACTGTACCATATTATAGTACCCAAAAATTTGTGTGTACAAAATGTACAAAGATTTTTGGGAAGACAAAAACTGTAAAAAGGTGTAAAATTCCCAAAAATTTCGAGCGCTTCGCGCCGAAATGAGTAATTGTTTGTCCTATATATCTTTAAAATAGCAGAATATGCATTTACATAGAATGGAAAGATGTCAAATTATTCGGCGCTTCGCGCCGTTTTGAGACAATTTTTAATAATTTTTGGCGTCAGAAACCCAGAAATTAAATAAAATACGCTACCAAAGATCGAAAACCCTGTTTTACCACACTAAAATCGCTACTGTACTATAGTACACAAAAATTTGCATGTACTAAATGTACAAAGACTTTGGGGACTATCTCTGTACATGTACAAACGGACCTTGTACAAAAAAACACTGGGTGGTACCCCTCCACCGCTTCTGGAAAGCTTTGCTGCGCAGAGATTACATTGCGATTTAGTTTCGTTATCAGCTAGCGTAAAATAGTTTCAGATAGGACTACAAATGCTTTTTGGCATTTCCGATTAATGAGAGGAAGACGCCAGATTCGCAGTTTTTCAAGCTACAGCCGAATTAAGATCAATCCGGACCACCGAACCAAGCTCATGCAGCTTTGCTTATTTCATCATCCTTTAGTAATTCTGCTTCTGAAACTAATGAGCACCGTACTTGCGAACAAAAATTTAAGTATTAAAAAAATTAAGCGTTCATAATGCATATTCATGGATCCGGATCCGGATCCGTTATTATCCATTATTTTAATAATTAAAGATCCGGATCCAGATCCGTTATTTTAAATTTTATGGATCCGGATCCGTTGTTTTGAATTGTACGGATCCGGATCCGATATTATTGGAAAACCCGGATCCGTTGCATCCCTACTACCCAGTGTTTTTTTTGTACTTGGCAAAGATTTTTCCCGATGTACAAAGACTTTTTGGGACCATCTTTGTACATGTACAAAGATTTTAGGGAAGACTAAAATTGCAAAAACAGTCCGAAATTCGTAAAATTTCCGGCGCTCCGCGCCGAAATGAGTAATTGTATGTTCTATACATCTTTATAATGGCAGAAATTGCATTTCAAGTGAAAAAATGTCAAATTTTTCGGCGCTTCGCGCCGTTTTAAGACGATTCTTAGTGATTTTTGCCCTTAGAAACCCAGAAACTAGCTAAAATACACTACCAAAAGTCGGACAACTCTGTTTCTACCACACTGAAATCGCTACTGTACTATATTATAGTACCCAAAGATTTGTGTGTACAAAATGTACAAAGATTTTTGGGAAAACAAAAACTGTAAAAAGGCGTAAAATTCCCAAAAATTTTCGGCGCGATATATATATATTTTTAAATGGCAGGAATGGAAAAATGTCAAATTTTTCGGCGCTTCGCGCCGTTTTGAGACAATTTTTAGCAATTTTTGGCGTCAGAAACCCAGAAATTAGCTAAAATACACTACCAAAAATCGAAAACCCTGTTTTGCCACACTAAAATCGCTACTGTACTATATTATACATAGTACACAAAAATTTGCATGTACAAAATGTACAAAGACTTTTGGGGACCATCTTTGTACATGTACAATCGGACCTTGTACAAAAAAACACTGCCCCTACCTAAGGTTTTCGAAAATCAGGTACGGTCAAGCGTTTTGGAGAAAACGGAAGGGTAGTAAGACAATTATTCAGCTTAATGCGGCAAAACAAGCCAAATATTCTACCTCAAAACGGTAGAAAAATATCAATATTTTTTGGCGCTTCTCGTATTGATAAGTATTTGTATTTTCTATCACTAGAAACCCAGTTTACCGTGCATAACGTGCTACTGTACCACATTTTATTAGGTACCCTAAAATTTACATTTACGTATGTACATTGACTTTTGTGGACCGTCTTTATGCATATACATATTAAGATACAACGAGACCTTCTACAAAAGACAATGACCACAATTTATTATACGACCATTCCTGGATTTCATCCGCCTCTGGCCCCCTCTACCTTGCCCATGTATGCTTGGCATAGTAGACTAAATAACTTATTTTACTTTTTTCAGGGAACGTCACAAATTGCGTTGCGGTGTGCGGTAGGGACTGCTTGACTTGTGAGGATGGTACAAAGTGCCGTTATTGTAAAGAGAACTTCTACATGTCTCCAGCTCGCCAGTGTTTGACCATTTGTCCAGAATCCTTTTTCCCAAATAAAGATACGAGGAAGTGCGAAGAGTGAGTAGCTGACAAGTTAATGAACAAGATATACGGACAGTGGTGCAAAAACTTTAGTCTAACGAATATTTTAAACCCTTTTTCATTTCAAATTACTCTTTTTGTGAATTATAGAGAAATTTAGATCGATATCAAAAGTTAAATAAAAGGGAGCTGGAGTTATGCTTTGTTTTATCAGAAAAAAGTTGTCTTACTGACTTTCGATTCACAAAAACATGCTTTTATGGATCGCCTGAAGTACAACAGACTAATTATTTTTTCTCGCACCTTATTTGTAAATAGGTGTCCGTTTGCACGAACACTTTTCACTTTCAATTATAATGGCTAATTTTTCATTTGCAACAATGCAAAGGATATAAAATTTTATCTAAACCTAACGTATCTCATATATTGAAATGTTTTGATCTTTGTCAGAGAATAAGAAATAAAAAACAGTTTCGTAATTGAAATACTTTTCAAAATATAGAAGTCGAGCGAATCTGACAATACTCACGCTTACGTACGAGCATACATTATGGTAAGCTAATATTGGCTTATGGTCTTAGGCTACAATCACACATGCACATAGGGGGTGAGTGGTATAACTTCCCATAAAGGGTCAGCCGGACAGGTACTGTCCGGCGATTTTAAGCTGATGGAACGTTTTTGCACCATTTTTGATGTCAAAAGCGGTAAAATTGTCAAAACAATTCGGCGCGGGATTAGTATTTTTATTTATTTTTTACTCAAAAAGCGCGCAAAATTTACCAATGTTTGCATTTTTAGGGTTAAAGGTGATGTTATGCAGTCAAAATGGACTAAAAATGCGATATTACCACGAAAAAACCATTTACAGGCTATTTTTACCACTTTGACCCTCTAAAGAGCAAAAAATCGTTAATAATTAATTTACTGTTTGTATTTCCCAGATTCCACCCCCCCGCCGACCCTGACCTTGTGCACCTTGGCTACAATTATATTGTGTTAGTTGCCATAGCTTTTTTAGTCTGCTTTAAATTTTCCTGATAAACTACCTTAATCTTAGACAACAACTCAGCTTTAGCTTTAGTCAGGCACTTAAAAAATGAATGAAAAGTAGTCTCGATTGCTGATTTCTAACGAAGTTTTGTACTTGGATAATAAGAAATTGAAAAATAAATATTGCAAACATTTGATAATTTCCAGTTATTTTTTGTTGATCTCGTGTTAAATTTTCAGGATGGAGAGGCCCACCCATCAGCTCCCGACCGTTTTGTTATTCATTCTGTTTCTGACAAATTGACTGTGCGTGGCCGCAAAGCTTTTCTTACTGTTTCTCACGTATTTATTATTATACCTGTTCTTGGGGTTTGGGGGTTTTACCCCTGCTCTTGAAAACATTTCAACCCCCCCCCCTCGCAGAAATTTTTCAACATCCCCCCAGAATTGGCGATTTTTCGAAAGTTCTAAAAATTTTCCAGAAAATTTGTATAAAAAGCGCTTTTCAAAGCGTTTTAAGCTATCTATCCGTTCAAAAGTGTCAAATTTTCGGCGCTTCGCGCCATATACTTATGTTTTGTCTATATCGGGTTCAATTAAATCGACTTTTTTATTTTTATCGAATTTTTTAGTTGTTATGCTCTAGAAAGATAGAGCATCGTTAGAAACGCCGAAAAACGATGTTTTAACGCGTATAGAGGCCCGTATTTAGGATATTGTTCCGGGCTGGGTGTTTCTTAAAAGAAGGGGACTAAAGGATGAATTAAACAAATACGTTTTACGACCACTAGAGCTGTACACTTTGTAAATTTTTGTATCCAGAGATGCTTTGCATATGGTGAGAATCCAATGGACACCTCTTGAACGAATCTTATTTTCTGCTTAAAATCTGTGCAAAACAGAAGACAGATGTTAAATACGCTTCAAATTGTATAAAGACTAAAAATGAGTCTTTAAACCGCGGGCTTGGGACTAAATAGACTCTAATTATAAATGTCAAATTCGTCGCGAAGCGCCGAAAATTTTCTGCGATTTAGGTTAAAAAAAGCAAAGAGAGAATACAGGAATAAATCAGTCTCATATTTCGTTCCGGGTAAGGCACGTGCCCCCTCCCTATCTCCCCTGGATACGGACGGGCTTGCGCATACCCACCATCTTTGGGCCCAAAAAAGGCAATTTAAAATTTCACCTCTTCCCTAGAATTCCCATGCTGTGCATGTCTGTTTATAATTACATACTATGTAGATGCATGCCAGACTGCGTGAGTTGTTCTGAAAGAGGCCAGTGTTTAAAATGTGCCGTAGGATTTGTCCTTAACGCAAGCGCATCAAAATGTGAACTCGAAAAAGCCCAGCCGTGCAAAATTGCCAGAGATTGTCCGTCGGGTCAATATTGTGAATTTAGTGGTCAAATATGTCAAGTTTGCCACACGGACTGCATCGACTGCATAGGTAATACAACTGCTCACGTTTCTCTTCCAGTCTTTAGCCTTTAAATTCGTAGAATCGTGCTTAATAGGCTTTTAATCGGACATAGAACTGGATCAAAAAAACTAAAATGAGATTATTGTCAAGGCCATAAATGCACAGCAAGACCGGTTTGGTGAGGTCTGACATCGTGAACTGGTATAAATTTGAAAATGGCGCGTAAATTATCCTAATCCACGGTTTCTAATCAATTTCGAACTTTTTAGCAGAAAATTTTCGATTTTCATCAATTTTTGACCTTTATTTTGCCTCATTTTCGCCAAGAATTTTTTCATTTTTTTTTAATTCTGGGAGTCTAGTATGCATGTAAGAGGGGGATTGGGGATCTCTCATTCTCGTTGGCCGTTTCCCCATCCTCCAAAACCAGAAAATTTTTGTTCCCTCCCCCCGTTTTTTGAGAAAATTGAATTTTTTGGTCGTTTTTATGTGTTTTTTGGCAGTTTTTGGCCAAAAATTGTAGATTATTTACCCCAACTCCGTAAAATTGGCCGGGGACCCCCACTAGAAATTTTCAGTCGTTGCATACATAGGGTATAGAGACTCCCGAATCCTCCGCGTGCATATCCGGTCTAAACCGGTATACACTTAGTTAATACCCTGGTTTTCAGCATTAACCAGGAACAGGCTGGGCCAATCCAGAAACAGATAGAAAGCTCTCCGAATTGAGGGATATGGTTTGAAATGGAGAAACATTTATTCATTAAATAACTATTTTATTATCAATGTTTTTTTTCAATTATGTACCTACCTGTAAGACGAATAAGAGCTGGACACGTGTATTTCATGAGAAATGCATGGGATGTTATACATATTAACTTACGACTGCCTTATAAACCCAAGCTGCGGACAGGCCCGCCCTGGTACAGCTCTAATAAACATATATGAGTAGAGCCAAAGCAGCTTACCAAAAAAAGCTACAGATATATAACCTTTCACTAAGTAGATTTTCCTCTGTGGCCAGCTGTTCTATAAACATTAGTCAAATTGTGATTAGATACTTTTGGTTTGTTTTTTATGATCAATTCTTTATCAGGTCCTGCTTTTGACCAATGTACATCGTGTCGAAATGGTCAACCGATGGATTCCAGAACTAGGCAATGCTTACCTTGTCATATGGGACAATACTATAAAGCCGATACTGGAGTAAGAATTTGTCTTTTTTGCTCATATTTGCTTAGTTTTATTTCCAGTTATTTGACGAATTAAATTAGTCTAACGTCTGCTGATCAGAAAAGCGAAAAAAGAACATCACTTTCGCCTGGTCCTCCTTTCGAGTGCCTTTTAAAGTAAAGTCGAACTGATCATATGCTGCGCTTCTATTTATTCGCTTCGGTAGTTTTATATTTGTTCTTTTTTCATTGATATTTGGTTGTTGACATAAAATGTGAAAAATTGTAATCTTCCCATTCCATAGACCCCCAGAATTGAATTTTTGGTGCTGTATTTTTGGCAATATCAAAAAAGTGCCAAAAATCTCATCATGTTCTATCTGGTCTGTTGGGTGGGCCACACATATGGGCACGGGGTGTTTGCACCTTAAAATCTGAATACCTCTCCAATCCATAGACCCCTAGAATCGAATTTTTGATGCTGTATTCTTGGCAATTTATCTTCCTCGTACTCTACCAGAATTTTGTTCCTGCCCTATTGCAAATAATAAGAATGCTAAGCAATCAGTGCTCGAAATTTTATCCTATTACATATACATCTGTTACGCCTTGGTAACAAAAGAAAAGAGCCGATTAGGTTTTGATGCTTTATTAGGAGAAAAAATGAACAAAAAATAGGTAAGTACGTCAATTTGAATGTATAATTTACGAAACGCGAATCATTTACCGTTTAGACATTTGTCGTTAGCTCGTCTCCATTGTTAACGCTTAAATTTCGCTCCTTAGCTCCGAAAACTGTTCAACTCTTATAACGTCCGATTATTCCGTTCGCTAAGATTTACTCGCTCGCTCCGATCCGATCCGACTGCTTCTCATTTCTGATCGCGTTACTAACTCAACTATTTCGCTAACTTCTCTCGTCTTCGATCGGAGCTTTCGTCATTTATATTCAACGTTTTACTTACTTTCTTAATTTAGCTTGCCTCGAGGAGCTCATGCCTTGTTAGGGCGTTGACTTTGGCCCTCGTTTTTAATTCGCTTCTGCAACTTAATATAGTTCTGGCTTTACTCGCTTATGATAAAGACTGTTGACTCCAAAATACGTCAGCCTTTGTACAGTTTTAGATTAAAGTATTTTGACAGATTACGTGACTGAGTAACATGTTCGCTCACTCGTTGAGGCTAAAACGTTTCGACGAGCTTTTCTAAAATATCTTACGAATACATTTAAAAATTATAGGAGCGCGGAAGATAAAAAGGTTGAATATAGTAAGAAAATGTTCAGCTACATACTAAAAAATGAAAAGCATTTAGAAAGATGCATAAATCACTCTTTTGTCACATGCCGGCCCTTCAAAAGTCGAACGCCCTCGTTCGACGCGGCTATGGGTGAAGGTTGTATCCCTTGGGCGACGGGTCTGGGTCATCAATCCAATTTGATCATCGAGGTGGTTTGATCCCGGGAAAGTCGGCCCCGATGGGCTGAGCTCTAATGGAGCTCGGCATGGCATGTGGGCAGCACCTACAGATGCAGGTGTGCCTGGCACATCTCGATTGGTGCCCTCTGTTTTACTCGTAGAAATGAGTGTTTTGCTTCGTTTGAGTTCGACATTTTGATTGGGGTACGTTTTTGCATTAATTCATGACTCGAAGTCAGTTCATTACGTTCTTTTCGATACGACTCCGGAATAATTTTAATTTTTCGATGTTCTAGAGGATTAAGCTGATCGTTAGCCGTTGTAGCATGCAAATCTGCTACTGCAGGTATTTGATGCGATGTTCTGCGGTTCCGAAATGCGTGCATCTTCTCTTAAGAAAAACGTGCTGAATTCTTTCTTCGTTAATGCAGAGCTTTTCTATTCACCAGACAGACGAGCATATGCAAAGCATTAACAGATACTTAGTATCGTTTTCATGATTGTGCTTTGTTGGCGTGTCATCAGTGGTTTCTAAATTAGCGAGTGGTTTTATCGTTGTTATAGCTCGTGTGACGCTGACTCATATTCGTTTTGCGGTTCGGTATTTGTGCCCAACGAAGCAGTTTTGCTAAGAGGCACGATTAGAATATTGTGGTGTTTTGCTGCATCCACAGATGAGCTTTTAGTTTCAATATGCTCTTTATGCGTTTGTGACGTATTGCACAGCTTTACGATTTTTATTCGTACGCATTTTACATGCGAAGTTTCTGTCATCGTACTTCGACTTTCCGACTGAGGTGTTATAAACGCTAAAACTATTCGTAAATGAGGCTTATCTCGCTCACAGTTTAACGCCTGTCTGTTAGAATTCATGTTTTGATTTCGTAGTTTCCATTAGCTTTGATTTGAGCATCGTTGAAGGGGCACTTCGTCACGAGACTGATAAACGAGATTCGGATCATCAGTATCTAATTTATCTTCGTTAGTCACGTCTTTGCTGACTTTTCTATTCTGCCGAATATTTCCTGAATAATGGAACGATCTGGGGTCTCTGTTTATCGTGTTATTTGAGCTAATTCGATTCTGTTTTTGCATGTGAAAGTCAACTTGTTCACCGTTTCGAAGTGGTGATCTGCATTCTGATGTTACGTGATTTCTGCGGCCACATATCTCGCATGGCTTACTTTGAGGCCTAAACCAACAGAAATCTGATCTATGGTTCGTTCGTTTGCAGTGAACACATCGCTCTCTGTCGATCAAATTATTCTGATTAGAAAGTATCAACTGCTTAATCTGCCGCATTTCTGATTTTATTGCATCAAGCTCGGTTTTTACGTTGGAATTAGAAATGGTGTTTAAGTAATCTTTAGCATAAACACGTTCTTCACGTTCTAGTTGTGATTCAACATATAAAGCTGCTTTCCATGCATCGTCTAAGCATGTAAATTCACGATATTTGATTCCTTCTCTGATTTCAGCTAACATACCTCTAAGAAAAATTGGTTTTACGATTAGATTACGTGCATCTTCTGTTAAATCTGGGTATGCGGCTCGTGCTAATTTCTTGAGTGATGTTATGTACTCATTTATGCTTTCTGTACGCTTCTGTTTTCTTTCGATTAAGAGCTGCTGGTGAACATCACTATCGCGGCCAGCGGGGAATCGCCCAGCTAATAATTCTGTTAAACTCTCGTAATCAGTTGGATTTTCTCTACGTTTAATATCATCAAAAACTGCTGATGCTGAACCTGATAAATGCGCTTCGAGAAAAGCTTGGCGCATTTCATCGTCTTCTGGTCTTATTCCGTTCATAATCATAAATTTTTCCAACTTTTCGAGCCACTCAGTGAAACATTCCCCCAGAGCTCCTGCGAATAATGTTGGCTGCCTTATTGGTAAAATGCCATTCGTTCTAATGCCTATGCGTCGCATTTCATTTACAAGTATGCTGTCTCGGGGTCTGTCCGTGCTCATTTCTGAAATTTTCTCATCTATGCGATCAATTGCACGCGTTAGATTTATATAACGATCATTTTCCTCTTTATCACTATCTGATGGCATACTTCTTATATGTTCGTTATCTACCAAAACTGATTTTTCAGCGTTCTTAATTATTTCCGTAAATTCGTCGAAAACGGTTAACTTTACTTTTTCTTACTTTGATTTTCGTTTAGTCAGTTTTACGATTTTTTGAGGAAATATTTTGTATGAAAATTATCGAAATAAGCAAAATTCTGATCGATTTGATTACGCCTGCGTGACGACAGATCACAGGTTAACGAAAAGGCGCGGTCGCCAGAAAATGTTACGCCTTGGTAACAAAAGAAAAGAGCCGATTAGGTTTTGATGCTTTATTAGGAGAAAAAAATGAACAAAAAATAGGTAAGTACGTTAATTTGAATGTATAATTTACGAAACGCGAATCATTTACCGTTTAGACATTTGTCGTTAGCTCGTCTCCATTGTTAACGCTTAAATTTCGCTCCTTAGCTCCGAAAACTGTTCAACTCTTATAACGTCCGATTATTCCGTTCGCTAAGATTTACTCGCTCGCTCCGATCCGATCCGACTGCTTCTCATTTCTGATCGCGTTACTAACTCAACTATTTCGCTAACTTCTCTCGTCTTCGATCGGAGCTTTCGTCATTTATATTCAACGTTTTACTTACTTTCTTAATTTAGCTTGCCTCGAGGAGCTCATGCCTTGTTAGGGCGTTGACTTTGGCCCTCGTTTTTAATTCGCTTCTGCAACTTAATATAGTTCTGGCTTTACTCGCTTATGATAAAGACTGTTGACTCCAAAATACGTCAGCCTTTGTACAGTTTTAGATTAAAGTATTTTGACAGATTACGTGACTGAGTAACATGTTCGCTCACTCGTTGAGGCTAAAACGTTTCGACGAGCTTTTCTAAAATATCTTACGAATACATTTAAAAATTATAGGAGCGCGGAAGATAAAAAGGTTGAATATAGTAAGAAAATGTTCAGCTACATACTAAAAAATGAAAAGCATTTAGAAAGATGCATAAATCACTCTTTTGTCACACATCGGTTAACTATTGGTCCTAAGAATGTTACTCATCAAAGTCAAAAACTGACGAGTTTATTGATAAATTGGCGATGTTTTTAATTTTAGCTTCGATTTAAAATATTCAGGACTTTGTGTCGCATGTATACCCTACCTGTGTATGTATGTATACACAAAACGAACAGATAAAATACGTTATATAATAAGCGAATTTCAAGTGATAGACAATTAAAACCAGGCTGGAAAAAGGCAGTCTTCGCAAAACAAAGTTATTGAGGGAAAATGAGTCAAAATCAAAAATTCAAAGTCAGAAAACGGACTAATTGATAAAGGTACACTTATATAGTATAACGAGTCTCAATTTTGGATTTCCTATGAAATTCGATTTCTAGGACTGTTTGCCTTGTGACAAATCTTGCTCAGTATGTCGCGGCTCCGGCCGCACGCAGTGTGTCAATTGTAGCATAGGTTACAAGCAATATGGATCGTTTTGTGAACCGTGTTGTAAAGAGCCGGACTCGCGTTCTCATGGAAAATATTGTGGTATGTTTCCTGATTGATCTTCTTTTGCTTTTTGCCTAAACAGTCGAAATTAAATATTATTGTGGACAATGGGAATTTGCGATCAGATTCGAGAATAGACTGTTAACTGTTGTAAATTTTGAACACCGTAAACCCCGAGTGAAGTTGTTCACGAATTATTATAGACGGATTTAAGGGGGCGAGGGCGGCCGCCCGCCCTCTATTAGTCAAAAATAATTGGCGAGATAAAGACTTGATTTTTAATTTGCAAAGTTTTTTTGGCCGACGCCCCCGCTCCTATTAGCCCAGAATAATTGGCAAGATAAAGACTGGATTTGTAATTTGTAATGTTTCTTGGCTGACAATTTTAAATAAAAGTGGACGACGCGAAACGTCGAAAAACGCTAATTCGCACGTGAAGGGCGAAATTTGGGATCTATTTTCCAATGCGTTCGGAAAAGTTGAGATACCCTTCCTTCTCAGGAAAATCCTAGATCCGCCACTGCAAATTACTGTATATATATGTGAAGATTTGAAGATAAAATGTGCTGGTGATCTATTGAATAGAGTAGTTGTCTTATATTCTAGTATACTAAAATATAAGATATCCCGTATCTAGGATCCAGGGAGGGGTGTGGACCTTAAGTTAATTGGCTAATATCTCGGAAATTTCGTAGGGACAGCTCGTAGATACCGCATTTTTCGACGTATTTATCCGTTAAATTAATAAATTCGAACTTTTTGGGAAAATTTTTCTCTTCTCTAAATAGCTGGGTGGCAACGGGTACCCGGACCCGGATCCGTTTAGTTGGGTACCCGACCCAGCTAAAATTTTGGGCTTCGGACCTGGAACTGGCGTTCATAAAATTCTAGACCCGTACCCGACTGTAACCATAAAGTTGAGCCGGGACCCGGCTTTTAAATAGTGCCGGGTCCGGGTCCAAAAGTATAATGTTAAATGACACAATAATAAATTTGAAGTTGTTAATAAATTAGCATGTATTTCTAACCCAAAGTTGTATTAGTCAAACAAAAATGAAAATATGTCGGCTAATCGGTATCTTAACTTTGTAGAGATGTTCTGAATTGAATTTATAATTATAAATTGAGAGTTCTGGAATGGAAAAAATAGATTATGGACATAGGTCTAGAAATAATAAATTGATGAAAACATGTATGTACATATGTTAGTATTAATTAATCCAATTAGTATGGAAAAAGAAACATGTATACCTAGAAAAACTGGCAAGCATCGGTATTATCAGCCAGACCAACCATACCTGGGGGTAGGGGTTTGGGGGTATGCACCCCCCTCCCCGAGAAATCAAAACACCCCCAGATTTCAATTTTTGGAATTTTTTTCGTTTTTTCCGCAATTTTTTGATGCTAATGGATAGTGCTCGATGAGAAACGTTGAAAAACGGTGTTTTTTCGCCATACCACCACTTTTAAGGCCATTTTTTGTCCTTTGAAAAAATCTTGCACCCTCCCCCAGAACTTTGGTGCCGCCCACTTATGAGACCAATTAATTGTCTTAGGCTTGTGGCAACAGTAAAAGGAATATTTTCTAATTTATTTATATAGATGCGTTTTATTAAATAATCATACGCAAACCAGGGCAACAGCCCATTCCAGCCCGTCCAGTCCATGGAGTGGACTGACACAAAAGCTGGACTGGCCGAAGAAACTATTTTAATGGATTGATTCTAAAAACGTGAGCACATAGTGGAAAATTAAACAAACTTGTCTTTTTTTAACTCATTTTCAGATCAACTAGGGGACCAACCACAATTTGAGTACACATTGTTGGACAGGCTGAAGCTTTGGCTATTGCCCTGGCGTGCTCATACATTTATTAGCACGTATCTACTACCCAGCTAGCTTTGGCGAGAAAATTTGATCTTAAAGGGCAATAACTTGAAATTTTTGCGGCTGCGCCGGTTATGTGTCATTTCTCTAAGAGCTCTAACATCACGTTTATATCTTAAGTTGGCCAAAATAATTTTGTGCTTTACACTAATTTACTAATTGAAGGCAGTATTTCATCGCTAAAAGTCTGAACTGAATTGAATACCATATGTAATAAAGATGTGAAAATTGCTTTGTGGCACTAGTTTTGCAATTTTTTGTTTTGTTGTCTTTACAAACTTTCAAAATTATGTACAGTGAAAATGACAAGATGATTCAGTGCCAATGGCGGATCTTGGATTTTTCTTAGGAGGGCAGGGGGCGGTGCGGTCACCCCTACTTTTCCAAAAATAGTCGTAAATATGTCCAAAAATTTGCCGCATCACGTGCAAAGTGGCGTTTTTTCGTTGTTTTGCATTGTCTACATCAATTTAGAATCGCTTGTGGCGCAAAATCGAAACTTCTAAAATTTTTGACAATTTCGTTCGGATAAAAATCACTAAATTTCTTTAATTTCGACGAAAATCTTGTCCGAGGGGCCGGAAAATTTGTGGTAATTAAAGCGGAAGAACGTTTATAGCAACTCTGAATTCTCCTGTATTTGTGGCGTTTTACGCGAGACTTCCAAAATTTTTAAGAGTTGTTTGAAAATATAGAAGAAAAGTATGCTAAAAAACTGTTTCTGCTCTTGACATGGTTTTAAGACCTATTCCGTGAGCAATAATATTGCTCGCGAGCCGCCAAGAGAGTAAATAAATGTCATCGGAAAATTTTGAGAAATTACGACTACTGACGGTTAAAAGTCGTTACAAATAACAGATCCGTTCTTTATCTCGCCAATTATTTTGAGCCAATGAAGGGGGCGGCCAACCCCGCTTAAATCCGCCCACGTTTAGCGCTTTGTACCATTTCAGTTTTTTGGACAATTTTTCATCGAATAAGTCGCTAATTCTACTTGAAAACGGTAAAAATATAAAGATTTTCTTGGCGCTTCTATGCAAAATGAACAGGTACAAAAAATGGTTCTACACATCTGCTAACGCATTATGCAGTATGCATGCTTCCACATACATCCGAATTTTTATACTACATTGAAGAAGCGCATTTAACATGTGCCCAATGAGATGCAGAGTTGGGTAACAAGTCATAGTTCAATTAAAACAATGTTCATAATGCACGTCGGACCCGGACGGGTCCAATTTTTTCAGACGGGAACCCGACGTCGCTAAAAATTTTGGACCCGGACCCGAATCCGACCTTCTTAAAATCTTTTACCTGCACTCGAATTTTTGAAAGATTTTCAGGCAAACAGACGCAGTTTTGTCATCTTTTCCGTGCGTAATCTTACCTGCCAAGTTTTTCACGGCTAAAGGGGGCTGCCTCTTAAATACGTCTCTGCCTTTACTATTCGTTTCAATACCTATGTTTAAAACACTGTTTTTTGTACAAGGTCCGTTTGTACATGTACAAAGATGGTTCCCAAAAGTCTTTGTGCATTTTGTACATGCAAATTTTTGTGTACTATAACATAGTACAGTAGCGATTTTAGTGTGGTAAAACAGGTTTTTCGATCTTTGGTAGTGTATTTTACATAATTTTTGGGTTTCTGACGCCAAAGATTACTAAAAATTGTTTCAGAACGGCGCCGAAAAATTTGACATTTTTCCATTCTAAATGCAAAGTCTGCCATTTTAAAGATATATAGGACAAACAATTACTCATTTCGGCGCTAAGCGCCGAAAATTTTTAGGAATTTTACACCTTTTTACAGTTTTTGTCTTCCCAAAAACCTTTGTACATTTTGTACACACAAATTTTTGGGTACTATAATACGGTACAGTAGCGATTATAGTGTGGTAAAAACAGAGTTGTTCGACTTTTGGTAGTGTATTTTAGCTAATTTCTGGGTCTCTAAGGGCAAAAATCACTAAGGATCGTCTTCCGAAAAATTTGACATTTTTCCTTTTGAAATGCAATTTCTGCCATTATAAAGATATATAAAACACACAATTACTCATTTCGGCGCGAAGTGCCGAAAATTTCTGCGAATTTAAGACCTTTTTTACAATTTTTGTCTTCCCAAAAATCTTTGTACATGTGCAAAGGCGGTCCCGAAAAGTCTTTGTACATCGGGGAAAATCTTTGCCGAGTACAAAAAAAAACACTGGATAGATAAATTGCATGTCTTGTACATCAAATCTTCTAATTTTCGGTGCTTCGCGCCAGGATTAAAGTATTTATTATAATTTTGGCTCAAACGTGGCGAAAAAAATGGCATTGTTTTATTGCCTTTTAAGTAAAAAAACTAAGTTCGTAATAGATAGAACATACCGAAAAATACGGTTCTTACGAGCTCTCCCGACGAATTTTTCGACATATAGACCAATTTATGTTGGATACGCCCCCCCCTTGTCTGAATCCTGGATACGGGCCTGGATACAGGCCTGTACTTAGTGTGTGTATATATGTAACGTATGCACATTCTGTTTCACTTCTCTCATTCTTCACGCTTTTTATTCAAATTTTTAGTGCCTTGTTTCGACCAAGATGACGTATCAGGCTCCAAATCATCCACTGTCAGCTTCTTTAAGATTATTGCCGCTCTTCTAATTGCCGGTTTTACATTTTCTCTATTGTTATTATCCTTTTTGACGTGCCGCGATAGAAACTATGCTTCTGGAGCTAAGAAATATGCGTAAGTGTAAATTCGTATTCATTGAAATTGCTAATAATCCAAATAGACATCGTAGGCAGTAAACAAATATAACGTACTAGCTGAGCTACATACTCGGTGTTGCGCGGGCTGAACTCAGGCCTGATAGCTATATGGAATCGAGATGTCTCTTGTATTTATTATTTTTTTGGCTTTTGATATTTTTGGGATTTTTTTAAAAAGAAATTGTTGGCAAAAACCATATTTTATTTTTTGGATTTTTTTTAAAATGTTTTTTTGTCAACCATTTTTTTGATCAAATACATATTTTTGACTTAACAGAATGGTTTTGAAAAATTCTTTAGCCAAAATCACATTTTTGATGTTTTAGGATTTTCTGGAAATTTTTTTTGTCAAACCAATATTTTTGATGTTTTGGGGTGTTATGGAAAATGTTTTTGGTCTAACTACATTTTTGATTATTAAAAATTTTTTGTCTGTTGTAGCAAAGGGTGTCAATCCCGTGATATCTTATATCAGTCATATGTTATAGCAGAGGGTATCTCCTATCTTATATCACTGCATGTTATGGCACAGACAGGGT
>JAVLUZ010000161.1:10439873-10649949 GCA_036768485.1 Mermis nigrescens
TTCTGAAAATGTAAACCTGCTCGCTCGTGTATGGTCTTGATGAAGTATACGAAGTCAAAAAATTCTCTTGATCAAACGGAGCCCGTATAAGTTCTATGTTTCAAAATTACATTCGCCAAACGCTTTTCTCGTATAATAGCAATTGCAGTAATGGTGGGGCTGTTGGGACGGTGGGGCTGTTGGGACGGTGGGGTTGTTGGGGAGGTGGGGCTGTTGGAACGATGGGGCTGTTTGACCGTGGGGCTGTTGGGATTGGTGGGGCTGTTGGGATTGGTGGGGCTGTTCTGTTGGGATTGGTGGGGCCGTTGGATTGGTGGGGCTCCGTTGGATTTGTGGGGCTGTTGGGATTGGCGGGGGCTGTTG
The DNA here is from genome assembly GCA_036768485.1 of Mermis nigrescens. Lineage (NCBI taxonomy): Eukaryota > Metazoa > Nematoda > Enoplea > Mermithida > Mermithidae > Mermis > Mermis nigrescens. Next base: position 10,440,237 of record JAVLUZ010000161.1, read on the forward strand.
GGATTGGTGGGGCTGTTGGGATTGGTGGGGCTGTTGGGATTGATGGGGCTGTTGGGATTGGTGGGGCTGTTGGGATATGTGGGGCTGTTGGGATTGGTGAGGCTGTTGGGATTGGTGGGGCTGTTGGGATTGGTGGGGCTGTTGGGATTGGTGGGGCTGTTGGGATTGGTGGGGCTGTCGGGGTTGGTGGGGCTGTTGGGATTGATGGGGCTGTTGGGATTGGTGGGGCTGTTCTGTTGGGATTGGTGGGGCCGTTGGATTGGTGGGGCTGTTGGGATTGGTGGGGCTGTTGGGATTGGTGGGGCTGTCGGGGTTGGTGGGGCTGTTGGGATTGATGGGGCTGTTGGGATTGGTGGGGCTGTTCTGTTGGGATTGGTGGGGCCGTTGGATTGGTGGGGCTGTTGGGATTGGTGGGGCTGTTGGGATTGGTGGGGCTGTTGGGATTGGTGGGGCTGTTGGGATTGGTGGGGCTGTTGGGATTGGTGGGTCTGTTGGGATTGGTGGGGCTGTGGTTGTTGGGATTGGTGGGGCTGTTGGGATTATTGGTGGGGCTGTTGGAACGGTGGGGCTGATAAGACATCACCGATTAAAGTAGGTACATTATGTGGGCGTTTTCCGTGTCCATGCATGCAAAACCTACTTAATGCATAAGCCAAAGTTGGGCATGGGTAGAAAATTCAAACATTTTTCGCGATCGCGTTTTCGTTCCTTTTTTGTGAGCTTCATGGTGTATTATGCACATCGCATTTTGCTACTCTTGCCCAGTGGAGCAGCCGAAAGTATGAGCATCTTTATAGAGAATTTAGCTCAGACAAAAACAAGACGGATTCTGCATTATGAACTCGATTAGCAATTTGTCACTCCTGTGCCTGTCATTTGCATACCTACCTTTGAATAAAATTTGAATAATAGCTTGTTAGCTTCGAACTATATTACACTAATCAATCCTTTTGCTACTGTACCCACATCACATGGAGCATATATGTCCTATATTGTTTGTACGCATATACTCATATTACATCTATAACAAATCCTCGCCCCCTCGGTCCCTCAGCCCTCGGCCTCGGCGAGGATTTCAAAGTTCCTCGACCTCGGCGGAAAAAAGACCCTCGTCTGATCCCTACGCCCCTTCAAACATATATATTATATATGCTCATCTTCAATATCCTGGACTGTGTAACTGCAATTCGCTGCATTGTTACGAACTAAAATCAATTTTCCACAGAAAGCGTCATCCTTTTAATTACATATAAAGAATAAATTTTTAGCAAATTTTTTACTGTTTTCCTCGAAAAATTGAATTTCATCGTTTGCAGATTTGCTGGATCTGTCTTTGCCCTCTGCCTCGTTCAGTAAAAGCACTGCGTCCTGTTTGTGAAAGTTTCGTCGAAGCCTATAATGCTTTTCATTTGTGTGTCTAGAATTGTTGTCGAAATTCGATTTCATTTTTCAATTGTTTTTCCAAACGAGTTTCTAGTCATCGGCTATCTATCAGTATTTTAATACGATTAAGATTTAAGGTATATGGCGTCTCAAGTGCCATATACAGGATAGGCCAAATGACTACAACCCTGAATTGTATCATAACTTGGGCGCTAATCATAAGATGAAATTTTGTGACTAGATGCTTTCGACAGGTAAAAATATGCTTGTTTTGAATAGGTACGCAAAAATTTTGGGCCACTTATCAATCGTTCGTGCGCAATGGCGATTTGTTTAAATTTTACTTTTATACTGTTTAAGCCTTCCGATTTCTGTATTGTGTATTATTACTGAGTATTTCGTACACTTGTTTGACAATACCTCCAGTCGAAAATAATTATTACCTCTTGGGCTGAACCCTAGAGGTTTTCACGCCCCCCAGAAGAATTTTAATTTTCTTCCCTCAGAACACCCCAGAATTTGCAGTTCTCCGAAATTTTCCCAAAACTTTCCTAAAAACTCGCAGGAAAGGTCCTTTTAGTCGTTTTTAGCCATCTATTTGCTCAAAAGTGTCAAATCTGGCGCTTCGTGCCATATATTCATTTTTTGACTATATTTTGTTCAATTTAGACTTGGATTTTTTCGAAAATTTTCTATGTTTTTATGCTCTATAAAGATTGAGCATTGTCAGAAACGCTGAAAAACGACGTTTTTGATGCGTACCCTTCATTTTTGGGCCTAAAAAAGGCGCTTCAAAATTTCACTCCTCAAGAATTCTCAGGCTTTACATGTCTGCTGGTTACTCCTTACTAAATGCAAAAACTACAAAATTTCCTCAAAAGGGTAAGGAAATTCGTGACATAACCGAAGGAGTTTCCGGGGTTTAAGCGACATCGAGGTAGGGCATGCATGAGCGTGGGGAGTGAGGGGGGTATTACCATAGCTGGGCGGCTCCAAAGTTCTGGGGGGTGCAAGATTTTTTCAAAGGTCAAAAAATGGCCCCAAAAATGGTGGTATGGCGAAAAACACCATTTTTCAACGTTTCTCATTGAGCACTATCTATTGACATCAAAAAATTGCGAAAAAAACAAAAAAATTTTCAAAAATTGAATTCTGGGGGGGGTATTTTGATTTCTCAGGGGGTTGCATACCCCAAACCCCTCCCACGCCCAGGTATGAGTATTACCCTCCTGAGCTTTGAAAAACTGGTAGCTATACAGCGATTTTAGCCGTAAAACCATTGCTGTATAGCCTTTTTGGACTCAGAAAATTAGCTATACGGCCTTTTCGGGCTCAGAAAGCTAACTATAAAGTTTTTTTATCTCAGAAATGCTATTTAGTTGTCTTTTCTGTGTTTCAAAAGGATATATAGATATTTTCTCGAATGCAAAAAAGGATTAATAGCTATTTTTAGTCCAAAAAGGCTATGTAGCTAGTTTTCTGAGACCAAAAATCTATATAGCTGATTTCCTGATTCGAAAAGGACTATAGAGCCTTTTTTACGAAGCACATAGCTATCTAGGAATTTTTGGTTTTCACCCCGCCCCTGAAAGTTACCTTGCGCACCTATGAGGTAGGGTGTAAAGTGTAAACAAGTAGCAGCGGAACCGCTGATACATATAAGACCAAAATTTTTCACTCGATAAGACATTCTTATCTATTTAGTGATATTGGACTTGGAATTTTTACCCAGAATTACCGAAATTATGATCGCTGAAATTAGGATGTAGCCTTTTTCGGCCCACCCTGTATATTCTCAAAGTCCAGAGTCGTGGGAGGGGTGAAATTATGAAATCCGGGATCAACAAAATTAAGGTTCGGGATTTGCAAGTCAGATGAGAAATATGATCAAAATACTTGTAGCCACACCTGGACAATGGGTTCAACTCGGTTCAACCCGGTATCACCTGATGGTCATTCGGTATCACCTGGGAAAATGGCGGGTGTCACCTGAATTTTTGTGAAAAAATGAAGATACACGCTGCAAAACCAATGTAGGATTACTAAAACATGTAAATAGATCATTTAGACATATAGCCCAATCAGTAGTCCAACTAAACAACCAACCAACCAACCAGTCAGCCAACCAATCAACCAAATAAATAACTAACTAACCAACCAGCCAACCAACCAACCAACTTATCAACCAACCAACCAAGCAACCAACTAACCAACCAAATAACCAACCTACCAACCAACCAATCAACCAACCAACAAACTAACTATAACTAACTAACTAATAACTAACCAACCGATCAACCAACTTACCAACCAACCAAACAATCAAACAATCAACCAACCAACTAATTAACCAACAAACCAACCAACCAACCAGCCAGCCAACCAACCAACCAACCAACCAAATAACCAGCCAACCAACCAACCAGCCAACCAACCAACCAACCAATCAACCCACCACATAACTAAAAAACTAACCAACCAACCAGCCAACCAAACAATCAACTAACCAACCAAACAACCAACCAGCCAACCAACAAACCAACCAGTCAACTAACCAACCAACCAACCAACTTACCAACAAGCCAACTAAGTAACTAACTAACCAACCAATCCAACCAACTTACCAACCAACCAACCAACTAACCAACCAACCAGCCAACCAACCAACCGACTAACCAGCCAACCAACCAACCATCAACCAAGCAACCAGCCAATTAACCAACCAACCAACCAATCAACCAACCAACCAACCAACCAACCAACCAATCAACCAACCAACCAACCAACTAACTATAACTAACTAACTAACTAACTAACCAACCGATCAACCAACTTACTAACCAACCAACCAACCAACCAACCAAACAATCAACCAACCAACTAATTAACCAACCAACCAGCCAGTCAACCAACCAGCCAACCAACCGACCAACCAACCAGCCGACCAACCAACCAGCCGACCAACCAACCAGCCAACTAACCAACCAGCCAACTAACCAACCAACCACCAACCAGCCAGCCAACCAGCCAACCAATCAACCAAGCACTTGACTGAAAAACTAACTATCCAACCAGCTAACCAATCAACCAACTTATCAACCAACCAACCAAACAATCAACTAACCAACCAACCAACCAATCAACCAACCAGCCAACCAACAAACCAACCAGTCAACTAACCAACCAACAAACCAACTAAGTAACTAACTAACCAACCAACCAACTAACTTACCAACCAAACAACCAACCAACTAACCAACCAACCAGCCAACCAACCAACCAACTAACCAGCCAACCAACCAACCAACCAACCAACCAACCAACCAACCAACCAACCAACCAACCAACCAACCAACCAACTAACTAGCTAACTAATTAATCAGCCAACCAACCAACCGGTCAACCAATAGCAAACTAAACAGCCAACCAACTAACCAATTAATTAACCAACCAAACAAACACTAAACAATCAACAACCAACCAATTAACCAACCAGCCAACCAACCAACCCACCCACCAACAAACCAACCAACCAACCAACCAACTAACTAACCAACCAACCCACTAACCAACCAACCAATCAATCAACCAACCAACCAACTAAACAACCAACCAATCATATGGCCATAAACAACAAAACAATAGGCCAATCAACCAACCAACTAGCCAATTAAACAATTAACCGGCCAACCTACCACCCAACCAAACTGCTCAAACAACTATCTGGCCAACCAACCAATTAGCCAATCAATGCATAACCGACCGATCAACCAACTCACAAATCAATCACTTAGCCAATGAACGAACTAACCAACCAGTCTGCTGATAAACTGACAAGCCAACCCATTTAATGACCAACCAACCAAATGACGAATCATCAGATTAATCAAGCATCAAACCGACCAATCAACCAGCCACTTAGCCAACAAACCAACCAGTCAATCGATCAATTAGTCAACCATTTAACCAGTCAATCAATCAACCAACCAAGCAACCGATCAATCATTTAATCAACCGACCAGCTAACTGACGAACCAACCACTCAACCATTAATTCCTAAAATTTTTTCCCGACTTTTCAACTAAAAAGCTACACATGTTTTTGACGTTTCACAGCGTAAAAATACTAATATTTACAGCGCTTGGCGCCATTCATTTAAAAACTCACCTTTTGCTTATTTCAGTTTTCGATAGATGAAATTTTTCGGCAAATAAGATTTTCTGCATTTTTATCATACAAAAAGGTGCAAAATCGAGCGCAAAAGTATATGAATGTCGAAAAATTTTCAGCGCTTTGCGCCAGATAGCTATTTCAGCATACTTTTATTCTATTTTCATTTCTTGTACAACTTTTAAAATTTTCGACGCTACGCATCAAACGCTACAAATACGGGAAATCGAGCAGTAATTCAAGCTTCTAAACGTCCTTCCGCCAGAAATCCACAAATTTTCCGGTACTTCGCGCTGGATTTTCACTGATGTCAACGAAATTTAATGATTTTTTTTCGCACAAAATTGTCGAAAACTTTAAACATTTTCGAAGAAATGTTGTGCTAAAATCGATTTCAAACAAAAGTAGACAACGTAAAACACTGAAAAAACGCCAGTCCGCACGTGAAGGTCCTAAATTATTTGTCAATAAAAAAAGTCCGCAAAATCTACTTGAAAATGGTAAAAATATGAAAATATTTCATTAACTATTCTGTATTTTTTATCTTTGGAAACCTATAAATTGAAAGACTTCGGAGACCGTCTTTGCATTTGAACAAAGGGACCTTGTATAAAAACACTGGACAGAGGCATGCAATCGGTGCAGGTATCAGGGCGTAATATCTGCTGCTACTGCGGCTGGCATTCAAGACTGAAGTCAAACATTGATTTAAAATAATTTCTACATTTCTTATCTCTAGAAATGTGTCAAATTGAGCTTCATAAAAACGCCCACTTTGCGCCAGATATAAATGCTGCTTAGCTTATATTTGTAAACCTGCAAAAGTGAGCATAAAAGAATAAATACATCGAAAATTTCCAGCGCTTCGCGCCGGATATAATTTCTATTGCATACATTCAGAAAGCTGCAAAATTGAGCTCATAAGGATAAAAACATCGGAAATTTACGGCGCTTCGCGCAAACTATAATTACTGTATTGCTGTTTAGAAAGTTGCAAAATTTAGGTAAAAGGATAGAACTCTCAAAAATTTTCGGCGATTCGCGCCAGGCATAATTACTGGATTGTTTATATCCAGAAACCTGCAAATTTGAGTTAAAAAAGATAAAAATGTGGAGATGTTTTGGCGCTTCGCGCCAGATATAATTTAAGCGCTCTCTCTATTAGGAAAGCTTCAAAATTCAGCTTGAGGAGATCAGAAAGTCAAGAATTTTTCGCCAGTTTTAAAATACGCCCGTTTTTGCACTGTTTGTCTTCAAAGGCTGCAAAATTGAGTTTAAAAGAGTAAAAATGCTAAAACATTTCTCGAATCAAAAATTTTAGATTTTTTCGAATATTTTCATTCGCCATTATATGGAGCTTGTCGACAGACGTTTAGTCTAATATATTTTTGTACTAGGTTAAAAATTTACAGCTGGCGCAAAATTTCAGAGGACAAAAATCTAAAAACCAGAATTTTGTCTGTCACTTATCAACCCTACATGCCTCAAAATTAGGTCGAAGGTGATGAAAATGCCATAATTTTCCATTAATAATACCGACGTTACTAATTTATTCATAAGTCTGTTTCGATAAATTCCTAAAATTGAGCTGAAATGGGAAATTATCGACATTTCTGCTAGATTTAATATTCTTATTTCCCGTTTCGCATGAAAGAAGCAGTTACAAACCTAAGCGAAGTTTAAGGATGATTAAGGCTGCAAATTGTGTGGCGAGAACGGTAATAAGCTTCGGTACTGCTTGTATACTCGTATCTCTGAAAAGCGATCATATTGAGCTTAAGATAATAGAAGATCAAGATTATTTGGCGCCTCGTGCCAGATGTAATGTTTGATGTTTTAATAAATAAAAAGGCCAAAATTTTCACGCACTATTTGACAGATATAATAAATTATTTCATCGTTTATTTGTAAAAAGGCTGCTTAATTGGACTTATGTAAAGTATAGGGTAGAAATTTTCCATAATAAGGTCCATTTTTTGCGTTGTCTTGTTTTTTAAAAATCTGCGAAATTGAGCTGAGGATGATAAAACGGCCTAAAAAAATTTCCAGAGGTAAACAACACTCTAAAAAGTATAGTTGTAAACAATTAGTGTACTGACTGATGATGCTAAATGCGAGTAAATTAAGACGGATAAAACAAACGCAAATGATGCATGCAGACATGCAGAACGTTTCGGAAAAGTTATGAGGTAACATATTCCAAAACAACCCTTTTTCGAACCAGCAACCAACCACAATTTTTGGCCGCCGGTATCACCTGGAAGACCGGCCTTTGTCCAGGTATGCTTGTAGCTTATTGAAATGCTTCAATGAGGTAAAGACTGTATTTTTTAGTGAGCTCATTTTGACTCGTTGCTTTATTTTTATAAGTAGAAAAATACAAGAATTTATCGAAAATTCTAATTTATTGGACTATTTCAACTTTATTCTGAGCATTTTATTTTTTTGTTCTACTCATTTTTGCTTCTTTTCCCCAAAAGTCATGCAAAAAATATTCAAAATCTTAAAATCGCCTGACAGTGACTTGGGTCTCGGATTCTGAGGGGGGTTTACCTGCATCATCCTTATAGGAAATATTTGATGTCGGTATTTTCCATAATTTTGCCTCAAGGACGACTAAAAAAACGGTACTGTTCACCGTTTATTGGAGGAGAAGGAATTTTTCAAAAGATATAAACCATTTCATTTTGGATTGCTCCCTTGAGCGAATCTGCAGGCCTATCTATTTGCATATATGCAACTTATATTTCGTCGATGTTTTGAGACAAATATGTTCAATACCTAATTGCAGTATATTTACATATCAAACCTTGATTTTATTTTTAATCTCCAGTTAAATTTCTCTTTATCCTCATCTCATTTATACTGGGTGAGCCAAAAAGGCTACATCCTGATGCTGTAGGTCATAACTTTGGCTGATATGAACAAGCTTTTGGACCAACTGCATTTGATAGATAAAAATCTCATCTTTTTAACAAAGCAAAAGTCTTTGGCCAGTTACTAACGTTCTGAGCAATATTGTGCTTTGTTTACACCCTACTTTGATATCGTTTAAACGCTGAAGGTGTCATTGGTTTTATCATCAATATTCACGCTATTTTGACTCTATCATGAATTTTTTAGAGTTAGTAGGATACATATTTACTCTAGGGGTTAATACAATGTGCTAATTAAATTTTCGGCTGCATAAATTGTCAAAAGAGGACACCTATATCTTCTGCTCAGTAATAAATGACAATGCATGAACTCTGGGGCTTAAGCAAATCGAAGTGTTGTGTAAAGAAATCGCCATAGCGCGCGAACTGCTGGCACCTGGCCTTAACTTTTACGCAGTATAAACAATGCCCAAGTTATGATGTAACATCGAGTGTAGCCTTTTTCTCTGGCCCACTCTGTATATGTTGTACATACAACTATATTTAAATTATTTATCTTTTTTCATAATATCGATTTAATTTTTTCAGCTAGAAGGCTGGCAGGAAGTTTTGCGGTATTCAGACTGTTGCCTTAAAATTGATCCACAAAACGCCAAGTCGCTTTATAGGCGAGCGAAAGCTTTGCAAAACTTAAAAGATTTTGAGCAGGCTTTGAAAGTTTATGAACAATTATCGAATTTAGGTTGTGCGATAAAGGTTTGTGAATTTTTGTTTTTGATTTTGATAAAAATTGCTATTTCTATTTATGTGCCTCAAATAAGGACACAATGACGTATTTCAAGTAAAAATACGCCGAATGACTTCTTATGAAATTAGGCTTTATTGAATTGTAGTAAGCAGACTGCGTTATTTTTAAAATTATTTCTGCTTTCTTCCTTGTGCTTATTGAGAAAAAGTAAAATAACGCCCATTAATGAGAATAGCTACTAACTTATACGCTGTCTTCATTTCTCTCTACAAAACACCGTTTATGTCATTCCTATCTTTAGCCTATTAGTGCTTTGTTTTATGTATACTATTACGTAGCTTCTGGCATTCAGCAAAAAAAACGATACAATTTTTGATAAAATCTTATCGAAAGCTACAAAAAGCGTTAAAATGTGTTGTCAAAAGGTCCAGTAGTCAAGAAAATTTGGATAAACGACATTGTCTTGATTCTCGTCACCTTTGCACAACAATAATAGAAAAGCGAGCTGTTCTCATTTCGTACGAGCGAATTCTCAATTTTCATATACATTTTTGCTGATTTTGTCCTTTTCTTTTTTGAAATCTGCCCTTTTTCATTCACAGTAATGATTTTGAGCCCCACACAGTAGCTGCGTATTCAACTATTTATTTAATTGCACTGATGCCGCGTCTGGCTCTGTATTTTGGGCACTCTTCGGGATATTCAGGTTTAATTGCACTTTAGACTTTTTTAGAATCGATGGGTAAGCCCTAGAATTTTCGAACTTGTCGAAAAGACCTTCTATCTTAACTAGGCCCTTATCCAGGATTTGGCCAGGGAGGTGGATGCTATATCCATTACGATAATAAAATGCTGACTTTTTTTGAAAAAAAAATTTCTTCGCTCAAAAAGCTATAAAAAAGTGTGATTTTTTAGTCGCGCTTAGGCCCAAATGATAGAAAATACTCGACGTCCGGCGCGAAGCGCCGAAAATTTGAAGATTTTAGGTCAAACACAGTCGATTTTTCCATCTTAATTTTTGTCGGCCAGTAGGGGGGCGGCGGGCGGGCGGTCTCCGACGCCCCCTTAAATATGGCCCTGAACTCTCAACCATTCCTTTCAATTTGAGTAAGCTCTTGGAGACGGAAAGTACTGATTGCTTACAAATTTAGAAATTGAATCGTGTTGCGTTCAAATTGTGTATCATTTGTCCTCGATGATTATTCAGTGCTGAGCACACGTGGACATGGGGGCTTTGGGGAGTTTATACCCCACTTCCGAGAATCTCAAAATAGTCTCTGCAGATTATGACAGGCCTTAGAGATGAATTTTCAACATGCTTTTTGCTATTTTTGTCGGTATTGCACAGAATTCGGCTACGGCTGGATTTTATCTGAAATTTGAAACCAAAATCCCTATCCCTTTATTTAATTAATTTTAAAAGGTACAATTGTTGAAAAATTTCCTTAAAGCTATAGTGTCATAAAAATCTGATCTTAGGTAACATGCAATTTGCAGAGTGATAAAATTTTAGATTTAGCCGTAAAATATTTTCTGCAAGTATCCAGGCTTTACTTTCCTTTTTATTCAATGTTTTTCTTTTTTGCGTAGGATTTACAGCAAGATATTTCGAAGTGCAAAGAGGGAGTAAAATCGGATCGAGAACGTATGAAGAAGATGTACAGCAAAATGGTTAACGGATTGTCCGATAGTGTGACGTCCACTTCCTCTTTATTTAGGCAGAAAACCATAAATAATATATATTTCATTATGTACTGAGGCTTTGTTTACAAGGTGCGGATTTAGATGGGGCGGGGGGGGGGCTGCCGCCCTCTTGTCAAAAAAATATTTAGGGATAATTGAGAATCATGTGCATTTTTTGATGATTTTAGCCATTTTTTATCACGACTTTTCATTATAATGACATCTACTGACTTTCTGGGCCTTCTAAAAACTTTATTTGTACGTTAGTAGAAAAGTTAATGTATAGAAGAGAGATTTTTTAGTTCTTGCAATGATTTTTCGAGTACATTTTCGATGCTCATCGCCAATTTTCGCATTAATTTTGTGGATTTTCCGTAAAAAAACTTAAAATTTTCTGAATTTTTTCGGATCACAAATGATTCTGTTTATCAAAAGACAAAAAGCCGATACTATAAGCATAATGATTGGATTATTGCACAATTTTTGACACTATTGGGAAAATTTGGGGTTCCGTCCGCCCCCTCTGCCAGCAAATCTTTGATCCACCACTGCGGCCAGTCGCACTCAAAATCTTGTTCATTAGTCGCTACTATCGATTTATATTTTCACTTCAGCTAATCACGGCTATAATAACATCCTTTAGGAATTGACAGAAAAATCGCACATCGAATTAAGCTTCAAAAATATTTGGCTGAATTTCATAACTAATGTTCACTTGATTAGCGTTATAACTTTAAGTTGTAAAGTTATCATAATACGGTCTCTTGTATCTTAGAAGTCTACATAATGTGCGAAAAAGTGGTATCACACGTCCAATGAAGTTTTATAAAATAGGTAGGTAATGTAACGATTCTTTTCAACCCAATTTCTTTATTTATTTGCCTCTTGCGTTGGCTGGTTTTGCGCTCAATTTTCTAAAGAATATGATTAAATGGAGCCCGCGCCTTACTATCAGTCTGTTTCAAGAAACGTTGTGCATAGCTAGCAATTTGTCAATCTGCATCAACTGTGCACGAAAGTAGTGTAAACTGAAGCAAAGAACAAGATATACACATTAAATAGAGAGGACAGAAAATTGTTACGTAAAACGGTATTACTGTAGCGTTTCTCGATGCCTCTTTTTCATTGAAAAAATCGAATTCCATGCACTATAGGTTTCGTGAACAGAATATAAGCTATTTTTACAATTTCCTATAATCTTGCGTTTTCCTTGTAAGAATTTTGGTCGATTTAAGCAGGAAGTGTACGGTAAGTATAGATTAATTTAATGCAATTAGAGGAAATGTTGGTTTACAAATTCTGAAGCTCGTCAAGTGAAAGGCGTGTTTATGTAAAACAGACTAAGTATATATCACCAGCAAAAAATGCTCGGATGGAACAAAAAAGACGAATATGCTTGGGATTGTGGATTATGAAGGATGTAAAAGGAATGGACTAGGAAAAAGCTACCTATGTATATGCCTAAAGTCGCAAAATCTGCTAAAATTTAAACTTTCTCCAAGCAACGCAAAAAATCGAAGTATATTCTGCGGCCTAGAGATTGAAACAAATCATTGTCACCAAAAAATGATCGAGAAAGCAGCAAGTTAGTTATACAGTAGCTATGGGAAATTAGATGGAGTGAACTAGGCGAGACTTTGCAAGCCAATTGATTGAAAAAGCAAACATCGATGCTTTCAGAACAATCGAAGAAATCGTTGGTTTAAAGCAGCAGGAAACGCGTAAGCTTACATGAAACAGACTAAATGTTGGTTGGTACATACACTTGCTGCCCACAACGATTGTCTGCACTAATCAATTGACGCCAGGTTTGCTTGCTATAATGCTCATGATAACAAAATAGAACACCTTTATATACAATTGCACTTAGATCACGATACGAAGCAAGTCAGCCTTGCTACTTGCAAGCAATTTACAAAAAGTAAACGTTTTAGATTATGTTTTTACACTCTTATGTGAAGCATTGAAAATTATTTAAAGGCTACATTTTTTAGAGACCGCAGAAAATACTTCGATTTTTTGCTTTGCTTAGAGAAAGTCTGATTTTTAGCAGATTTTGCGACTTTAGGTACATACATAGGTAGCTTTTTCCTAGTCTCCTCCTTTTACATCCTTAATAATTCACAATCCCAAGTACATACAGATATACGTCTTCTTTGTTCCATCGGAGCATCTTTTTTTGCTAGTACTCTACTTTTAATTAGCATGATTTGAGTAAATCAGTCAGTAAACACACGGTAGCATGCCACAATATTGACAACAGTCCAAGAATGCGGAAAACAATATTGTTCTGACACTAGCATTATCTTTGTTAAATAATACAACCTTACCTTATTCAAACGAATCAAAGGTTTTCGTCATAAACTTTATGCAATTATTGGGTAAAAGAACACTTAAGCTCAGATTCGTAATCCTGACGTTACATGGAACATTTTGAAACAAATTTAGCTTCTGCAAAGCTACTAAATGTTATTTTTAGTGTAAACTCAACATAACTACTGAGTAAAGGAAATATACAGTCAGATTCGTAACCCTGACCTTATGGAACATAGAATTCACATATTGACGCTCTAGAAGTAAAATAAATATGTAGTGTAAACTTCATATTAACAATAAATGAATAGTGCAAACTTTACTTAACTACTGGATGTCGAGAAAACCATCAGTCAAATTCGTAATTCTGACGTTATGTTTGGAAAAAAATAAGCTTCCGCAAGGCTCTAGAACTGAGGTTAATTTACGGTGTAAACTTCACACAACTGCAGAGTGTAAAGAAGATTTTTGACGGATTCTCAATTCTGATATTACTCTGATATTACGATCAACATTAAGGAAAAAATTTAGTCTCTACAATAGCCTGATAATAAACAAATATTAGATGTAAACCACTTTACACCACTATTGAGTGCTAACAAACGCATCCAACTAGCGTATCGCGTTCAATTCCTGGTATATTTTTTAGACTTGAGGTCATGTCCAGATTCATAACCGGATAAGTTGACAGAAAAAAACAATACAGAAACACGTTTAACACACTCAATTTCGAAAAAGTTCAATTTCGATGTAAATGAATGCAATTTGCTGTAACGTGTACCCCTTACAAAGAACTTTATTTTTATTCTATTAGACTTGTCCCCTTTTCTTAACAGAGAAAGCGGCGAACAAAAAAGTGACAAAAAGTCTTTTTCCATCATGTATTATAGTGCTGGCCTCTAAAAAAAACCAGTCGATTTGTAACCTAAAAAAACCACCCCTTTTCTCCACAACCAAAAGGAGATGACTGATGATATTATACGGGCGAACAAGCTACGCCATGGGGGTTACAACTGACCCCTGATCTCTTTCCGGATCATTCAGAAACTTGAGATATAAATTTGTCGAAAAGTTCCTAAAAATCGTCGTTTTTATGATTTTTTTAAGCTTTTTCGAGGGTCAGTATTTCTATCCGTATTCATATTTGCGGGAATCTTTTATGTTTTCACGTTAGGCTCCCTTGCAGACTAATGTCAGAAAAAAATTTAGTTCTCCTATGTCATCCACATAGCTACAGTATACCTTCAAAGTCAAACCTAAAAAAACCAGTTGTAACCTAAAAAAACCAGCGCTATTTTTTACAAAACTTAGGAGGAATGTCCCTCATAGCACCTTACATGATGTCTGATATTCACTTTTCACAAAAAATGGTAATCACCCCAAAAACTGCCAAAAAAGTTGGATTGTAACCTAAAAAAACCACTGTAACCTAAAAAAACCAATGCTAAGTATACGTTGCCATGGCAACGAAATTACTTTTCATCAAGTTGTATAATTTTGCACTGAATTCTTGCAGACGATGTAGAATTGACTTACCTAGAGTTGTTTTTATCACTTGAACACTTTATTTGTTGAATTTATAGAACTTTTAATGAAATTCAGAAAAAATTATTGATTTTTTATAAATGTGATAAAATGAACGGAAATATCGTAAAAAATGAATTTTTTCAAAAAATATGATCATTTAATGTCAACTAACTATTTTACGCTGCAAACCACGCACTTCGCATAACATTTTGGGGGTGGTTTTTTTTATTTCCCATGGTTTTTTTACTTCCCAAATGGAATTTGCTGGTTTTTTTAGTTTTGACTTTGATCGATTTTTTCTCCATGACTACAAGGATCTATGAAATCAACTAAGTGGTGTAAGATGGAGCATCGACGGGACATTGCTCTGATTATATAAGTTTCTAGACTGGGGTGCTTGCACAATGAATATATGCAAAAAACATGAAACGTGGTTTTTTTTAGAGGCCATGACTATACATTGTAAACTTTAGAAATCTAAACCTAACTCTCCATTGAGTTTAAAGAAATTCGGTTTAGGTCAGTATGTAGCCTTTTACTCGTAGTATATTTGTATGTGCAAAACTTCTGTTCTGCAAAATATTTGAGATATTTACCAATCAAAATAGGAAGAAAAAGGTGTTTTTTGCTCATTTTACACCCCTGATTTCGAATCCCAATAAATCACTCAATATTGAGTTTTTAAATGCGGTTTGCTGCGACGTGTAGCCATTAGACCGAGCGTTATTTTTATTGTACTCAATTTGTCCCGACTTATAAGCGGAAAAGTTTGCAGAAAAATCTTAGATAAGATCTGGTTTTTATACTATCCAATAGAGTGAAATTTTGAACCCCTAGATTTAACTCAGCTTTGAATGTAAGAAAGTTTGCTGATAAGCATAAGGTAGTCGTTGAGCCGTAGTGCATTTCCATAGATAGGTTTTCGGGGGACTCCTAAACAAAGAATTTGGCAGCCATAAACAAGTCGAAAATTCGACTGAAATGTGTTTTTACCCTCAGATTCTTTACACTCTTTACACTATCACTCTAGAAATGAGTCACCTTAAAAAAAAGAAAAAGTGCCATCGGGACTACACAATTTCTTACATTTAAAAAATCAGACTAAACAGAATGTGAATAAGAAAAGTCGTATGACGGACCATAAGTTAAAAATCTATATGCTATAACGTTATAGTAAAACTTTACACGCTCATTACACCACAGGTAGAAGTGTAAAAAAAGCTAATTCGAATTTGTTTATTATCTATCTTTAAAAAAACTGCACAATACAAATGTGTCTCGTTATAGCTGTGGGGGAAGTAGTCATTTTTTAGGGGTCCCAGGGTATGCACCCCTTAGAAAGCAAAATACCCCCTCCAGAATTCAATTTTTGATATGTTTTTGTTTTTTTCGCAATTTTTTAATGCCAATGGATAGTGCTTCATGAGAAACATTGAAAAATGGTGTTTTTTCGCTATACCATCACTTTTTAAGGCCATTTTTTGACCTTTGAAAAAATCTTGCATTTCCTATACCTGGGCGTAGGGGTTTGGGGGTATACACCCCCAGAAACCAAAATACCCCCATAATTCAACTCTTGAAATTTTTTTGTTTTTTTTCGCAATTTTTTCAGGTCAATGGATAGTGCTCGATGAGAAACGTTGAAAAATGGTGTTTTCCCCATACCACCATTTTTAAGCCTATTATTTTACCTCACCCCTCCCCCAGAACTTTGGTGCCGCCAACCTATGGGTCCAAGTATATTATTGATACGCGCTAACGCGTTACCTGTGATTTACGATGTCAGTAAAAAGTGAACAAGGTTTTGTGACGTGTTTAGATAAGATTAGCCTGCGTTGCCTTGGCTGCCGGAGCTGCGATTGGTGCATCTTTGGCCTATCGGTTTCTTAATTGATTTTTGAATTGCTTTTCTAGCGTTTCATTCCAATTTGTTTTACGATAACTTGCGGTTTTGTATTGAATTTAATATTGTGCACGAATCAGGATGCAAAAACGTTTTAGAAGTTTAAAGCAGCGCCGTTTGATGGTAAGGGTCACCCTATATTCACATAGGCATGGGGCCTAGAGCCCTTGAAAATCCGGAGACTCCCGAAGTCGATGGACCCAAGAATTTGATTTTCCGTTTTTTTCATTTTTGCTAGTTTTACACCACCTAAACCCCCAGAATTTGGTCATTGTCCATTAAATAGTGCTCGATGAGAAACAATGAAAAATGGTGTTTTTTCGCCGTACGTACCACCACCATTTTGAGTCCATTTTTTGACCTTTGTAAAAATCTTGCACCCCCAGAACTTTGGTGCCGCCCACCCATGCTCACCACCACACGTGGGCGTGAGGGGTATGCAACCCCACCAGAAGGCCGAATACCCCCTTAGAAGCAGTGTTTTTTTGTATTAGGTAAAGATTTTTCCCGATGTACAAAGACTTTTGGTTACCGTCTTTGAACATGTACAAAGATTTTTGGGAAGACAAAATCTGCAAAAAAATTTGAAATTCGCAAAAATTTTAGGCGCTTCGCGCCGAAGTGATTAATTGTGTGCTCTATATATCTTTAAAATAGCAGAAATTGAATTTGAAAGGAAAAATGTCAAATTTTTAGGCGCTTCGCGCCGTGTTGAGACGATTATTAGTGACTTTTGTCCTCAGAAACCCAGAAATCAGCTAAAATACATTACCAAAGGTCGAACAACTCCGTTTTTGCCACACTAAAATAGCTACTGTATCATATTATAGTACCCAAAAATTTGTGTGTACAAAATGTACATAGACTTTAGAGACCATCTTTGTACATGTACAAACGGACCTTGAACAAAAAAAAACACTGCTCAGGAGTCAGAATACTTTCCCCTTTTTTCGTTTTTTTCGCAATTTTTTGATGCCAATGGATAGTGCTCGATGAGAAACGTTAAATAATGGTGTTTTTTCGCCATACATACCACCATTTTTGAGGCCATTTTTTGACCTTTGAAAAAATCTTGCACCCGCAGAACATTGGTGCCACCCTCCTATGATGCTCACCACGATGATACGTGTACTCGCTTTTTTGATCGATATTTTTCGAGTTATATGTAAATTGTCCGAATAGTAAAATCGCAGTATCCATATTTCATACATTTATTGTCAATCTCTTTTATCAACGGTTGTCATAAGTATAACACTCATAATCGAAGTTGGGTCACTCTAATGTGTTTTAAATGAGTGCAGCGACCAAAATCTGGGATTAGGAAAGTTTTTAAAGATTAAGTAATCGCCGAGACATGCTATTTAGGAACAAAGCGTTTTTCGATGTTCCTTATCGAACTTTGGCAACAAGATTCTGGTGAGTCTAGTTAATAAATCAAAATCAATTATATATAGTGTATCGACTTTTTGGAAATCTAACCCTCATGCATAGCCGTGCCTAGGGTGGTGCGAACTGTGCGGCCGCACAGGGCCGCTAAAATTATGGGCCGCTAAAAACGTAGTGCATGCCGTATAGAATTCATTTCTTGGCGGCCCTCTTACAATAATTCGATACATACGTTCAAAAGGATCGATTTTTCGACGTTCTAATGCAAACACAGTCAGTTGAAAATCTTTACTTGCATTTTTAAGAGAACGCTGACTGAGCTATACTTGTTCTCATTTTTCAGACATATTGTTGATTTTTCTGTTGCAATAATGTGTGTCCAGAAAATTGAGTTCGAAAAGGCTTAAATGTCAAAATTTTCCGGCGCTTTGCACCGAGCCATAGATCAAATAAATTTAAAAGCTTGAATCAGCGGAAATAATCTAGCACTTTACAACACTAGTAATTTAATGCACTATTTGTTCATTGAATGAAAGTGCGCATGCTTGTTGAGCATAAAACTGAAAGTGCGAAAATGATTGTGTACCAGTTAGTCTATTCTTTGCTTTTTTGTCTTTCTTTACAAGGACACAATCCTATTTTAAATGAAAGAAATGGCCAGATTTTCTTATGTTTTTGTGCATTTCCTGTTTTCTGAACTGCATCTTCTTAATAAGAAGGCCACAAATGGGCCTGAAAAGGGCAAGAACAAAAACTTCAATTTATACATTTTTCTATATCTTATTGGCAGCGACCCGTTGCTGCGCTATGTAATTAGCAGAGGTCGAAAAACGCATTTCAGCTCAGAAGTTTTGTGAGATGTAAGAGTTCATCAATTTTGAGTGTTTTTGGGCTCCATTCAGGACCGAAATTCGGCCGTTTTTGCGAAAATTTTAACGTTATTATTTTACATTAAAATGCTTTTTTACAAAATTTGTAGGGACTCTGTCCCGGACCCCGCAGGGAACGCTTGACCGCGCCACCTAAGACCCCCGCAGCATATGTGGGCAGCAACAAAATCCCGGGGGGGGTAGGTGTAAGGTTTTTTAGAGGTTGAAAAATGGTCTTAGAAATGATGGTATGGCTAAGAAATACCGTTTTCAAGGTTTCTCATTGAGCACTACCCACGAATACCAGCTTTAAAAACATGGGAAGATGATGAATTGCTCAAGTCATGCACATGGACCAGACATGTACACTGAGCTAAAAGTTCTTGCTCGATCAAGTCCAAATGAATTAACTTCGCCACTAGCTACTCTTAAATATCTACCAAATGACTTCCAGGATGTTTTCCCGAACCTTATAATTGATTTCAGAATTTTACTTACAGTACCTATTTGCTAAGGCCTCAGCAGAACGTTCCTTATCGGAACTGAAATTAATAAAGACATGTTTGCGGTCAACTATGACTGATTCTCGTCTAAGTGCACTAGCGATCATTTCAATCGAAAAGGATTTATCATCTTCGTTAGATTTTTTGCAATTGATTGACCAGTTTGCCGCTCAGAAAGCTAGGCAAGTGTTATTTTGTAATAAAGCACGTCATCATTCACGAAATAGGTAAATTATTTGAGAAAAAACATACGATACCTACTAAAAATAACGTAGCACAATATTTTGTTAGTAAATTTACAGTAAGATGCTAACTGCGATCATTTAGGTACGTATGTAAAGGATATAAAGTGATAATTATGATGCCTATAATACCAGTTTTAAAAATTATGGGGGCCGCCAAAATAAGTTTCGCCCAGGGCCGCTAAACCTTTAAGCACGGCCCTGCCCTCACGCCTGAGTCCATGTTGCGCGTGGATGGAGTATACCTAAGATGCACAGTATTGCCGGTTTGGCGGTTCAGTTAGAGAACTTTTTCGGATTAAAATGAACCTTGTTTAAACGATAAAGCAGCTTGAAACCAAAATACCCCACAGAATTCAATTTTCGAAAATTTTCTGGTGTCGATGGATAGTGCTCGATGAGAAGCGTTGGATAATGGTGTTTTCCTTCGTTATACTACTATTTTTGACTTGAAAAATCATGTAACCACCGGAATTTCGGTGCTGCCCAGTGCCCACCTGTGTAAGAGATCAGCATGTGCGTGTCTGTCTAGCCTCTAGGACCACACCTGGGCGTGAGGGGATGCAACCCCTCTCCCGAGAAACCAGAATAACCCCTCGGAAATCATTTTTTGAAAAGTTTGTTTTTTCGCAATTTTTTGATGCCAACGGATAGTGCTCGGTGAGAAACGTTGAAAAATGGTGTTTTTGTCGCCATACCATTTACCACCACCTTTTCTAAGGCCATTTTTTAACCTTCGAAAAATCTTGCACCTCCTAGAATTTTGGAGCCGCCCACCTATGCTCTAGTCTTGACCCCTGAGTAGAAAAACGAGGAATTTAACGTACAAAAATTGAAGATGACCAGAAATTATGGATTGTGGAGATGATTGTAACAGAAAAGCTTATCCCCACAGACCTATGCTGCGTATCTAAGTCCAGTTCAAATCATACATGGACTGATCTGGTTAGACAAAAGCACGAAAAATCGAATCTGGGGTTTACCTTATTCTGGGAGTCGACTTCGACCACACATGGGCGTGGGGGGGTTTGAGGGGTACCCCCAGAAGTTGAAATAACCCCCTCAGAATTCAAATTTTGAAATTTTTTTTCATTTTTTAGCAATTTTTTGATGCCATTGGATAGTGCTCGATGAGAAACGTCGAAAAATGGTGTTTTTTCGCCATACGACCACTTTTAAGATTTTCCTTTCAAAATTTTTTCACCCCCCCCAGAATTTCGGTGCTGCACACCTATGACTTCGACTACCTCGCCGTCGACGGTGTGTAATCCAAACTTCCATGTCCATGTGTGGTCATACACATAAGTATATAAAAGGCTTAAGATTATATTTACTTGACCTGATAAACAAGCATAATACTCAACGTATAATAGGACAAATGAACGACTGAACAAAACGCATCATTTCTTTTTTTGGAACTGTCCTCTTGGTCCACCGCTGCTACCACCCCTGGTCTGCTTCGGTCCAGCGCCTCCTCGCCCTTGCGACTGAGGGCGCTTGCCCCTATTAGCACCTCCACCGCGATCTCGACTAAAAGCTCGTCTGGCCTCTTTTACATCATCCTGCGCCAAAACCACAGAACATCACACGCCAGTCTAATTGTAGGTTTCACGAAGTCTCTGCATTTCATATTTTTTAAACCAAATGTGCACGTGCGGTTGGTAGGCATAGGTGGGCGGCATCAAAGTTCTGGGAATGCAAGATTTTTTCAAAGGTCAAAAAATGGCCATAATTTTTCAACGTTTCTCATCGAGCACTATCCATTGGCATCAAAAAATTGCGAGAAAAAACAAAAAAATTCAAAAATTGAATTCTGGGGGGGGGGTTATTTTAGTTTCTGGAAGGGGGGGGTATTTTGGTTTTGGGGGGGGTGCATACCCCCACGCCAAGGTATGGTGGTAGGGATTTGGGGTCTATACATCAGAAGAACAAAGTACAAAATTTTCCAGAAACAAAAGGCAAAATTTCGGCCAAAAACAAACAAGAAATCTTATCTTTTTGCAAAAGTTCTCGAAATCAACGAGAAACTGTCATTAGGGTAGGTATGTATGTGTTAGATATGCCGGGGCCGCCTTTTTTGAAGGGGCCAGGGAACTTTAAATATGAAAGCATGACGCTGAAACATACATAGCATTTGAAGACTACTTCAAAATGAAAATAGCGGTCTAGTACATAGATGGGCGGCACCAAAATTTTCGGGGGCGTAAGATTTTTCAATGGTCAAAAATGGTGGTATGGCGAAAAAAGACAACATTTTCAAAAATTGTTTTCTGGGGGGTACTTTCGTTTCTGGGGCTATGTGGCCTTCTTAAGGGGTGTTTGTGTACCCCAGAAACACCCCAAGCCCACGTGTGGTTTGGTATCTATGCGATCTGCAGCGCCCAAAATCGATATAAAATGTGTAACAAACAGCAAACTATAGTCTGTTCCATTTCAAAAGGCCCATTTTTCGCTGAAGTCTTATTACTGTCATGGATTTTCAATGCACAAATGGCGTCTTCAGTTATGCTCTCATAATAGTTGGTTGCTTTATGTTTAATGTGCTTTGCATAACATGTTTGTGACGCATCTAAAAGACTACCGCAATAACAAAACCCGTAAAATATTCTGCTACAGTAATAAGCCGTAAAGCAAAAATGGGCCGTTTGGAATGGAACAGACTATAGTAAATATAAATAGATAAAAAAGCATGTCATACCGTAGTATGCATTAGCATGCATCGATGGATATACCTAGCCCCGTATCCAGGATTTTATTTCGAGAAGAATCCAAGCTTTGAGGTCGGTCGGACATCTCGAGAACCATAAGGAGATATGCAGGCGAAAGTGAATGCATTTCTGGATTTTTTAAAAATAAAAATAATTCGTGATTCGAGAAAATTTTTTAAGCATTTTTACTCCTTTGAACTTGATTTTACAGCCTTTCGAGACTAACGGTGCAAAAATGTGCGTATAATAAAATTCCGGCGAGAAACAACGAAAATTTTTGATGTTTTTATCATAATAAGCTCTATTTTGAAGCTTACTGGAGGTAAGCAGTGCATAAATTATATCTGGCGCAAAGCGTCAGAAAATTTCTATATTTTTATCCTTTTGAGATCAAATTTGCAGGTTTTTGGACATATATAAGCAAAGCACTAATTATGCCTGAAAATTTTTGAGATTTTTAATCTTTTATTCTACATTTAACTTTCTATACCAATGAAATGCAGTAATCATAGTTGGCGCGAAGCACTGACAAATCTCGCCAGATTTATTCTTTTAAGCTCACCTTTACAGGGTACCAAAGATAAGCAATGCAGGAAGAATAGCTGGCACGAAGCGCCAAAACATTTGGGCATTTTTATGCTCTTGAGCTAAATTTTGTACATTTCTGACGATAAGATACGCAGAAAATTTGTTCCGTAATTTCGATTGCATTAAAGGTAATTTCGATTGAATTAAAGGCGGCGTCAAGCGCCGAAAATTTCAGCCTTTTCACACTGGGCGATGTCAAATACCTATATAGTTTCATAGCTGAAAACTGTGGGAAAAATTCAAGGGGAATATTCTCCCTTTTCCTCAAAGGATACGGGCCTGGATGTATATAATTATTTTTACGAATGCCGCATCGATTCGTAAGTATTTTAATTTTTTTACCAAAAAGAATCCATCAAACGTTATTTTTGTGATAAAAAGCATTAATAAGGCTAATCTTTGCCAAAAATATCAATGATTTCAATATCGAGTAGAAGGTTAATCGTTGGATTGCTTAAAAAGAAATGCGGTAGCAATGTAAGCTACATTTCAACGCATTTCAACTTAACTTTTTCAGTAAATATTCTATAATTCGATAGAAAAGGCTAATTTTACCTATCTTATTTTCGATAATTTTTCTCGCTTTTCAAAGGCCCGAACGCCGGAGCCTGACGTATATCTGATAGATTGTATTATACTATGGTCAAAAAGGCTATTTGGTGCGAGTACCTAGCCAAAAAGTCAGTAATTTTGAGCCAAAAGATCGATAAAACAGCATTCTCTAAAGTTAATTAAAGTCGAAAATTCTGTAATCAGCACAAGTCAGCAACACTCAACTCAGTAGTATTTTCCGAGATCAGAGCATTCAACAGCTGCTTTGCAGGGAAGTTATTTCCCATCAACACGTCCGTTACTGACCGCCCAAACCAGATTGATCCCCAAACCGGTTTCCTTGTTGCTACATGAAGATACATGGGCAGCAACAGATTTATGGGGGTCTGTGGGGCAAAAGTCACCAAAAACGCCAAAAATTTGATCCTTTGAGGTCTGTGAGATTCTGATGTCGTTGCGTTCTGAAGCACCCCCCTCCAATCTCACGTGTGGTGCCAATAGACAGAGCTTGATGAGAGCTAAGAAAAAAATCGTTACAACCCTACAATGAATTTCTCGATGCTCTTTTGACCTTTGGAAATTTTTTGACCCCAACCAAAATTTTGACCTTGCCCAAGTATATATCTTCATGTATACGACTAACTTTGACCGCATCCAGAACTTCGTCGGGTATCCGCATGTACTTGATAGTGGAACCCCGAACGTACGTTTCAGGTATACGCCAAAAACGATCGCCATCACGCGATGTGCAAATGACGTCACGCAGGTGAATATTCATCCAGTTATCGCAAGCTACTAAATGGCCATTATACGTTTCGCCATTTTTCAGTTCAACCAACATCGGATGATTTTGAGCGGTGCGTAATAAAGAAAGTGGCAAGACCATTTCCAATTTAAATTGAGAAATACAGTCGATGATAATCAAATTAAATCAAATATTCAAACGTCAATAAATTCGCTCGACTAAAATACATATTGAAATATTATGCAGACAGAAAAGCAGAGTGAGACGAAGAAACTAACATTCTCACTTACACAAATTATTACTTCACCTTATGATTATTGTGCGCTTAAAAGGTGAATAGCAGCTTAAACGGTGTTGGGTTCAAGCTGCCTCAAGAAGTAAAGGATAAAGTCAATCTTTAGAAGAGCGCACTGCTTATAACAAAATTTGTCCAAAAGCGAGTACGAGGTTGATAACCCTGAATCAAACATTTGATTGACCTATGACAGCAAACATGGGCAGCAGTCAAATTCTGAGGGGTCAGATGGGGTAAAAATATCAAAAATAGCACTGAAAATTCAATTATGGGGGTTATCGATTATAAGAATTTTCTGCACATTTAACCTTTCATCCGTCAAAAAAATTTTGAAAATAGCTAACCTGCACATGTAGTCCAAAGTCACCCAAAAAAGCGCATTTTTGCAACCCCCATTTTCAAACGAAAAGAACAGCACTTCTACAGAATAGTAACTGCTATTGGGCAAAGTATAGTCGCAACAATTATTAATTTTTTCAAACTTATTGATTTTCCCTAGGCTTAGGCTCAGATTTATGTGGGTGGTTACAGCGAAAATTTACTAAAAGGTTAATTGTTTATATGGGACTTTCTTATGATGAAAGGTTAAAAGCCTTAAATTTAGAGAGGCTTGATTGAACTCCGTGGAATTTATTTTGATTTAATTGTTACGTATAATATTATTCACAATAATCTCCTGCCTTCTGAAGATTTTTATAAATTTTATGATCCTTCGCGTACTAGAAATGCATTAGCAAATCAGATCTATTTAGTACTGTTTTGCTACTAGATCAACTAGAATTTGGAACGATCTTTCGAAGTTCTCCAAATGTTGAGACATTTAAGAGAAATTTGAAAAAGGTTGATTTCGGGAATTTTTGGATGGGGCACACGTGAGCGCAATCTATTTGCCTGTGTGTCCAGGACATTTCGCATTTAACACTATGCCATTTTATTTTCCTTGCGACTTTGTTTTACCCTTGTGTTTTTTTCGAATAAAGTATTAGTATATTAGTATTAGAGCTGAGCAATATGGTTGCATTATGCTCTGTGACGTAAGATTCAACGCTTCGCGCCGACTCCTTCTATCTTTTGGCAGTTTCTATCGTTTTATTGCAGGAAAAGTAAAAAATTAGCGCTTCGCGCGCATCATAGGCATTTTTTCGTCAAAAACGTAGAAAATTTCAAAAAAAGATCAATTTTTCACTGCTTAAACAGTGCAGGACGATGTGAAAAGCCCAAAAAACAGATCATGTAACGGACTCCGCCCGTTTTTATGGATTTTTTAGATGAGAAAATATTTTTGGATCCCCTGATGAAAATCCTGGCTAAGCCTATGAAGCGGCCTGATTATAATAATATTTTATTAGCAATTACTGCCGTAGAAAATGCAATATAAATTACATGAAAAAGGATATAATAAAAGATAATGTCGAAAGAACGAAAGAAAGTTTATCAGCATGGCATAGTAATGGCTGAGACGTACAGGCGGATCGCGCTCATGTACGCCCCTTTAGAAACTCATCTAAACAAAGTTTAGAAATCAAACCCTTAAACCGTTTAAAACATTTACAATCAACAATATTTTGGGGCAGAGTATTCCAGATTCTAGCCGTCCTGTTTGCAAAGTCGTTTTTCCTACAGTCCAAATGAAATTTGTGGATATATAGCTTTATATCACTTACCGATCTGGTACCCTTTCAGGTGCGAGTTCGAAAAAGTCTTCAAAGGAAAGTAACTGCCTCTTGATTATTCTGAAAGCAAAAGTGAGATCAAAATGAATACGCCGAGTTTCGAGTCTTTCAAGATTTAACAAACCCAACCGCTCATTGTAAGACAAGTCACCTTGTCGGCTGTCGCCATAGTATTCTTTTTGTAAATTTACGCTGAACTTTTCAATACAGTTAATATCTTTAATCAAATAAGGGTTCCAAACCACAGAGCTATACTCCAAAATGGGTCTTACATAGACTTTAAAAGCTTTTACCATTAATTCAATATTTTTTGAGACGAAGCTTTTCTGGATCAGTGATGCAACTCGAGAAGCTTTAGACGCAGTGTTCACACAATGAATGCTAGAAGATAGGTCATCAATCACTAATATACACTCCCAAATCCTTAATAGATCCTTCAGAAACAATTAAATCTTGAAAACCCAGTTTGTAGTTGTTTCTAGGATTCCCATACCCCGAATACAACGTTGCACATTTACCATAACTTATTTGCAACTGCCATTTTTTGGTCCATGCGTGTAATGAATCCAGATCCGATTGTAAGAGATCAGCATTACATGAAACATTAAAAATTTTTGCATCATCAGCAAACAACATAATATCACTATGTTCAATACAATCAACTAAATCATTTATAAACACTAAAAACAATGTAGGCCCTAACACACTGCCTTGAGGGACACCGCTAATTACCGGTTGTGGGTTTGAGAAACAACTATTTATCTTCACCTTTTGTGACCTTCCCGCTAAAAATGATGTAATCCAGCTTAACAGTGTACCTGAAACTCCCAAGGATTTAAGTTTTAACAAAAGTTTTGAATGAACAACAGAGTCGAAGGCTTCACAGAAATCAATATAAATAATGTCCATCGGAACGTGATTGTCTAAACTTTTAGTCCACATGTTTTTACACTTTAGCAGCTGAGATGAACAAGACTTGTTCTTTAAAAACCCAAATTGTTGTTGACTTATCAGACCAGTTCTGTCAAAATAGTCCATGATGGTATTATTAATTATTGACTCCATAACTTTACATAAAACGCAACAAAGAGATATAGGCCTATAATTTTCGACTGAGTGGGGGTCCCCTTTTTAAAAAATGGGTGTAACCAGTGCTTCTAACCATAAACGTGGGAGCCTGCCAGTCCGATATGAAACTTCGAAAAATGCTTGAAAGTGGTTCAATTAGGACAATTTTAATCTGTTTCTGAAAGTAAAGCTGAAAGCCCATCGGAACTAACTGAGTGAGTGGGCTTCAGCTTATTTAAAGCCGAGGCTATAATGCCGAGCTCAAACGTAACCAAAGGAGGGCGATCATTTGCCTTTACAGGTTCCATATTTAGTGGTTGAATGTTGCTATCTAAAGTGAAAACAGAACCAGAAAAATTGTTAAAAACGTTGGCTTTTTCAGTTTCATCAGAAATAAGTTGCCCATCGAACTCAAGATCAGGTATGGAACGTTTCAGTTTTAACCTGGTGTTAACAAAATTATAAAAGTTTTTCAGTGATGAACCCTTTTTAATGAGTTCATTCTCTTCACTGGCATAAAAATCCGAAATTGCATTATCAACATTTTTACAACCAATTTTATAGTCATCCGACAAACTTGTACCCTTCTTTAATTTTCGCCAAAGTCTGCGTTTCTTTCCTTGTAAATTCAAAATGTATTTCGGAAATTTGCGTTTTTTTGAAAGTAATTTTTTCAAAGGAACGTGGCATTTGATCGTCGAATTTAAAATATCTAAAAATACAGAATAAAAATCATCAACAGTGACACACGTTGAAAAAATATCAGGCCAGCTAACAAGTGATAGATCATGTATAATAGAAACGTAATCACCTTTTCTAAAATCATAGTTTTCTTCAGGAGAATCAACTTCTAATTTTTTGGGAATAAGAAGATCGAAAGTTAGGGCATCATGGTCACTAGTTGAAAAAGGCTCAATGTTTTTGACGTTAAAAACGCATGATTTGTATGAATGAATAAAATATAAAATATAAAAATATAATAATATGAACAGAAAAAAATGACGCCTCTACGATAATCAATAAAATGATCGGAAATGCCTGATATTTCATAATTTTCACGCGATTTTCGTCCATCCTGACGTTGCCTGTAGGTCAGGTCTTGGCGGGGCCCTCAATGCAATGTACTTATTATCCGCCTGTTTGACTACCTTGTTTATGTAGGTTATAAAGTTTTGTTTTACCCTTGTCGTCGCGCATTCATTTCATTGATTCTTAAGCACTGTTGAATTGTGAATTTTAAATAAATTCCTCTAAGTATAGCTTTTTAATATTGGCTGGGTTTTTATAACAACGTTTTCTCGCGCATTCATTTCATTTTTCTGCACATGCGATCCTACTGTGTAGACGGGACGGAATAACAAATTAAATTAAGCGATTTTTTATTTCCAAAAAGACGTCGCAGCACAACGTCCTGCAAACCGCATTGCTCAATTTCTAAAGCTTTTGGAAATTTTTCCATTGGTAAGTCTCACCCTTACCCAGGCGGAAGCTAGGATTTCCACCAGAGGGATCAAACCAAAAAATTTATCATGCAAAAAACCCATAAAAACAGGCAGGGGCCGTTAAAGAACATGTTTTCGGGCTTTTCACATCGTTACGTTGAATTATTTGAACAAATAAATTTATTTTCCAATTTTCACGTTTTTGACGGAAAAAATGCTTGTACGCGCGAGCGAAGCGCTATGTTCCCTACAATATACAGCGATCAAAAATGCAAAAAGATAGAAGAAATCGAAACGAAGTGCCAATTTTTTCGTTTTTACGTCGCAGAAAAGCGTCATCCAACTCTATTGCCCAGTTCTTGAACATGTCCAAATCGCCACGCCACGAGTGCATATGGTTGGTAAAAATCTTCCGTTTTTCTGTTGACCTTGGAAAATCCAACAGTACTTAAAAATACCTGTATTTTACCGAAATAGACCAACTTGCTATTCCATGCTTGTATAATTGTAACATCCCGCTATATATCAAGTTATGGTAAGACGTTTGCCCATCGTGATACGCATTATGTATAAAAATTTTAAACTATTTTTGTAGCCTTATTTATGCGGATAAAATTCAACAGAAAACCGGAAAGCTATAGTCTGTTTCACATAACTTCAAGCATGAATCTGAAGAATTTTTATCGACAGTAAACCGACAGAGTACGATAATTATATATCACATCAATGCTATAATCACAATCAGTTGGCTTATTATTGTCGATTAATTTTAGAACTTATTCCAAAACTTGTGTGAAACAGACTACAGAAATCTGATACGTATGTATGTACATAACGTGTAGTCTGTTTTTAACCTAGTGCATGAAAACGATCGGTAATCAAGTGCTCATTACTGTGAACCCAGTTTTGTCTCTGCTCGACAGACGGCTCGGGTCACTCCGTACTTCGTTGCGCAACGGAAAAATCGAGTATTACAGTAATAAGACATTTGCTCATCGCGCGATTTCATGCAACAAGTTGAAAAAAGACTTTATGTAATTAATTCTCCACTATAATTGCTCTTGCTCCGCTCGCCTTAAACCTATCATAAAAATTTGTTTATGGATATAGGCAATAGGTTTCAGAGGTTGTGCATGGAACACAATTCCGAATTAATGTAAAACGACTACGAAGACTACGAAATCGATAAAAACTGAAGCAACTGTTACGATGAAGTTTTACTGTGCGAATTCGTAGTACAGTAGGCTGCCTTAAAGAAAACTTTCTTAGCTCTTCGGTTGAGCGCTAAAAGTTGATTTTAGGGAAAAATCGAGCATTACATACAATAACAAGGACATCCGTTTCACACAAGTTTAGACATAAATTTTAAAAACTGTCTGACAATAAGCTGACAGATTGTGATTATAGCATTGATTCGATATATAATTATCGTAATCCGTCGACTACTTTCGAAAAAATTCTTCAAATTTATGCCCAAGCTTATGTGAAACAGACTAGTTTTCCGAATGCATTTTGCTGTGCTATAAAAAGACTAATCGTTGCATAAAATATCGCGTAAATTTGCAAAATCAGTGGCACAATACAAGCCATTTCCTGTCCAGCAAGCGATCATGTAAATGGCGTAGAGTAAAATTATTCTTTCAAACGAAATATATTTGGTTTAAAAGAAGACATGCAAAGCAACAAGGTGGACTGGAGAATTTTCGACAAAATTTTAACCGTTTAATTAAATTTGTCGTTTTAAAATTTATTAACAATTGTTTTCAGAATTTTCTCAATCTCTTGATCTTGCTTGACGCGTGCGTGCATGTCACCACACCTGGGCGTGGGGGATATGCAACCCCCATAAACCAAAATACTTCCCCCAAAATTCAATTTTTGAAATTCTTCCGCGATTTTTTGATGCTAATTGATTGCGCTCGATGAGAAACGTTGAAAAACGGTGTTTTTTCGCTATATCACAATTTTAAGGCCATTTTTCGGCCTTTTTTAAATCTTGCACCTCCACCCCTAAGAATTTTTGGTGCACCTATGCCACCACAAACGAGCGTGTGGGATTGGGGGGTTTACATCCCCAGAATCTGAAGTAAACCAAAAAATCTATAAAACCCCAGAATTGAATTTTTTGAGCCATTTTTGGCAATTTCGCCCCATATCCGACTCCACAGAAATTGGTTGCTAGCTACCCATGTATGCATGCCACACACATATTGTATGTACGAGTATGGAGTATAAAAAAACCGCTCACCATTTAATTCTGACATTTTGAGAAACAAAAGACTCTGTGCGGTAAGTAGACATTGAGGAAGCAATATTACGATGTGTATATACGCCAAAGATGTTATGACTTGAATGCTGAAATGAAAGCATTTTTCAAAACAGAAATAAGCTTATATACAGCAAAAAAATAGGAA
This sequence comes from Mermis nigrescens, assembly GCA_036768485.1. NCBI lineage: Eukaryota > Metazoa > Nematoda > Enoplea > Mermithida > Mermithidae > Mermis > Mermis nigrescens. The sequence goes on from JAVLUZ010000161.1 coordinate 10,471,325, forward strand.
ATTATTAGAAAGTCACCACAGAAGCAATGCAGTCAAGTATGGAGCATTCAGATCAAAACAAAAAACAGACATATATGCAAATAAAAATATACAATAAAATATTAAAAAAGGTCGAAACAGCGGATAGATAATAAATTTACTTAACTGATACAATGCATTAAAATGAAGGCTTGTTGCGATCGCGGCGAATTGTTCCTGAAGGCAAAAAAGGTGGCACAAGTGGTGTGACGTAAGTTTGCGAAATCCCATTAGGATTTCGGAAAAAGTACAAATTTGCCAGATTTCTTGACGAAAATTACGCAGTTCTTCACACAAAATATTTTCTCTGCAGCAATTTCGAATTTATTTTAGAAAAAAGATGAAAATCGAATTTTCGACTATATTTCTACCTTTTTCTAGCTAAAAAAATGCGAAATCCGCCTTTTTCCGATTTTTCATTATTTCTCCGAAACAAAACCCTAGTAAATAGAAATAAGGTAACCAATGGCGTACGCAGGATTTTTCAAGGCGGGGGGTGTCCAAAATTGGTGACCATATATTTCGGGACATTTGCCGGGGCACAAAATAATGTGCATTTTCTGACGTTTTCCAACGTCTCTATCTGTTAAGGTCGTTAAATCCAAACTTTTGGGGAAACAAATTTCATTTTCTCTCAATAAGGTATGAAGAATGAGGTTTTTTTCGGTCGCACTTGAGCGCCGACAACTTTCGAAAATTTTCGAGACTTTCCGACAAAAATGTGTTAATTTTAAAGCATTTCCTTACCTCGCCAAAATTATTTTTGGGTTAAAGGGGAGCGGCCGCCCCCTGCGTCCATGTCACGCCCATGAAGTTAATTATTTTTTACTATGACTAGAGTAACAAAGCAAAGAACATCTCATTTACTCATTGCGCGACGTCCAAAAAACGATTTTCACAAAAAAAGATGGAAAATTATTGAAAATTCGTTTTTAGCTGATATAATTTTAGCTCTCGGAAGTTCCTTTTATCACAAAATACTCAAAATTTTCGGCGCTTCGAATCTAATTCTATGTGAGTTTCTCTTTTGAAAAAAATAAAAGTGTAAGGTGCAAATGATCTGGCAATGTCCTTTGCCAGCGTTGTCGTGCAAAAAAGCTCTGAGCAATTTTAAAATAATATTTCGATAACATGAAGCATGACGAGGTCAGTCTGCAGCCAAATTCCACGGATTTAAATACGAGTAAATATTAAGTGAAACGGGATAGCACAGAAGCAATACTTGGCGATCGAGAGATACAGTATTAGTAGTCTGTTTCACGAGAATTTTTGCGTTACATTCAACGTTAAATATAGCCCGAGAAAGTGACCGAAAACTGAGTTTCAGAAACAATATGAAAATTTCGGTATGCTCGAGAAGCAGCGCGTGTATGGCACCATGCATACATAATCTGATGGGGCGGGTAGTTTGACCCTCAGAAAAATTTTCACCCCATCCAAAGAAGTTTTTTCATCAAGCCAGAATTCGAGGTTTTTCAAAAGTTCCTGAAATTTCCTCAAAATTTTCAGAAATGGTGCTTTTTGAAGCGTTTTTAGTTTTTAGTTTTTTACGCGCCAAACATTCATCTTTTGACTATAGTTGTTCAATTTTTTTAATCTTTTTATGCTCCACAAAGATAAGGTATCGTCAGAAACGCCGAAAAACGATATTTTCAACGCTTATCCATTATTTTTGGCCCAAAAAGTTACTCTAAAATTTCACCACGTCAGTATTTCCATGCTATGCATGTCTGGTACATAGGTACACAAGGTCAAGGTCGGCAGGGGGGGGGTAAAATCTGAGAAATCCAAAACAGTAATTTAACGTTCACGAAACTTTTTGTTGTTCAAACGACCAAAAAGGTCAAAATAGCCTATAAAACTTATAATCGTGGTGATTTCGCATTTTTAGTCTGTTTTGACTGCATTATATCACTTTTAACACTTGAAATATAGAACATTGATCAACTTTTGGCGTTTTTTCGGGGTAAAAAAGTACAAGAAAGTACTACGGAAAATTTTTGACATTTTTACTGCTTTTGACCTCAAAAATGATGCGAAAAACGTTCGGTCAGCTCAAAATCGCCTCACAATACTTGCCCGACTGACCCTTCAGCGGGGGTAATTCACCCGCAGTCCCTTATGTGCATGTATAGTCTGGTAGCATGGCCGTTGCTTCTGTTAAAAGCCACTTTTAAAATCTGCCTGCAACGTTTTAGCTGAAAAATGTCAGCTGATATCCAAGCACCTCGTGGAACAGACTATACACAGGTAAAAATCTATTAAAAAATAAAATTTGTTCATAATTCAGGATGAAAATTTGAAGCTAAAATAGGCCTTTTCCGTTCACTATCTTGGACGGAATTCGACTCGTCCTTGTTGCTAAGAAAAGCGTGCTCGCCACCAAAGTCGTGCTCGTCTTCTAAATCGTCCGAATTTTCACTCAGAAGGTCCTCTTCGGCTTCTAAGCTTAGAAAATTTGGATGCTTCTGCACTTGCTTCTTGTGCGTTCGTGGACCAATCAATAACTTATTCTCATTGTCCATATTTAGACTATCGGTTGGAATTTTTGAATATCTGGAAAAGAAAAAATAAATCGAGTAAGTGCGCGGATTACGCGAATTCATAGGCACGTAAAATATTCTGCATAATAAAACCTAGACAAAATTCACCGCGGTAATAGCGCAGTAGAGAACGGTGGAGAACGGACGTAGTATAAAAAGACAGCGTGTAAACTCAAGCACGCAGCTGTGGGGATATGGAAGGTCTCCCCATCATAGTTGGGCGTGGGAAGGTTTGGGGGTTTGCACCCCTCAGAAACCAAAATACCCCCCCCAGAAACCAAAATACCCGCCAGAAACCAAAATAACCCCCAGAAACCAAAATACCCACCTAGAAACCAAAATACCCCCAGAATTCAATGTTTGATTTTTTTTTGTTTTTTCGCAATTTTTGGATGCCAATGGATAGTGCTTGATGAGAAACGTTGAAAAATGGTGTTTTTTCGCCATACCGACATTTTTTGACCTTTGAAAAAATCTTGCACCCCCAGAATTTCGGTGCCGCCCACCTATACTCCCCATCTTCCACAGCTACGTGCCTGAGTTTAAGGAATATTTTTCGCGAGGGTCCCTAAAAGGAAAAGATTGTAAATTCTTGAAGCGCATTTCGAAAAGCGCCAGAAAAGATTCTAGCACAATTTTAATTACTGAGCCCAAAATTTTTGGGTGCATGTATTGTTGTTGTTGTATAATTTTGTGCCAGAATCGTTTACAAAACAACTTAAATAATTTCTCAGTGGGGTCAAATGTTTAGAAGCCATTTGCGTGATCATTTTATAAAAAATATTTTTTGAATGTATTTAAAATCGAGTTGAAAATCCTTAGATTTTTTAAAAATTGTTTCTCCTCCAGTGCGTAGAGCTCGCTGAGAAAAGCTAAAAACACCAGCATTTTTGCCCGTCTACAAGTAGTTGTTGAGATATCTGCCTTCAAAATTTTAGTCTACTCCCTAATTCGGAAGGCCAGCTAAGTGCCTATGTAAACCAGTATGGCAAATTACAAGGACTTACCTTTTAATTTTGAAATGTTTTTTGGGGACTGAATTTGAAATATTTGATATTTTTAGTCGCATTTAACGAACTCGATATACCGACTGCTTAAATTTGTGACTACAACTAGTTCAACTGATGAGCGTGAATAATTCAATGCGGAATGTAAACGTAATCAGAAATAAAAGAACACATCTTTTTGTTGTTACATTACATGGATGTTCGTCATTTTATATTCCCATGTTGCAGTTTATTTCGGCTTTCATTCCACCCTTGAACGGTTGCACTTCGATTTCCAAAATTCAAAAAAATATTCCAGTTTCTTAAGGTCTTTCAATTTGTAACTCGCTTCATTTGTCGAGCTCTGATCAAAAATTGATTGGAAACAAATTTGAACAAATTTTTATAACATTTACTTCAATTTTTCGCTAATATCATCAAAGTGACCCGCAACCGACTCAAAATGAGACGAGCTGCATCATGTAATCTACTATATATTTGTGAAAGTTTGTTTGTATGTTCGGGGTTGGCTTCGGCCCCATAACACTTGGTGGGCTGACGTTTCGGCTCGAGCTCGGCCTATCGGCTGGGGGTGTAGTAGCGACATTTAAATTTCACCAACCCCATTCATGCACCCTGAACAGAGTTGAAGCTGGAGGCATCCCTATGCTTAAGCATGGCCGATTTCTGGACATGGCCGATTTTTTGTCAAATTTCAAAAATCGGAATAAATTCAGTATACATTATTTTCGGGTCACGGTACTTTTGCCGCTGCGTGCGTTATAACATATGATCGAACGTAAGATAGCCTACATAATGCAACAATATAGGCAATGCTATACGGTACAACGATGTGATATAAGATACCCTGTCTGTGCCATAACATGCAGTGATATAAGATAGGAGATACCCTCTGCTATAACATATGACTGATATAAGATATCACGGGATTATGACACCCTTTGCTACAACAGACAAAAAATTTTTAATAATCAAAAATGTAGTTAGACCAAAAACATTTTCCATAACACCCCAAAACATCAAAAATATTGGTTTGACCAAAAAAATTTCCAGAAAATCCTAAAACATCAAAAATATGATTTTGGCTAAAGAATTTTCAAAACCATTCTGTTAAGTCAAAAATATGTATTTGATCAAAAAAATGGTTGACAAAAAAACATTTTAAAAAAATCCAAAAAATAAAATATGGTTTTTGCCAACAATTTCTTTTTAAAAATATCCCAAAAATATCAAAAGCCAAAAAAATAATAAATACAAGAGACATCTCGATTCCATATAGCTATCAGGCCTGAGTTCAGCCCGCGCAACACCGAGTATGTAGCTCAGCTAGTACGTTATATTTGTTTACTGCCTACGATGTCTATTTGGATTATTAGCAATTTCAATGAATACGAATTTACACTTACGCATATTTCTTAGCTCCAGAAGCATAGTTTCTATCGCGGCACGTCAAAAAGGATAATAACAATAGAGAAAATGTAAAACCGGCAATTAGAAGAGCGGCAATAATCTTAAAGAAGCTGACAGTGGATGATTTGGAGCCTGATACGTCATCTTGGTCGAAACAAGGCACTAAAAATTTGAATAAAAAGCGTGAAGAATGAGAGAACTGAAGCAGAATGTGCATACGTTACATATAAACATACTATGTACAGGCCTGTATCCAGGCCCGTATCCAGGATTCTGACAAGGGGGGGCGTATCAAGCATAAATTGGTCTATATCTCGAAAAATTCGTCGGGAGAGCTCGTAAGAACCGTATTTTTCGGTATGTTCTATCTATTACGAACTTAGTTCCTTTTACTTAAAAGGCAATAAAACAATGCCATTTTTTTCGCCACGTTTGAGCCAAAATTATAATAAATACTTTAATCCTGGCGCGAAGCACCGAAAATTAGAAGATTTGATGTACAAGACATGCAATTTATCTATCCAGTGTTTTTTTTTGTACTCGGCAAAGATATTTCCCCGATGTACAAAGACTTTTCGGGACCGCCTTTGCACATGTACAAAGATTTTTGGGAAGACAAAAATTGTAAAAAAGGTCTTAAATTCGCAGAAATTTTCGGCACTTCGCGCCGAAATGAGTAATTGTGTGTTTTATATATCTTTATAATGGCAGAAATTGCATTTCAAAAGGAAAAATGTCAAATTTTTCGGAAGACGATCCTTAGTGATTTTTGCCCTTAGAGACCCAGAAATTAGCTAAAATACACTACCAAAAGTCGAACAACTCTGTTTTTTACCACACTATAATCGCTACTGTACCGTATTATAGTACCCAAAAATTTGTGTGTACAAAATGTACAAAGGTTTTTGGGAAGACAAAAACTGTAAAAAGGTGTAAAATTCCTAAAAATTTTCGGCGCTTAGCGCCGAAATGAGTAATTGTTTGTCCTATATATCTTTAAAATGGCAGACTTTGCATTTAGAATGGAAAAATGTCAAATTTTTCGGCGCCGTTCTGAAACAATTTTTAGTAATCTTTGGCGTCAGAAACCCAAAAATTATGTAAAATACACTACCAAAGATCGAAAAACCTGTTTTACCACACTAAAATCGCTACTGTACTATGTTATAGTACACAAAAATTTGCATGTACAAAATGCACAAAGACTTTTGAGAACCATCTTTGTACATGTACAAACGGACCTTGTACAAAAAACAGTGTTTTAAACATAGGTATTGAAACGAATAGTAAAGGCAGAGACGTATTTAAGAGGCAGCCCCCTTTAGCCGTGAAAAACTTGGCAGGTAAGATTACGCACGGAAAAATGACAAAACTGCGTCTGTTTGCCTGAAAATCTTTCAAAAATTCGAGTGCAGGTAAAAGATTTTAAGAAGGTCGGATTGGGGTCCGGGTCCAAAATTTTTAGCAACGTCGGGTCCCCGTCTAAAAAATTGGACCCGTTCGGGTCCGACGTGCATTATGAACATTGTTTTAATTGAACTATGACTTGTTACCCAACTCTGCATCTCATTAAGCGCATGTTAAATGCGCTTCTTCAATGTAGTATAAAAATTCGGATGTATGTGGAAGCATGCATACTGCATAATGCGTTAGCAGATGTGTAGAACCATTTTTTGTACCTGTTCATTTTGCATAGAAGCGCCAAGAAAATCTTTATATTTTTACCGTTTTCGAGCAGAATTAGCGACTTATTCGATGAAAAATTGTCCAAAAAACTGAAATGGTACAAAGCGCTAAACGTGGGCGGATTTAAGCGGGGTTGGCCGCCCCCTTCATTGGCTCAAAATAATTGGCGAGCATAAAGAACGGATCTGTTATTTGTAACGACTTTTAACCGTCAGTAGTCGTAATTTCTCAAAATTTTCCGATGACATTTATTGTACTCTCTTGGCGGCCTCGCGAGCAATATTATTGCTCACGGAATAGGTCTTAAAACCATGTCAAGAGCAGAAACAGTTTTTTAGCATACTTTTCTTCTATATTTTCAAACGACTCTTAAAAATTTTGGACAGTCTCGCGTAAAACGCCACAAATACAGGAGAATTCAGAGTTGCTATAAACGTTCTTCCACTTTAATTACCACAAATTTTCCGGCCCCTCGGACAAGATTTTCGTCGAAATTAAAGAAATTTAGTGATTTTTATCCGAAAGAAATTGTCAAAAATTTCTAGAAGTTTCGATTTTGCGCTCACAAGCGATTCTAAATTGATGTAGACAATGCAAAACAACGAAAAAACGCCATTTTGCAAGTGATGCGGCAAATTTCTGTATATATTTACGACTATTTTAGGAAAAGTAGGGGTGACCGCACCGCCCCCTGCCCTCCTAAGAAAAATCCAAGATCCGCCACTGGCACTGAATCATCTTGTCATTTTTCCTATCTGAAAAATACATAATTTTGAAAGTTTGTAAAGACAAGAAAACAAAAAATTGCAAAACTAGTGCCACAAAGCAATTTTCATCTTTATTACATATGGTATTCAATTCAGTTAAGACTTCTAACGATGAAATACTGCCTTCAATTAGTAAATTAGTGTAAAGCACGAAATTACTTCGACCAACTTAAGATAAAAACGCGATGTTAGAGCTCTTAGAGAAATGACACTTAACCGGCGCGGCCGCAAAAATTTCAAGTTTTTGCCTTTCATGATCAAATTATGTCGTCGAAGCTAGCTGGGTAGTATGTAGATATGTGCTGATAAATGTATGAGCATACCAGGGCAATAGCCAATGCTTCAGCCTGTCCAACTATAGGTACTCAAATTGTGGTTGGTCCCCTAGTTGGTCTGAAAATGAGTTAAAAAAAGACAAGTTTGTTTAATCTTCCACTATGTGCTCACGTTTTTAAAATCAATCCATTGAAATAGTCTCTTCGGCCCGTCGAGCTTTTGTGTCAGTCCATTCCATGGACTGGACGGTCTCAAACTCCTCGGACCTAAATTCGTCCGTACCTACGGAGCTATTGGCAGCTATGCCCTAAAAACCTAACGCAGTAGTAATTAAGTAGCCCCGGAATTTTGCCCTAGGTCAGTTGACCTATTTTGGACCAAAATAATAATTAAGGCGAAAAGATTTGTTAACTTGTTTTCGCCAGAGAATACTAATGGCGAAAAGCTATTTCTTTTCTGGTTCCTACGAGCACAATGAACAATGAAAACAACAACAAAAAGCTCTCAACCAGCCAGTCATCTTACATAAAAATTATGAAATAATTTTTATGATTTTTAAATTGAAAATTGGGTGTTTGAATTTGCGATAAAGAAAATAATCAAAAGATAGTCAATTGGATTATTTAAGCTGAGTAATAAAATAAGGGCCGTCCACCAATTCCAAACTAAACGCGACTGACCACTATGAAAAAGTTTTGAAAAATGAGCTTGCTAAGCGAGTTGTAAACCAAGAGACACTCAAAGTTTAAATCTACCATTAAATTATGAAGAGAATCATAAAAGATTTTAAACCTTAAGAAAATGGAAAAGGTGGGATGTTGGTAAATTGAAAAACAAAGTTTTTCAGCAAAAACTCAAAAACCTTACGCAAATATCAAGTGTAAGGAACACTAACGCTTAGATTTGGAAGTAAAATAAATTTGTAGTATAAACTACATATTATCAACAAATGAATAGTGCAAACTTTACACAACTACTAGGTGTAGAGAAAACTAACAGTCAGATTCCAAATTCTGATTTTACGTAGAACATTTTGCAAAAAAATTTAAGCTTCCGCAAGGCTTTAGAACTAAAGTTAATATGCAGTGTAACCTTACACAACCACAGAGTGTAAACAAGACTTTAGTCGGATTCGTAATTCTAATATTACTCAGATATTACGAAAAAGATTTATGAAAAAATTGAGTCTCCACAATAACCCGAGAACAAATAAACATCAGTTGCAAACTACTTTACACCACTGTTGAGTGTAAGCAAACGCGCTCAACTAGCGTCTCACATTTGATTCCTGCTACATTTTTAGACTTTAGAAAAAGTCAAGCTTCTCCAACGCTCTAGAACTAAAGTTAATATGCAGTGTAAACTTTACACAACCACAGAGTGTAAAGAAAATTTCCGTCAGATACGTAATTCTGATATTACTCTGATATTACGATCAACATTTATGAAAAAATTAAGTCTCCACAATGGCCCGAGGACAAATAAATATCACATGTAAACCACTTTACAGTAGCCTCCGTGGCTTAGTGGTTAACGATCTAACTACAAGTTGCGGGCACGAGGTTCGAAACCACGCACTGTGGGTTCTTTCTTTGTGCAGTCGGCTAATTTTTCCAGCGGGACACTTACGTGATACCGCTGGTATCCAGCAGGGCTCTTAAAGAGGTACTGCTGGTATAACTCGGTGAGATGATAATCTATTCCGCGGAGCACAATGGGCTTGTAGCCTGCGTGCTTGGGTCTCACAGGAGGTACCACCGCTACATCACCTATCACCTAAACCACTTTACAACACAGTTGTGTGCAAACAGACTGGCGTATCACATTTGGTTTCTGGTTCACTTTTAGACTTCAGATTATGTCCAGACCATAGGTGGGCAGCACCGAAATTCTGGGGGAGTGAAAAAATTTTTGGAGGGGATGAAAAATTTTCAAAGGTCAAAAAATGGCCTCAAAAGTGGTCGTATGGTGAAAAAAACCACTTTTCGACGTTTCTCATCAAGCACTATCCAATGGCATCAAAAAATCGCTAAAAAAGCAAAAAATTCAATACTAGGGAGATATTTTGATTTCTGGGGGGGTATTTCAACTTCTGGGGGTGCATACCCCCAAACCCCCTCCCCCCACGCCCACGTGTGGTCCAGACTCATAACCCAGAACTTGGCAGAAAAAAACAAGACAGAAACACCTTTAAATCCCCCATTTTTTGACTTTACACCTCCCGAAAAAGCTAAATACTGATGTAAACAAAAGCAATTCGCTGTTACGCGTACCCCTTAGAAAGTTATTTATTTTTATCCTTTTCAACCTCGCCCGACTTCTGAACAGAGAAAGTGGCGAACAAAAAATGTACAAACACGTATTTTCCACTGTCCACCACATTGTAAACTTTAAAAATCTGAACCTAACGCCCCATTGAATGTAAATAAATTCGGTTCGGACCGGTTTGTTGCCCTTTGATTGTAGTACGCTTGTATGTGCCAAACTTATGTTCTGCAAAATATTTGATATGATTTACCAATCAAAATACGAAAAAAACCTGTTTTTTTCGCCCACTTTACACCTCAGATTTCGAACTTTACTCCCCATAAACAACTCAATATTACGTTTTTTTGAACGCGGCTTGCTTCGACGTGTAGCCATTAGAAGTTACTTTATTTCCATTTTATTCAATTCATCCCAAATCTTAACCGAAAAAGCTGGCAGAGAAATCTTGGACAAAATATGTTTTTTTATTCATCCACTAGATTGTAAAGTTTAAAACCCTGGTACTAATTGCGTATTGATTGTAGAAAAGTTTGCTGGTAAGCACAAGATAGCCCTTGATTAGTAGTACAAATCTGTCAGAAAAAATTTCCTAAAACTCATGACCGGAGTTGTTGGCAGACATAAACAAGTCGAAAACTCGGCCAAAATAAGTCTTTTCACCCCCAGATTTTCGCACTCTTTACACTCCCATTCGAGAACTGAGGCGAAATTCAAAAAACAAAAAAGTGTTATTTGCAGAACCTAAATAGATGAATAAGTCAAATAAAATGCATGGTTTTGCCAAAAGATATTTAAAAAAATTAAAAAGTCAGAATTCAGAAGATTCGAACCCATCATTCTTTTCTTATGACATCATCTGAGAACGGAGTTGTCAAACACTGCGCCAACTCGACATATCGGCAGATTTCAGCTTGATTATACTATTTTGAAAAATATTAATCATTCTACTGAAGCTTAAGAACAGTGCATTTATGATGATAAAAATAATTATTTACTGAAGAAGAGTCAAAAACCTCTGAAATAAGAAAAGTTTGATCAAACAATTTGCAATACAGTTATCTATCGGCATTAGAAAATAGATGTAATTATAATTCAAAGTTCCCCTCTTCATACCTCAACAAACACTGGCTGTAGAAAAGTTTAAAGGTCAGATTCGTTATTCTGATTCTGACCTTACGGAGAACATTTTAAAAAAATTCATCATCTACGACGCTCCGGGCGCAAAAATGCTTCTCGGTGTAAACTTTACACTCCTGCTAATACCGCAATATTGGGTGTATAGAAACAAAATAAGCTGGGATCTGTAACGCTAAGGTCAGGGCATCTTTTAAGCATGATTAGCATGTTCCGCCTACTCAGCGGAGTAGTTGAAGAAATATCGTTTTTCGTCTCGAACCCTTTACACTAAAACGATCACAGATAAAGAAATATTGCATTAGAAGAGAAAAAAATCTGTTTTGAGATTTTGCAACCCTCTACATTATAAAACTGATTGGACTGCACAGAAACCAAAATTGAGTTAGATAAGCTGAAGGACATGCAAGGAGTAAAAAACACGTATACTTTACACTTTTTTGCAACAACCATTAAGTGTAAAGAAATTTTAAGAGTCAGATTCGGTTTGATTATTTGATTTTTATTTGATTTTTCCGCAAATTATTTGATTTTTCGGTTTATACTTTACACGCTCATTGCTAACTCAGTATTAAGTGTAAACAAAAAAAGACCGGCATCGAATTTTTTAATTATCTATCGATTAAAAAAAACCGCACCTCCCAGGTGTGTGCCCTTGTTGCTGTGAGGGGGGGGACACGAATTTTGCACTCGTTGTGATAAACATATAAGAAAAAGGATAGCCAAGTATATAATAGGTACGCGCTAACGCGCTACCTATGATAGACTACATCAAAAATGGCACGATTATAATGAGCATGTGTGAAGAATAAAACGTGAGATTTATTTTTTGTTCAGCAGTGACGAATCTAGGATTTTCCTAAGGGGGAGGCGATATCCCAACTTTTCCAAATACAGTCAAAAATAGGTCCAAAAAATTTGTCCTTAACGTGCGAAATAACGTTTTTTCAGTGTTTTACATTGTATACTTTTATATAAAATCACTTTTGACGCAATATTTTTTCTTGAAATTTTAAAATTTTAGCCAATTTTGTGCGAAAAAATCAATAAATTTCTTTGACTTTAACAAAAATCTGGCGCGAAGCGCCTGAAAATTTGTGAAATTAAGGCAGATAGACGTCTAGCAGCATAATTTACTGCTTGATTTCCTGTATTTATAGCATTTGATGCGAAACATCGAACTTTTTAATTGAAAATAGAAGAAAACTAGGACCTTTTGAACAATTTTCCCGCCACAGTTTTTTAGCCGATCCATAATAGCTGCAGTAACCAAACTTTACATACAACCAGCTCATGACTTCTTCTCTTCACAGCTGCCAAATAATATAATATAAAATATAAAATAATACATACTGTATCTTTATTTTGTCTCTCAAAAAATGGTGGCGGAGAAATTGTTCAAAAGGTCCGAAAATTATGCAAAAATAGCTCTTTCTTCAGTTAAAATTGTTTCGAAACCTACATGAACAGAAAATGGCTTTTAGGCAGTGTTTTTTGGTACAAGGTCCGTTTGTACATGTACAAAGATGGTCCCTAAAAGTCTTCGTGCAAATTTTTGAGCGCTATGATTTAGTACGGTAGCGACTTTAGCGTGGTAAAAACAGAGTTGTTCGACCTTTGGTAGTGTATTTTAGCTAATTCCTGGTTCTATGAGGGCAAAAATCATTAAGAATCGTCTTAAAACGGCGCGAAGAGCCGAAAAATTGGTTATTTTTCCTTTCGAAATGCGATTCCTGCCATTATAAAGATATATAGGACAGACAATTACTCATTTCGGCGCTAGCGCCGAAAATTTTTGCGAATTTTAGACTTTTTAGCAGTTTTTGTCTTCCCAAAAGTGTTTGTACATGTACAAAGAGGGTCCCGAAAAGCCTTTTTACATCGGGAAAAATCTTTGCCGAATACAAAAAAAACCGTGCTTCCAGGTCGCCAAGAAAGTAAATAAATGTCATTAATAAATAAGTAACATCCGGCGCGTAAAAATTTGAGAAATTATGGTCACTAAAGACCAAAAATCATTGCAAATTGCATTTCCGTTCTTTATCTCGCCAAATATTTTTGACCACCGCTCCTGATGTTCAGTGAACCGCGAATATGACGTACAGAATGGACAGCAACATTATCTGGAAAATCAGTATAGCATGTGCAGTGCAGGCCAGACTGCATCTTATGCTACTCTGTGAGTTCCTGTGTTAACAGGAATTTCCTGCAGCGATTTTCACAGCGATTGCATGAATCGATCAAGAGAGTAATTTTCTTTCCTCCTAAAAATGAATATTTTACGATTGTGGTGGTGATAGACACATTATTTATTGTTATTTCCCTTTTCTGCTATTGTATTGTGCTCTGGCTGAATTTAGTAAGCATAATGTCAGCAATTAATACGTTCGGTCACTATGCAAAAAACGATAAAAATTCTCCGGCCTCCGGCCGATTTTCGGATGTCCTCCGGCCGGAGCACCGGAGTGGAAAAAATGGCCGAATTTGCCGGAGGCCGGATCTGCGGTCGATCACTACTGATATATATCTTCAACCTTGTGCTAAGAATTCATTGTCGTACTGCAAAACGTGTACTCGAACCTAACTTTCAAACACCACATTTCGTATAGATAAAGCTCAGTGTCGTACAAATTTATGTAATAAATGTCAGAATTTGTTTTGGTAGCTCAAGGAGGTTGGTACATAGTGACCATAGTTTCCAAGGTCGAAAGTTCAGGGGGGGTGGAAATCCTGAAATTTAGGACCACTAAATTTAGAGTCTAGCCTTTTTTGCAGGTCAAATATGAAAAATGGCTAAAACATCCTATATAGCATGTTTTAATGTGAACAGCTGCATTTTTAACTACTTTGGTCCCATTCTGATTAGTTTCATCACTCTTGTAAGTAAAAAATATGAGAATTCATCGAAAAATTTTGACCTTCAGATCATTTTAAATTCATTATAGGTATTTTATGGGTAAACATAACAGAAATGGATTGGTCGGCGCGAAGCGCCGAAAAAATTTTAACATCTTCGCTGCTTTTGTACACAAAAATTATGCAGAAAATGTTTGATCGCTCAAAATCGTCCGACAACGATTCAAGTCTCGGACTCTGAGGTGGGGTTATACCCCTCACCCCTATGGGAATGTGTGATAGTGATATTTAAATGAAAACAATATTAAGATGGCGCTGAAAGCAGCAGTTCGATTTTAGAGTGTTCACTTATCTCAGTGTCGATGTTGTCTTAATATCGTACATTTCCTAAAAAAAGAAATTATACCAGGTTTGAGCACGCTGCGACGTAATTTTCTTCAAAATACATAAATATGGATTAAGAGGAATCGCTTTGAGCAAATATAATTTATTTCAAGCAGGTTTTGGCATGACTTTTGTACAGTCACTGATTTTATTAAAGCGTCACACTTTGCTGCGCAAATTTCGAAGACAATAATTCGTGCAAGCATGTAACCTAACTTTCAAGGACACATATTTCTTGATTTAAAATTACTACATAATATTAAGAGAACACCTAAAATATAAAATAAAACTTATTAGAGGTCATAGTGCAACTTCCTTATCAGAGGATTGATGCAGCAGGTAGTGTACACACCTGGGCGTGGGGGTTTGGGGGTATGCACCCCCCCCAGAAACCAAAATACCCCCAGAAATCAAAATAACCCCCCAGAATTCAATTTTTTCGCTTTTTTCGCAATTTTTTAACGCCAATGGATAGTGCTTGATGAGAAACGTCGAAAAATGGTGTTTTTATCACCATACCACCATTTTTAAGGCCATTTTTTGACCTTCAAAAAAATCTTGCACCCCCCCCCAGAAATTTCTTGCTGCCCACGTATGGTAGTGTACCATGCATTGCAAAAATGGAAAATTTACAGAATTCGTGGTTGAATTTGGTTAATAAGGCGCCAAGCGGAATGGGACGTTTTGGTGCCACACTCTTTGTAATATTATTAATTATATACATTTCATATATTATAAAAGTATAATACAGATTCTGGAAGCTCATTCAATTCTCTACGTGGTGCTATGAATTACTTTTAGAATATCTTTATATTTAATGAGATAATTAAATGCATCTGAAAATGCACTGGATTTCCTACAGTTTTTCAGTCGTACACAAATGAATACTCATCGAATCGAAAAGAACAATATGCTATTTTGTAGCTTGTAGAACCTGCTTTCTGAATATATAATTTATCTTGAAAATGCTTCAAAAATTGATTTAATTAGAAATAATTTATACGTTGCTGGCGCCAAAACGGCCGCGCCAAAACGTCGCAGACCGGGCGCCGAGCAACTAGCACCGAGCGATATACTGTAATTTTTCTTCTAGCACATTAAGGGATAGTTGTTCCAGAAACTGGCAAAAAGTTTTTACACTTTCCCAATTTTCGTAGTTTCAACTAAAAACAAAATGTACCCTTATTTTCGTACACCCTGTATGTATTAGGGATGTTCCGATTAATCGGAATCGGAATCGGAATCGGTTGGAATCGGTCATTTTTTGTGGGATCGAATCGGAATCGGAATCGGTGATAATAAATCTTGGAGAATCGGCATCGGAATCGGAATCGGCATTCCTAGGTTTTTAAGAATCGGAATCGTATCGGAATCGGCTAAAATTGGTCCAATTATCGATTCGATTCCTTTTTATTTTAATTATAGCAGAATTAGAATAGGGAAATACAACTTTAACCTTTAAAACGTAAAAATGAACAATTTTTCCCTTATAGTAAAGTACTGGTAACCCAATTCTACATCACATATACAACAAAAAACAGATCGCGCGGGTACTGGTCAAAGTTTTTATTCATCTGAACGTCACACGCATACTAATGTCTAATACTGACATTAATTTCGGGCCGATTATATTTTAGAAATAATAGTTTTTCAGCCTTTTTGCCTTGTAATCTGTTTCTTAGCGGATCGTATATTATTATAGTGCCACTAAACAATTGCTCTAATGGGACGTCCGTAGCTGGGGCTGCCAAATATTTTCTTGCTTAAGTCGGCATTAGCAGATAGGTTGATCGCTTCTCTTCCCACCAGGTGCGGATTTAAGGGGCGGGGGGCGGCCGCCCTAATTGGCCAAAAATATTTGGCGGGATAAAGAATGGATATGCAATTTGCAATGATTTTTGGCCGTCAGTGAATATAATTTCTCAAATTGTTTCGGCGACTTTCTTGGCGCCCTGGAAGCACGGTTTTATTGTATTTGGCAAACATTTTTCCCGATGTGCAAAGAGCTGTTTCGGACCGTATCTGTACACGCACAAAGATTTTTGAGAAGACAAAAACTGCAAAAAAAGTCTGAAATTCGCAAATATTTTCGGCGCTTTGCGCGGAAATGAGTAATTGTGTGTCCTATTATAGCAGAAATCGCATTTTGAAAGGAAAAATGTCAAATTTTTCGGCGCTTCACGCCGTTTTAAGACGATTCTTGATGATTTTTGCCCTCATAAAAGCAGGAATTAGCCAAAATACACTATCAAAGGTCGAAGAAACAACTCTGTTTTTACCTCACTAAAGTCGCTATTGTACTATATCATAGTACCCAAAAATTTGTGTGTACAAAATGCACAAGGGACCATCTTTGATACATGTACAAAAAAACATTGTACAAAAAATACTGCCTGGAAGCCATTTGTAGGTTTTGAAACAATTGTAACGGCAGAGACAGCTATTTTTACATAGTTTTCTTCTATTTTCAATTGAAAATTTCGATGTTTCGCATCAAATGCTATAAATACAGGAAATCAAGCAGTAAATCATGCTTATAGACTTCTATCCGCGTTAATTTCACTCGTGCGCTTCGCGCCAAATTTTTGTTGAAGTCAAAAGGAAATTTAATGATTTTTTCGCACAAAATTGTCTAAAATTTTAAAATTTTCTAGAAAAAATATTGCGTCAAAAGTGATTTTATGTAGAAGTATACAATGTAAAACACCGAGAAAAACGCTATTTCGCGCGTTACGGGCAAATTTTGGGACCTATTTTTGACTGTTTCTGGAAAAGTTGGGATACCGCCCCTCCCTTAGGAAAATCCTAGATCCGCCACTGCTTTCCACCATTCCAACGGGTCTTGCTCGTGAGAGAGAGACGCTTCGAGTTGATGTACGATTCGATTTCCTTAAAAGTTTAACAACTTGATACAGTGTAGGTAAATGTTTTGCCTTGAGACTTAGATTATACCTTGCTTAGATCAAACGATAAGCTTTTACATGAACAGTAAATAAATAAACGGATTAGATGCAGTGTTTTTTGTACTCGGCAAAGATTTTTCCCGATGCACAAAGACTTTTCGGGACCATCTTTGTGCATGTACAAAGATTTTTGGGAAGACAAAAATCGCGAAAAAGGTCTGAAAGACGCAAAAATTTTCGGCGCAAATGAGCCGGGGCCTGTACAAAACATATACCCTATACTTACTAAGCTATACCAAGCATCCACATTATTTCTATACTGACCTAACATCTTAGTATTACTATTGTAAGCAATTACATATCGCTTTAATGAATTAAAGTCTTAAAAATAAGCAGATAAAGAGAAATCATAGGGGCGAAAAATGCTTGTACGACAAAAATCATTTACCCAGATTAGGGAACATGCATAATCAAATTAAAATAATATTTAAAAAATTAATTGAAAACAATACAAAAATGAAGACATTTGCTCTATTATTTGGCGCACAGCGCCCAAAATTAGTGAAAAATGGCATATATTAAAGCAAACGAATTCTATCTGGATTATAAAATAAGTTGCCGTACCCTAGCATTTTTTAAGGTACATAAGTACATACATCGATTTATAAAACAATTTTACAGACACTGGTGAAAGTCCCTTGCATTTTAAACTTTTATTGTCTAAGAATTATCGGTCAAACGTGCTTATTTTCGCAATAAAAATTGTTAATTGAGCTAAGCTATTCAAGAATGTATCGAATTTTTCAATGCTCACTCAAACCTTGATTATTAGATTACCTGAAGCGAAACACAACAGTAGCTTAAGCTTAATTTTAACGAAATTTAGCTTATTTTTGCGAATAAATAAATATTATGCTGCGTAATTCGGCAAAAAAGATTAATTTTGTTCGATTTTCATTAATTTTTCATCGTTTCTACAGGCCCCGGCCCCGGCGCTGGGGCCGGCCTGGCCGGCCCGGGGCCTGGGCCCCGGCGCCGGGGTCGGGGCCTGACACATCTCTACTAGCTACCTATATATTTAACATGTTTGTCGCAAGAATCGGAACCGGAATCGGAATCGGCCGATTCCTGTTATTTTGGAATCGAAATCGAATCGGAATCGGCTGTCTTGAGATTTGCAGAATCGGCATCAGGATAGGAATCGGCTTTTCTGAGATTTAAAGAATCGGAATCGAATCGGAATCGGTCATTTTCAAAAAGGCGGTATCGGCGCATCCCTACTTTGCAATTCATTAAAATCTTATATGCAGCTTTTGAAGCAATGATACTGAGAATCATATATATCTGAAAGAAAAAGTTTACTGCAAACACAAAAAAATGATTATTCTTGAAAGATGCCTAAGATTTTGTTATTAATGAGGACACTGATTTTTCTTTGTATTTAAGTGATTCTCAGTATTATTCCTAGTGCAAAACCTACGAATTTGAATCCGTTCAATTTTGGTTCTGCACGTACAGGAGCAACCATGACATGACTTAGTACCAAAGCGCTGACCAATCATTCATTTAAAAGCAAAAAATTTTCTTGGAGCAAGAATATTTTCTATAGATGCATCGGTTTAAAGAATTTATGATATTTCTTATGAATTCTTCAGATCAATGAGCCGTTTCTTTGATACAAAGTCTTCTTTGCTGCACCGTGTGTATGGCGACCGGCTTGCAATTCATTAAAATCTTATATGCAGCTTTTGAAGCAATGATGCTGAGATCCATATATATCTGAAAGAAAAAGTTTACTGCGAGCACAACAAAAAAAGGATTATTCTTGAAGATGCCTAAGATTTTGTTATTAATGAGGACACTGATTTTTCTTTGTATTTAAGTGATTCTCGAGTATTATTCCTAGTGCAAAACCTACGAATTTGAATCAGTTCAATTTTGGGTCCTGTGCGCACAGGAGCAGCAAATATGACATAGTACCAAAGCACACGACTAATCATTCATTTAAAACAAAAAAATTTTCTTGAATAAGAATATTTTCTATAAGATAAATGGTTTAAAAAAGAGTTTATGATATTTCTTATGAATTCTTCAGATCAATGAGCAGTTTCTTTGATACAAAGTCTTCTTTGCTGCACCTGTATGTATGGCAACCGGCTTGCAATTCGTTAAAATCTTATATGCAGCTTTTGAGGCAATGATACTGAGAATCATATATGTATCTGAAAGAAAAGTTTACTGCAAACACAAAAAAAGGATTATTCTTGAAAAGATGCCTAAGATTTTGTTATTAATAGAGACACTGATTTTTTTCTTTGTATTTAATCGATTCTCAGTATAATTCCTAGTGCAAAACCTACAGAATTTGAATCAATTCAATTTTGGTTCTGTACATACAGGAGCAGCAAATATGACGCAGTACCAAAGCACACGACTAATCATTCATTTAAAACAAAAAATTTTCTTGAATAAGAATATTTTCTATAAGATAAATGGTTTTAAAGAATTTATGATATTTCTTATGAATTCTTCAGATCAATGAGCCGTTTCTTTGATACAAAGTCTTCTTTGCTGCACCTGTATGTGTGGCAACCGGCTTGCAATTCGTTAAAATCTTATATGCAGCTTTTGAAGCAATGATACTGAGAATCATATATATCTGAAAGAAAAGTTTACTGCAAACACCAAAAAAAAGGATTATTCTTGAAAGATGCCTAAGATTTTGTTATTAATGAGGACACTGATTTTTCTTTGTATTTAAGTGATACTCAGTATTATTCTAGAGCAAAACCTACGAATTTGAATCAATTCAATTTTGGTTCTGTACATGCAGGAGCAGCAAATATGACATAGTACCAAAGCACACGACTAATCATTCATTTAAAACAAAAAATTTTCTTGAATAAGAATATTTTCTATAAGATAAATGGTTTAAAGAATTTATGATATTTCTTATGAATTCTTCAGATCAATGAGCCGTTTCTTTGATACAAAGTCTTCTTTGCTGCACCTGTATGTATGGCAACCGGCTCGCAATTCATTAAAATCTTATATGCAGCTTTTGAAGCAATGATACTGAGAATCAAATATATCTGAAAGAAAAGTTTACTGCAAACACAACAAAAAAGGATTATTCTTGGAAGATGCCTAAGATTTTGTTATTAATGAGGACACTGATTTTTCTTTGTATTTAAGTGATTCTCGGTATTATTCCTAGTGCAAAACCTACGAATTTGAATCAATTCAATTTTGGTTCTGTACATACAGGAGCAGCAAATATGACTTAGTACCAAAGCACACGACTAATCATTCATTTAAAACAAAAAATTTTCTTGAATAAGAATATTTTCTATAAGATAAATGGTTTAAAGAATTTATGATATTTCTTATGAATTCTTCAGATCAATGAGGCCGTTTCTTTGATACAAAGTCTTCTTTGCTGCACCTGTATGTATGGCAACCGGCTTGCAATTCAATAAAATCTTATATTCAGCTTTTGAAGCAATGATACTGAGAATCAAATATATCTGAAAGAAAAGTTTACTGCAAACACAACAAAAAAAAGATTATTCTTGAAAGATGCCTAAGATTTTGTTATTAATGAGGACACTGTTTTTTCTTTGTATTTAAGTGATTCTCAGTATTATTCCTAGTGCAAAACCTACGAATTTGAATCAATTCAATTTTGGTTCTGTACATACAGGAGCAGCAAATATGACTTAGTACCAAAGCACACGACTAATCATTCATTTAAAACAAAAAATTTTCTTGAATAAGAATATTTTCTATAAGATAAATGGTTTAAAGAATTTATGATATTTCTTATGAATTCTTCAGATCAATGAGCCGTTTCTTTGATACAAAGTCTTCTTTTGCTGCACCTGTATGTATGGCAACCGGCTTGCAATTCATTAAAATCTTATATGCAGCTTTTGAAGCAATGATACTGAGAATCACATATATCTGAAAGAAAAGTTTACTGCAAACACAAAAAAAAGGATTATTCTTGAAAGATCCTAAGATTTTGTTATTAATGAGGACACTGATTTTTCTTTGTATTTAAGTGATTCTCAGTATTATTCCTAGTGCAAAACCTACGAATTTGAATCAATTCAATTTTGGTTCTGTACATACAGGAGCAGCAAATATGACATAGTACCAAAGCACACGACTAATCATTCATTTAAAACAAAAAATTTTCTTGAATAAGAATATTTTCTATAAGATAAATGGTTTAAAGAATTTATGATATTTCTTATGAATTCTTCAGATCAATGAGCCGTTTCTTTGATACAAAGTCTTCCATTAAAATCTTATATGCAGCTTTTGAAGCAATGATACTGAGAATCATATATATCTGAAAGAAAAGTTTACTGCAAACACAAAAAAAGGATTATTCTTGAAAGATGTCTAAGATTTTGTTATTACTGAGGACACTGATTTTTCATTGTATTTAAGCGATTCTCAATATTATTCCTAGTGCAAAACCCACGTATTTGAATCAATTCAATTTTGGTTCTGTACATACAGGAGCAGCAAATAAGACATTTTCGACGTTTCTCATCAAGCACTATCCATTGGCATCGAAAAATTGCGAAAAAAACGGAAAAAAATTTTTAAAAATTGAATTCTGGGGGAGTATTTTGATTTCTGGGGGAGTATTTTGGTTTCTGGGGGGTGCATACCCCCCGCGAACCCCACGCCCAGGTGTGGTTGCAACCCGTTGCTGCGCTACATACTTAGCAGAGGTCGAAAAACGCATTTCAGCTCAGAAGTTTTGTGCAGTGTAGGTGTTCATCAATTTTGAGTTTTTTTGGACTTAATTCAGAACCGAGATTTTGCCAATTTGCGGAAATTTTAACTGTCCTAATTAAAAATTAGAGTGCTATTTTTACAAAATTTTCGGGGGTTCTGCTCTGAACCTCGCTGGGGGCGCTTGAGCGCGACACCCCAGAGCCCCAGCCGTACAATCTCGTTCTACATGTTGAAAGAGATTTTTAGGAGGACAGAAAAGGTAAAAGGATCAGGAATTTTTAAAAATTTTCGGCGCTTCGCGCCGTAGTTGAGTTTATCTGCTATGTATGATTTAAGCGGTATAAATTGAGTTTAAAGAGTAAAAACGTCAAAATTTTCCGGCGCTTAGCACCGCCGATTATTGTCTTAGGGCGGTAAAATATGACTGAATTTCTTGATGTTTTGCGTCACTTATGATTTCCGAACTGTTTGTCAATAAAAAGGCGTAAATTCTACATGAAAACAGTAAAAATTTCGAAAATTTTTGGCGCTTGCGCCATTGGCTCCTCTACAATCAGTGCGCCATAGAAAACCGTTATGAAAAAACTGTGGAAGAATACGAAAAAGCGAGAACGATTAGTGATTAAAATTGAAAGTAATGCTAAATTGCTAAACCATGTTTGAACTTGGAATGAAAATGAAATGTTGAAAATAACCAGCTTTATTAGTATGCTCTACAAACAAGTGTAGGTATCGTTTTTATCCTCTTCAAATTGGTAAGTAACCATGCAATGTTAATTGTTAATCTTCAACCCCGACCCCGAAAATCGGGGTTTTTCATCCCCGACCCCGAAAACCGGGGTTTTTCATCCCCGACCCCGACCCCGATCGGGGGTGAAAATCTGACCCCGTACGATCACTGGTTCAATTATATATGCGCATAATTTTCAAAAATAAAAATTAGCCCTCGCCGAAAACGGCCACACCAACGAAAACGAAATGAAGCTACAAAACACGCCCACATTATATGCAACTGGTTCCTATGTCGACTGCCCTCGCCACAGCACCAGTCTGTCGACCCAGATGGAAACTTAAGTCAAGATTATGTAAGTGAAGGAAAACCTGACGAGCGATTTTTCTTATGGAATCATGAGCCACTTTCGCGAAAACAGCATTTCGCAATTCGTTGAATAGTGAAGCAAAGATGCGGGCTAAGCCATCTAAAAAAGGAACATAGAGGGAGTAGAAAAATTTTAAAAACGAAGGAAAATTTTGAAAAAATTTTAAAACATCTTTCAGTTTAGTTTATTTTATGCTCATAAAAAAATTCTACCGCTTAAACTATTTGTATAAATGATTTATCATCATCCAGTCCATGAGCAATTCATTAAATTTTCGTATGCGTTCAGCCTTTGTGCTCAGAGAAGAAAATCAACAAGCAAATTTGCGATTCGGCGCGAAATGCCGAAAAAATTTGTCACGTTCTCCATGTCTAACTCAAATTTGAGTAGTTTAAAAGACGAAACGTATACAGAAACAATTAATCCGGTGCGAAGCGTCACAAAATTATGCATTTACTAGCTGAAAAGAAATCAAAAAAACGTGTTTTGATGTTAAATGCAATTCGAGAATTTTTCAGTCCATCCTTTAAGGGACCGTTGCGAGAAACAAAAAAAAATTTCGTTTGAAGAAGGGCCACTGCCCCCTGCCCCCATGACTACGAGCTTGCATACACGCACACCTGGGCAAACGATAAGATTCGATTCAAAGAGAAAAAAGTCAAACAAAGATGATGGCAAAACCTCTAGCTTAGTAAATCAGTAAAACTATGAATCTAAATGCATTTATCTCACACCTGGGCATAGGGGTGAGAGGGGGTATTACTCCAAAGTAAGGTTTTGGAAAATAGAGTACTGTCAGGCGATTTTTAGAAAACGAAAAGGTGCTGCAAGACAATTTCACATCTTACTGCGAAAAAAGGCCGAAAATTCTACCTAAAAACGGAGAAAATATAAAAAAATTTTCTGGCGCAACGCGTCTTTTTGATTAACTTTTGTATTTTTCATCGCTAAAAACCCATAAATTTTCAAGGCTTCAGAGAAACTCAGAGTACCGCACATAAAGTGCTACTGTATGTACATCATACATGAGCATAGGGAAGAAGGTAAGGATGGGGGGTTACGCCCCTGAGCTTTTTTGCTGAAAAACCATCGCTATATAGGCTGTTTGGGCTCAGAAAATTAGCTATACAGCCTTTTTAGGCTGAGAAAACTAGCTATGTATATAGTCTTTTTTAAGCTCAGAAATGCTATTTAGTTGTCTTCCCTGAGTTTTAAGAGGACATATAGCTATTTTTCGATTTCAAAAAAAGGATTAATAGCTATATTTAGTTCAAAAGAACTATATATTCATAGCTATGAATCCAAAAAGGCTATATAGCTAGTTTTCTGATACCAAAAAGGCTATTTAGCTAATTTTCTGACCTCAGAAGGAACGAAGCACATAGCTATCTAGCAATTTTCGGTCTTCAACCCCTGAAAGTTTGACCTTGCGCACCTATGCTGTACATAATGGGATAGTACATTAAAATTCACAAATACAAAATGTACAATGATTTTTAGGGACCATCTTTGTACATAAAACGAAGAGCAAAATTTGCTGTATGGCCGTTCCTAGATTCCCCCTCTGGTCACCTTTACTTTGCCCACGTATGATTTCCCTTCATGAATTTCAATGATAGTTTTTCTAATTTCAAAGCATTCGGAAGCATTCGCTGGCAAAAACGGACTAGGAAGCATAGCTTGTTTCCAGAAAGATAAGAGGCACAAGTTACAAGACGCAATAACTGACAAGACGTTATGTATGCATGTACACAAATTATCAAAGCGCTACTTATGATAAATCATATTTAAAATAGCTGATATGATTAATCTCGTTAGCTTTTTACAATTCATCTGAGGCTATCTTATAGTGAGATTCTTGAAAAGTATGTATAAGATAGTGCACTGTGCAGGGAAAGATGGAAAATCGCATTTTATTTGAATAACTTCACATTTTTTAGGCTTCCAGTCGCACTCGTACGTACTTATGTAAATTATTTTCCGCACTTTTACCACAGAGGCGACCAAAAATCGACAATCTTCACAGCATTGAGGAAAAAAATACAAGAAACTAGGCTACAATTTTTTACTTCAATCGTACATAATTTTAATCTAAGTGAATTAAGCAATAATTTCTGAGCGTTCAATTTTTGTGACTCCATAAAAGTTTGTATAATCTGAGCATAGAATGAATGACTTCTTATTGAACTATAAAAATATCTGTGCTTAGTGCTTTGTTATCATAAATTAATTAATTTTTGCTCCCTATCCTAAAAGAAACATGAATTTTTATTCAGAAATTTTGAATTCAATAACCCTAATTGGATAGAGCTACATATGCCTTAATAGTTTCTGAGAGTCCTCCCCTCTTAGAATAATCCTGGATATTGGATTAATTCGATCTATTAAATATTCAAACTTATCTTTGAATAAGTTAGCAGCGTTTCATGTGAAACTGTGCATATGCTGACGATCGAGTCAAAATTTCTGCTGCTTATCAAATCATCGATTATGAAATTTTTTAGAAAGTTTTGCTATGGAATGGAGGCCGTGCAGCACTTACATCCAGTTACTAAAGCTAATCCCGTGAGGACACCTACGACGACGGCTTGTTCGTTAAAATTGGTATTAGACTTGTTGTAGGAATCAATTACTTCTTTAAACAGAAGTGGTACGGAAATATTAAGCATCTGAAAAATGAATTATCAAGAAACAGCGCAAAAAAAATTAAAAATTGCCGTAATTATAAAGCACATGTACGAGTATTACAGTTGAAATTTCGAAAAAAATTCACATTTTCCCAGCGATGTATGTTTTGTACAAGGTCCATTCTACAACTACAAAGAATATACCTAACCCAAACTCATTGTACATATGTACATACAGGCCCGTATCCAAGGATTTTATTTCGGGAGGGGGTTTGAGGCGAGATATCTTGAGAACCTTTAGGAGAGAGGCGAAAATAAGGGCAATTTTGAGTGTATCTCGGCTAGCCGTATCCGATGGTGAAGGAAAAATTGTTTAAAAAATTTTGAAAATTTTTTAATTTACTTTAAATAGATAAAGAGCAAATTAATCGTTTGAGCTATCTGCACAACTGACTTCTCATCATTCAATCGACGAATTATTTCTCATCTCCTATCTTCTTTGGATTTAATCAATCTGCTTTACAGAGAAAACCAATACAGATAATAAATAATTCGCGCAAAGCGCCGAAAAAATTGACATATTCTGCATATCAAGCTCAAATTTAAGCGATTCTGAGCGGGCTAGAAGACAAAAACAGACAAACAATAGATCCGGGGCGAAGCGCCAAATAAATTTAATTATCTCTATGTCAAAACTCAAATTTGAGTTGTTTCGAGTGGGCTAGAAAAAACTAAAGCCGAAAAATGAATCCGGCGCAAAGCGCCGGAAAAAATTGACATGCTCTCCATGTCTAAATCAAATTTGAGCGTTTTGCGCGGTTAAGAAGACAAAATTATACATAAACAATAAATCAAGCGCGAAGCGCCGAAAAATTTTGAGTTTACTGGCTTAAAAAAACGCTAAAACATGTTTTAGAGTTGTTGTAGACTGACTTCGCCAGTTTTCCATTTTTCCTTTTGGGGACCCTAGGAAGAAACAAAAATTTTTTTCAACTTCATGGAGGGGGAGGGCGGCTCCCCCCTGAAGACAGGCATGTGTACATACATATATATTATATTTTTGAGTACTAATACGTAAATCAGTGATCGTATTGGGATCACGACCCCGAAAAACCCCGGCCTAAACCCCGACCCGGACCGGGGTCATGATTTTTCGAGTCGGGATTGAACCTTTTTTTCGGAGGTGAAATATAGCATTTTATTTGTTGGTACATAGAAGAATTGTATAAATAGCAAATAAATTCGGAACAAGGGCGATTCATTCACCAGCAAAATTAATATGTTAAAGTCGATATTCGCGATATTTCATAAAAAGTACGCCTGGTCGCCATGTTGTTAAGACGTACATACATGTTCGCAGATTTTCCATTATGAAGTGCGCCGAAATTACTGCGGAATCACAGGCGTAGCCGGGGGGAATGGAGGCACATGCCCCCGGAATTTTTCAGAAATTATGTTGATTTTTCTGGCGCAATGTGTCCAGAACATTGAGATTAAAAAGGCACAAACGTCAAAATTTTTCGGCGCTTCGCGCCGAGTCATTATTATTTATTGTTATACAGATCCAATGAATTTAAAAGCTCGAATCTGTTAAAATAATCCAGCACTTCGCAGCACTTTAGTGATTTAATGCACTATCAGTTCATTGAATGAAACTGCACATGCATGTTGAACATAATAGTAAAAGTGCGAAAATGTTTGCGTACCAATTTCTCTATCCTCTGCTTTGTTTATCTTTCTTTACAAGGACACATAATTCTATTTTAAATGAAAGGAAAAGCCAAATTTCCTTGTGTTTTTGCGCATTTTCTGTTTTCTGAACTAGTTAATAAGAAGGCCACAAATGGGCCTGAAAATCGTAAGAACAAAATTCTCATTGAAACATCTTTCAATGACTTGTTGGTTGCGACCCGTTGCTGCGCTACATACTTAGCAGAGGTCGAAAAACGCATTTCAGCTCAGAAGTTTTGTGCAGTGTAGGTGTTCATCAATTTTAAGTTTTTTTTGGACTTAATTCAGAACCGAGATTTTGCCAATTTTCGAAAATTTTAACTTTACTAATTAAAAATTAGAGTGCTTTTTTACAAAATTTTCGGGGGTTCTGCTCTGGACCTCACTGGTGGTGCTTGAGCGCGCCACCCCAGACCCCCAGCCGTACAATCTCGTTCTACATGTTGAAAGAGATTTTCAGGACAGAAAAAGTAAAAGGATTAGGAATTTTTAAAAATTTTCGGCGCTTCGCGCCGCAATTAGTTTATCTGTTCTTTATGATTTAAGCGGTATGACTTGAGTTTAAAGAGTAAAAACGTCAAAATTTTCCTGCGCTTAGCACCGCCGATTATTGTCTTAGGGCGGTAAAATATGACTGAATTTCTTGATGCTTTGCGTCACTTATGATTTCCGAAGTGTTTGTCAATAAAAAGCGTAAATTCTACATGAAAACGGTGAAAAATTTCGAAAATTTTCGGCGCTTCGCGCCATTGGCTCCTCTACAATCAGTGCGCCATAGAAAAACGTTATGAAAAAAGTGTGGAAGAATACGAAAAAGCGACAGCGATTAGTGATTAAAATTGAAAGTAATGCTAAATTGCTAAAACCATGCTTGAACTTGGAATGAAAATAAAATGTTGAACATAACCAGCTTTATTAGTATGCTCTACAAACAAGTGAAGGTATCGTTTTCATCCTTTTCAAATTGGTATGTAATCATGCAATGTTAATTGTTAATCTTCAACCCCGAACCCGACCCCGACCCCGAAAACCGGGGTTTTTCATCCCTCGACCCCGACCCCGATCGGGGGTGAAAATCTGACCCCGTACGATCACTGACGTAAATACAATACATTGCCTACATATAGCTTAGTAATGCGTTTTGTGCGTTTAAAGCCTTTAGAAGTTTACTTATGTAAGCCAATCTATATGTCTAAAACGACAAAAATTCAAGAATTTATGAATCCGAAAGTTTTTTGATATTTTTAACGTTTGTAAGTGAAAATTGCGATATTTTTTAGTGATAGATACCTATGCAGTTCGAAAAACTTGATTAGCGCAGAGGCTAAAAAATTTCGTCATTATTACTATCTGGAACACAATCTTGAGGTTATATATAGACAAACAAAATAGAAAATTACGGCATTGCTCAAAAACAATATTTACATTATATCGTGATGTTCAAGTAAAAAAATTTCAGCATGTTTTAAGCTTTATAACTCAATTCTCGGAGCCACAGACGGTTCTGTCATTTTAATTCATACTTGGGATTTTAAGGGCGAAAAGAACAAGTGTTTACTCAATTCTGAAGAAAATTTTCAAAATTTTTTGACCATTTTTTACCGTTTTGCCACCCCCTGAAAAAATCGTCGTAGATATGCAAAAATTATAACGAAACGTTTTTGTACATCCGGCAAAATTCTGCCTGATACATAAAAAAGGATTGGCTCTCAGCCGTCTTTGAAAGAGACGTAGGCGGGCAATCGTCGAATTATCGACCACAATCAGTAAATATTAAATTATATATCCTCAATTTCTGACTTTAAAGTGATAAAAGAAAGACACAATTTGTTAAAAAGTTAAGAGCAGAAAAAAGACTAGAAAGCCTATTTCCCATCTTTTCGCCTTTTCATCAAGAAGCCGAAATAGTAAAAAACTTTTGAATTTATATATCATTATGTAACAGAAGAGTTGCATAGAACACCAATACCGCATGAAACACCGGTTCACTGTAGCACCTATTAGCGATTTTCAGATATTTACTACTGAGTGAATCACAAAACTTGAATCAAATTTTGACTCAATCAATAACGACAAAAAAACATCAAGAATACGAAGTAAAGGATGTTCCAAGCCCTGGTCCCGGACTGGGGCAAGGTTTGCCCTGGGCTGGGGTTAAACAGTTATAAGTAAGAGTAAAAATCATAAATTTACTTCTAAAATCAATCTAGGCAATTGTAGGGAAGCACACAAATAGTCTGTTTAAGACTACTAACGAACTATAATAGAAAAATTTGATAGTTGGACTGTTTCTGTAGCAAAAACGTAGACTTACACCTATTCAACTTATGCGATTTAAATTTAGTGTATTTGCCTTACTTTTATCAAAGTGATAGAAACTCAAAATCTAACTGCTGAATAGCAATTTATTCAATCAGCTAACGTATTCGTGATTTTTTATTTACTTTTATACATAGTTCATCTCTCAAACACGATTTTTTTGTATTCGGCAAAGATTTTTCGCGATGTACAAGGACTTTTGGGGACCGTCTTTGTACATGTACAAAGATTTTTTGGAAGACAAAAACTGCAAAAAAGGTTCGAAATTCGCAAAAATTCTCGGCGCTCCGCGCCGAAATGAGCAATTGTGTGTTCTATATATTTTTATAATTTCAGAAATTGCATTTTGAAAGGAAAAATGCCGAATTTTTTGGCGCTTCGCGCCGTTTTGAGACGATTATTACTGATTTTTGCCCTCAGAAAACTAGAAATTGCTAAAATACGTAACCAAACGTCGAACAACTCTGTTTTTGCCACACTAAAATCGCTACTGTACCATATTATAGTACACAAAAATTTGTGTGTACGAAATGTACAAAGACTTTTAGGGACCATCTTTGTACATGTAAAAACGGACCTTGTACAAAAAAAACACTGCTCTCAAAGTAAATAGCCTAAATCAGAAGATGCATTAATTTTTATTTTATTCTGTTAAATCTTAAATGTAACTCATACGATGTGTTAATCCTGGCCGAGAAAATTGATTGAATGATCCGCTTCGGAAGGAAAATGACTTATTTGCTATGATTGCACTTAGTTGGGCCCTGACCTAAAATCGTCTGTGCTCTTACTATTTTGAACCAAGTAATAATTTTTTGGCCAAAATTCAAAATTTTACGAGAATTTCGGAATTCAAGCTTGTGCTGCCCTGAAAATTTTACGCCGTAGCCACAATTTTGACAACGAAAAGATGCTTAAAACTCGTAAATCAACATTCTTAGCGTAGCAGAGCTGGATGGAAGACATGGACAATTTTAAATAAGCGGTGTAAATCCAAGAACTACTTAAGATGCAATTTGATTTTTTTGCTTAGAACTCATGGCTCATCAAAATTTCGCTCTTACCAAAGGAAAAAATGAAGATCTGCCTAAACTTTAAAATGTATGCTATGAGCTGAAATATTAATTTTGAATGATTCTTCTACAGACGTGGTAACCACAAAGCGTTACAGAAAATTTTTATTTATTTGTTGATGACTAATATCGTTTATTGAGCTTGGATAACTGTCTGATGTGAATATTCTATTATAGACTCGAAAATTTTCTTGCAAGTCTCGGCTTCGTCCTCGGAAATAGCTGTACAATTATGAATTTTTGAGACTCTAAAGGTAACGTCACATCTAAGACTAGGCGCTAATAATTGTAATCATTTAAATTAACTGATTCAGAATCAGAAGCATCATTGATACTTTTCAAAAAGTTTTTGTTATTCTTCCAGTTTTTAATTTAATAATTTGAAGCCTTTTTAAGATTATAATTCTTTAATTAATACCTTCTTCGCTTTTATATTAATACGTGCCTTTGCAAAAAATATCATTATAAATACATTATATATAAAAATATATAAAATACCAAGTACCATGAACACATATAGGGTCGGCATATGTTGTGTTCACAACATCTGCCCCGGCCCCGGCTAAAAAGTCTGCTCCGGGACATCCCTAATACGCAGGCCCGTACATATCTCTGGGGAATCGGGGAGCTTCGGACCCCGAAAAATCCAAAAAAAATCGGAAAAATATGACTTTTTAAACGTTATTTTGTGCCATTTTTGGGCTTAGTCCCCCTCCCCCAAAAAAATTGGTGTTGGTCCCCACCCCCAAATAGGGCGGCCAGCTACGTGCCTGCTAATACGAAGCGTACAAAAATTTCGGTGACAAACCTTTTTACAACCGTAAACAGTCTTCAGGATTTGGGGGTTCGATCTCCCGCAGAAATTGTTCCTTCCACTCCGAACTAATACATACAACACAAAAAATTGTCACCCATCCGCAAAAACATTGAATTTTGAGAGAATAGCTATAAATTTAACCAATTTTTCATCATTTGGAAAAAATTTTGCGAATTTTCAGTGATCCCCACAGCCAGCCCCGTATCTAGGATTTTTTAGGGGGGAATCGCAAACTTTGAAGTCGGGTATCTCGAGAACTATTAGGAGGGCCAAAATAAAGGCATTTTTGAACGTTTCTCGACGACCTCGATAAAATTGGCATTCAATTCATTGAAAACTTTTCAAATTTTGTATTTATATTAAATCTTTGTATTTCAAAACAAAACAACAGAAACTTAACTTTGAGACAGTTTTAAGCGAATAATGAAGGCAGAAAGTGCACTATATAATAAATCCAGCACAAAGCGCCGGAAAATTTACACGTTGTCATGCTGCTATACTCAATTATGCACCTTTTTAAAGAGAAGAAATGTAATAAATTTGATTTCACGGATGATTTTACTTCGAAAAAGATTAAAATACGCAGTAAAGAGTAATTTTGATCAAATTAATGGCGCGAAGCGCCGAAAATTTGAGCATTTTCGCGCTGGAAAACGTCAAAACCTATATTGTTTCATATAAAAAATTCTGAAAACAATTTCAGGGGATTTCCCCCGTACACACCCCCCTCTGGATTTGGACCACCCTTACAGCAGGCATGCACAACATGGGATTTCAGGAAGGTGAAATTTTAAAGTGCCTTTTGATCCCAAAATGATTGGTACGCGTCAAAAAACATCATTTTTCGGCGTTTCTGGCAATGCTCTATCTTTCTAGAGCATTAAAAACATTAAAAAATTTGAAAAAATCAAAAAAGTCAAAACAAATTGAACAAAATATTATCAAAGCGTAAGTAAATTGCGCGAAGTGCAGAAAGTTTAACATTGTTGGAGCAAAAAGGATAGCTAAAATCGCTTAAAACAGCATCTTTTTAGTGAAAAAATTCTCAAGGATAGAAGTGAAAATTTTTCTAGAGGAGGGTTGAAACCACAAACTCCCCTCCCCTAGATCATGTATGCCACATACACTGATCATGCACATGCATGACTGCTACCGTCTTTAACGATACGCTATGCATGTATATACAGCATTCTCGACTTACAAAGCGAATTGAGAATAGACGATCGTTTTTCACCAAATTTTATGCTTCAAAATATTGATCTGACTGACTGAATTATTGCTTGTGACTAAGGATGCCATTCAAGCATACATGTAACGGCTCAAAATTTTGGGAGCGGGGTCCCGGCCATTTTAGGGGGGGGGGGTAAAAGACCTTCAAATTTTGGCCAAAACGGCCAAAAAACACCTAAAAAGTTCAATTTTTTGCAAAAAATGGGGAGGTCAAAAATTTTCTGGCTAAGAGGGATGGGGGCGGCCAACTTTTGGTAGAGGGATCCCCATCCCCCCTTACATCGTATGCATTCAAGAGTACATATTAATACTGCAGATACTATATTAGCACAAAACAGTTCAAGAATGAATGACCTCTTTGTTCAAAAAAGCTAGACAGCATTATCTAAAAATTTGCATGTTTTCGTCCAAATATCAGGTGGAGAAAAAATTTCAGATTTTACAGGGATCAGGAACAGCCGACTTTGGATGGGGGATTCCTACTCAATCACAATAATATGTATGCGGTGGATATATGTATCTATGTGATTACCTTCCGCACTTATAAGCAAGGACATAGCAATACAGACGCGAATTTTTATTCTATGTTCTCCATGGGGCCACACGTAGGCCAGCAATTTTTTGACCAAGGCAATAGAACCGGTTTTCTTCTCACCATTTTCCAGAAATCTGGTCAGTGACGACACGTACACTAAACGAAGGGATGTGTGATAACGGCATGCGTTCGGTTTGGCTTTGAGCAAAACGCTCTCCTAGAGAAAAAATGAAATTGGCCTCCGAAATTTAATTCGTGCATATAGGCAGTGGACACTCGATTATTACATAACAAACATTAGACAAAGTTAGGTACCTCGTACAATTATGTATATTGAGTAAACAGAGCATGCATATGACGTCGTTACTGATAAAATGTTAAGACTGGGGTGAAACAGAACAAGCTTACATTTGAAGAATTGAAAATAATCATTCACTTTCAGAATTTATCGCGCAACTTTTCCAAAGAATACTTAATAGCTGCAGACAGACGATGGATAAGTTTTTTAAAAAATCGATGCTTTATACAGTATATGTACTTCCAAACAAGGAAGATTCATATCGAAATTATGTCCTTACTCCGATTCGAAACCCGTAACAAATGAACCTTCTTTCAGACGAAAACGACAGGCGGCCATGCTTATTTCGCAACAGTCGTTTGCGAAGCTGAAAGTACCAAAAAGATCACTTTGATTCATTAAGATTCAAAAGTTACGTAATTAAGAATAATTAGTAAGAGTATTTAACGAAACAGATACGATGAGTGTAAAATGTCAACTTACAGTGAATTTTAGTACATCATGTGCCTGACGCATGAGGCAATCTTTAGATGATGAACAAAAAATCCGGACAATAGCATTGCATGAAGCTTTATTCACATACTAAATTGCAGATCCGAGAGAGCTAAAACACAATGGACAGTTATAAAAAAATTATAAAAATCGGGAATAAAGCGCTTCAAGTTTAGGCGAGTATTGACAAAACTGTAAAACTTTTTCAAATTAGAACCATTTTTAGTAAATTTTCTTCCTCTTTACAGCAAAAATGAAGCTACCGCATCATTCACATCATTACAGATGTTTTTGTATTGATTTTTCAAATTCGGATTTTTTCTTAAGATTTCTCCATATTTTTAACTTTTTCTTTGAAGACACAAAATATTTTTGGAAAACTTTTTATTTTTAATGGGATGCTTCCTAAAAGGAACATGGGATTTGATGGCTTCAAGTTAAATTAGTAGAAAAAGCTTCATAAAAATCAGTCAATGTTTACACAGTTTGAAAAAACATCAGGCCAGCTTATTATGGATAAATCACGAATAATCGAGTTATAATCAGCTCTTTTTAAAGTCGAGGTTTCGTGTGTTATGATTTTCCTTAAGTTCTATAGGAATGGATATATTGAACTCATCTGAATCGTGATCACTAGATGCAAAAGGTGGCAAATGTTGTATATCAAATATGGATGACTTGTCCGAGCAAAAAACTAAATCCAGTATATTATTACCTAATGTTGGTTGACGTATGAACTGGTGTAATCCGACCTGATTCACAAAATCGAAAAAATGTGAAGAGATACTATTTTCAGCAAGTAAAAAATGTTTGTTCCATTTTATTTCTGGACAGTTAAAATCCCCTAATAAAACGATGATCCTAGGAGTTCTACAAGACCATTCTAAATATTCGAGAAGTTGGTTGTTCATTTCATTATTCAGCAATGGACTTCTGTAACAGAGCACAAATCGATATTTTGTATTGAGAACGTCAAAATCACAAACAACGGTTTCTTGTTACATATAAATGTCAGGAATGTTCAAATTTTTGAGTTTTAGCTTATTATTGTATATGATTGCAACACCACCTCCAACTCTATTTTCACGATCATGGCGGATAACACTATAATCAAAGTTTAGCAATAATAAGGAATCTGGAAAAGAATCGTTAAGCCAAGACTCTGTAATAAATATGAGGTTGTAAATCGACTGAGAGAGTAACCAATGAAGTTGACCGATTTTATTACCTAAACTTCTGGCGTTAATTAGTATGCATTTCAATGATTGGCGAACAGGGAGACCCGTATTTTGAGGTATAAGTGTTTTATTGACTTTTTCTAAATTAACATTAGTTTCAGGTTTTTTAGTAGTGCCAGAAAATTTGAAAGGGACGTACGTTTTCAATGATTAATAAAATTGGACGAATACAATGAAAAACTAGCGAATGGCTCGTCTTACAAATTATGGCCTTGCGCTTATAATCAATATAATGAGAATCCTGATCAAACACTTTCAACTTACCGCGCAAATTTCGCCCATCCACCCGCTGTTGAAAGGTGAGATCCGGCCTGGCGCGCAAATCCTTGTACTCGAGATCCTCTAATTTCACAACTTTGTTTATGTATGCGATAAAAGCGTCCCTCACCTTTGACGTGGCACAGATCACCTTCAAAAAACGTGGACTACCGTCCTCGTTGGCCGGCCCATCTCGGAAAACGTGCCGGATGTCAAAAGGCGTGACGGAATCGTATCCCTCGCTCGTGCTGATGGACATCAACTTCCGGACAGAGGTCAGGTCGTCGGCCGAGTCGGGCAGCCCGAAAAGAACCGCTTTGTGTCGCTTCATCTGCGCCTCGAAAACCGACTCCACCGTTTGGGCGAGCACCCTGCTGTCGTATGGCGGAAGGGATGCTGGCTGGGCCATGGGGAACAAGGGCGGCGGTCGAGCGGTTGGAAGCGGCGGCAGTTGTGTTTGTGCTGGAAAAGGACTGTTGTTAGCAATGGAAAAATTGAGTTTAGTGTCTAGTTTTACCTCTCGTTCACGGAAGCGGGCCTCCATGTCATCCATACGTTTTTCCATGGAAATCAGGTGATCTATCTTGGGTACGCAATTCGGGCAGAAGAATTTCGTGGATTTGGCGCCGCATTTTTTGAGCGCGTTGTAGGCAGCCTGGTCCAATCCCATGCACTTCGGGTGTCCCCACAGGTCGCAATAGTCGCACTTGACGCCCGCCGAGCGATCACTGGCCTTAAATGAATTGCTGCACAAATGGCACTTTTCGGCCGATTTGGACGTTGTATCCGCAGCTTTATCGATCTTTGGCGAATCGACCGGTTTGGAGTTTAAGCTCGGCATGATTAATAATATCGGAGTCCCTTGATAGATAAACCATTAATAATTTGATACATTAATAATTTGATACATAAACCATTAATGATTTGATCTATCTGAAAAATTGGTACCTGTGGATAAAAAACCCAAAAAACCCAAAACCCAGTGATTTTTTACACCCAAAAACCCAGATTCAAAAAACCTAGCCTTGCCAAACCTGGGTATAAGGATTGAGAGTGAAAAGTCGGTATATACTGTTGTTCTTCGTCACTTGAAAAGCAAAAAAGTGAAATCCTACCAGAATATAAATAATTACCTGTGCTGAAGTGTGTCTCAGAGAATGAATCTAGTTAGCTCGACATCTGGCCTCCTCCAATTATTTTCAGAAGTTAAATAACTTCCGTATTTTGATATAAAAACTTCAATAATTATGACCGATAAAATAAAAACATTACTGGACACAATTCTGCTTTAGCTAACCTAAGAGTAGAGACTAAAAAGCTAAATGCGTGCAAAAGAAAAATTAAAAAATGGGCAGTAATTATTTACAGTCATCTGCAAATAATTTGCATTAGATGCTTGTGCCCATAACTCAAAATCCTGACGTGATAAAAAATCTGAAAACAGATCTGAGATTAGCGTATAAAACTGATCTAGATAAACCTTTCTCCTGTGAATAAAACATGTGCAGCAAATAGAAATCGGCCTGTAATTTCTCACTAAAGCTGTGTCACCTTTTTTGAAGACTGGGGTTACATTTGCCAATTTCCATAAATTGGGGATAGTGCTAGTCAAAAATGAAACATTAAAGATACTAGCTAAAGGCTCAGCAAGATAATTTGAAAGTTTTTTCAAGAAAAAATGACAGAGTCCATCGGGACCAATAGAAAAAGAACCTTTTATTTGATTTAAAACCAGTTGCACGTTCCAAGCGTCAAAATGAATGGTTTGCAATGCAAAACCAGTCATCGAATCTAAAAAAGGAAGATGATTATTATCAACAGAAAAAACAGAAGAAAAGTAGTTATTAAACAAATTTACCTTTTCTAAAGGATCAGAAACGATTTTGTGGTCATGAAAAAGAGGTGGAAAAGAGCGATGATTATTCAACCGATTATTGACAAATTTATAAAATGATTTCAAACTTTTGTCAGAAAGAAGATTAATTTCTTCAGAAGCAGAGAAATTTTTAATTTCAAAAATCCAATTTTTTACAAAAAGATTTATATTTGATTTTTGTATCGGTGGAGTGATAAAGTTTATGTTTCTTCCAAAGCATACGTTTTTTAGTTAACATTCTTTTAATTAGTTTGGGATATTTACGTTTCATGGGCTTGGGGTGAGTTAATGGGACAAATGCATAAATTAAAGAGTGAAGCACTCCAACAAACAAATTATACATATCATTTACATTAGAACAGGTATCAAAAAGATCAGGCCAAGAAATCTGAGACAGTGCTAGACCTAACGCATTAAAATCAGCTTTACGAAAGTTAAAAAAGATGATCTAGGATTTTGGACTGGCATCAAAAGACAATCAAATATAATTGAATTATGGTCACTATTAGAAAAAGGAATATCAACTTTTACGTTAGAAATTTGATCAGATGCAAAGAGAAGATCTAATATATTATTATCATGAGTATTTTCTGTTATTAATTGATGTAAACCAGTGCCCGAAAGTGTGTCGAAAAATAGAGTATTAAGATTATCAGTAGGAACCGAACTTATCCACCAATTGATTTTTGGCAAATTAAAATCTCCTAAGATTACAAAAGGGAAAGGAACAGAACAAGCCCATTCAATACATCTACATAAAATTTCAGCATAAGCTAGATCAAAATCAGGGGTCGGTAAACCAAAATAAATCTGATCTTTCTATCAGAATCAAAAATATCAGTTATTAGAATTTCGGGAGCTTTAAAAGCGGGTGGCGGATTTATTTGAATAGCATTAAAAGAAGTTTTAAGAAATAAAGCTACACCCCCACCACGTTTACCGTTTCGATCACAGCGGAAAATGCGATAATTTTTGCCAGGGCACAATAATCCATCGGAAATATCAATATGGAACCATGTTTCAGAAAAAATAGAGCATCAAAACTTTCTTCATTCAGCAAAAAATGTAAGTTGCTAAGTTTGTTCAAAAGACTTCGAGCATTAGCATAAAAACATTGAAATTTTAAATAATCTTGGGGCGCGGATACCTAATGAGCGAGTCGCGGGCTATTAATATTTACATTAGGTTTACATTTAACGCAATCAGCACGAAAATCAATGTATAGTCCTTGTTCACCTCGAGATTTGCGATCATTCAGCTCATAAACCAGTTCGCGTTGCCGTTTTTGTTGTAGAAAAGATAGGTCAGGACGACAACGTAGACGCGAAAGTGGGCCTTTGGATTGGACACGGACTGTCTTATTAATCAATGAGATAAAACGATGCCTTGCCTGAGCCGAAGTCAGGCAAACTTTGACAAATTGAACGCGATTATCGTGAATGGGACCATCACGAAAGACGTGAGTAACGTCGGACGACACTAGATCATGACCGTCAGAATGAGAGTCGATTAGAGATTTTACCTGATTTATGTCCTCGACACTGTTCGATAAAGGCAAATTGAATAAAACGGCATTGCACTTTTTAGAATCCTTTCAATCGCATCATTTATCATGGCAGACAAATCGTTTTTATCATAATCAATAGAACAATTTCGTGAACGTTCAAGGCGATCAATTTTATTTTGTAAGTCAGCAAGCTGAGTAGCAAAATTGTCTAAACGTTGTTCAATATGCAGATATTTTTTCACAATCGGTCTACAATGGAAACAATAGAAAGTGGAATGAGGCTTTGAATAAGTTTCATAGTCATGATCGTCAACTTTTAAGCATGAAGTATGACCCCAGTGTTCACAAAAATCACATAATAAAGCAGTATCGTCATCAGTGACTAACTTGTAGCAAATAACACAGTCGGCAGAATTTTCATTTGCAGCATTTAATACAGCAAAGTTAGACGTACGTGATGGTGACCTGGCACTTAAACTGGTATCAATATTTTTCGAAGCAAAATTTCTTTTACCCATGGTAAAATCAAAGAAATACGTAGGCAGAATTGCAATATTGATCAAATTTAGTTAAAATAACACATTGCGGCTCTTCAGCTCGATTGGTCGCCACACTCCCTTGATAACTTGGGTAAAAAGTAAAAAAAATTCAAAAATTGTCGATTTTCTCACTACAAACAGACTCTTATCTCCTTCTCAGTTTGGTTTTCTAAAATCAAAGTCTTGTGAATTACAACTACTTAAATGTAAACACAGTTGGACGGTATCATTGAGTAATAGAACTCCTGTCGATGTTGTTTATATCGACTTTTCTAAAGCTTTTTATAAAATTCCCTTTTCTAGGCTTTTATATAAGCTCTCTAAATATGGAATAAAAGGTCTACTTTTTAATTGGCTCAAATCCTTTTAACACGGTCGATTTCAGCGTGACTTCATGCCTGTTGGCAGTGGTGTCCCCCAAGGTAGTTGTATTAGTCCTACTTTATTCTTAATCTATGTAAATGACCTATGTAACTTGATTGAATACAGTAAAATTTACCTCTTTGCCGATGATGTCAAAATCTTTGGTCCTTCTTTTGATAATCATTTAATACAAAAAGATCTGGACAATATTTATATTTGGTCTATAAATTGGCAACTTCCTGTTGCTTCGGAAAAAAGTGCAGTTTTACATCTTGGTAAAAATAATCCAAAAAAGCTTTATTCTTTGAATAATATAAATATTCCAAATGATATTAGTTCCGTTCGTGATCTGGGTGTTTATATTTCCCACAATCTCAATTGTAAGGAATATTTAAATCACATAATTAAAAAAGCTGTTTCTCATTGTTTTCTAATACACAAAGCTTTTCTTTCTCATGATAAAGATATTTTAGTTAGGGCCTATACTGCTTATGTAAGACCTATGCTTGAGTATGCTGTTTCTGTATGGAATCCATATTATGCAAATGATATAAATCGTCTTGAAAATGTTCAGCGTAAATTTACTAAACGTCTTTTTGGTTTTAATAGCAATTTATCCTATCTTGAACGCCTAAAGCTTCTTAACCTGCCTTCTTTAGAACTTCGTCGTCTTCACATATGTCTATGCCTCATGTATCAAATTATTAATGGTTTATCTTGTATTGATGCTAATGAATTTTTCATTTGTAGTCGAGGCACTACCCGATCAGTCAACAGTCGTGAACTTACGTTACCAGTTGTCCGCTCCAATGCTCACCACAACGATTTTTTGCAGATACCGAAAAATCTGGAACTCCTTACCAAATCAAATAGTCTCTTCTCCCAAAATCCGTTTGTTCAAAAAAGATCTCCTAAACATTGATTTTACAAATTTATTGTTGGGGCATACCTAGTTGTATCACTTCCGTGATCTTTGTATGTCCTTTTGTTCAGTCATCATTTTATCATGTATTTGCGTTTTATCAAATTTCGTGTATTTTTCTGACAATAAACACTTTCTTGTCTTTGTCTTGTTCTTGTTTAAATTTGTTATTCAATGCAGTGTTGCCAGGTCCCAAAATTCAGATTCTCCTGCACAGGAGGTAAAATTGGGGGAAAATTCTCCTGCAATCCTCCTGAAAATATTTTGATTCTCCTGAAAATTCTCCTGGCTCATATTTTGCAGGAAAGGTTGTACAGCAGATCTACAATTGTATGTACACATACATATCAAGCATGCTCAGGCCAATTTACCTTGGTTCACCCAACTATTTTATTCTGATCTCTTGCCTGTTATCTTCATTATTCGAAAAACAGTTTCTGTGCTTAAAACAGTGACCACCAATTTTCAGTTGCACTTACATCATCAAAAATTTCTGAAAAGAGCCCTGTTTGCAATGTCTTTTGAAAAAATAAATAATACTTTATTACCAATTGTATGTACTTCAGTAGCAAGCAAATCCTTACGTTTTAAAATATATCAAAAAAATGTTTATAGGCGCTTTGCAAACGTCTATGAAACTGATAAAAACAATTAGATGGTGTGTATAGCTATGTATTTCTGCACTTCGTGATATTAAGTGAATAAATAAATGAATGAATGAATGATTTACTATGGAAGCACGAAACTTATTCGGATATAGTTATAACTTAACACTTAGGTCTTAAGACACAATTTCTGAGAAGTTCGACCATCGATGTGATAAGTGAAAAATAAATTTGCCTGAAAATCAGCTATATTAGGTACTTTTTGACGCTGAGCACGAAATTGATGATCATTTTGCTTGGAACCCAAAATTCATCTAGCTACCGTAACCCAAAGTTTACGATTTTGTCAATTTTTGCAATATTTTATAGTCATTGCCTTAGGCTGTGCCCTGTCTTCAGTTTTAGTGATAAACTCATGAAATTCTATCCATTGACCAACCGATAAATGCGGTTTAAACTACAGAAGAGAAATCCGGGAAAAATAAATTTTTACACTTTGCACAACTGTTTAAAGTCGTCTTTTTCTTGATGAAAAATATAAAATTTTACACTAAAAATGGCGTAACGTGCTCAATACATGAGTGCGACAAAAAATTTTTTTCCACAAATATGTGTTTCTATGTAGTACATATAATCACCGAAAATTACAGAAAAAAGTTCCCAGCAGCAGAAGTTACACAGGTTTTACTAATTTCTATTAATGCCCTATTCTAATAAAA
The DNA here is from genome assembly GCA_036768485.1 of Mermis nigrescens. Classification (NCBI taxonomy): domain Eukaryota; kingdom Metazoa; phylum Nematoda; class Enoplea; order Mermithida; family Mermithidae; genus Mermis; species Mermis nigrescens. The sequence continues at coordinate 10,513,581 of JAVLUZ010000161.1, forward strand.
TTGGGCGCAAGAATTGATGCTGCATCATCAATATGAGAACAGAAAATAAGATAGTTAAAGAAAATATGAATTCTTATATCTTGTACGTGGCTGTAAAATATCAACAGAAAATCACTTTTGGAGCATGAGTTATACGGGTTTTTACTAATGTCATTATGTAATTTTTAACCAAAATTATACAAAAAACTAATGCAACATAGTTAATCCGCGGCACAACAAATTCTACTTTCCATGATCCTGCTTGGTTTGATTCGATCCTTAATTCTCGAAAATCGCGGAAAAATCTTGCCAAACTAAGTAAAGCTGATTTTCTTAACTTCTGGCAGAGACGTTATTTTATCAAAATTCGGCGAAAAAAATTGATGCAGTATCCACAAACTGTGAGCAAATGATAAGGGATTGTTATATTGTATGTTGTGAAAAGTTTAACGACAATGTCTTATAAAACAGCAATTACGTGGGTTGGGCTATCTTCCTAAGTAAACTTTTTACACTTTTACACAAAAATTGATGCAGCAGACTTCGACAAACGTATATCTTGGAATGCCAGCTATATTTTTGTAAAAAAATTATTTATTTTAGGAAACCAGATCAAGCAGAAGCTTATATGGGCATTATTAAACAATTATTTTGTTATGAAAATTTTATGCAAACATTAACAGCACCTTTAATTTGACAAATGAAGCAAAAGGTCTTTGCAAACTTCCTACTATATTTTATTTCACGCGCACACTGAAATTTCATATACGAGTAGTAGGCAAATGTTTAATCTTCATCTCTATGACATAATAAAATGAATTAGTTGAAAACCTTTTTCCAGTCGGTGTTTTGGCTCAGAAAATTAGAAAACTGGATGCATGCATAGCATAGTGTAATGTATACTGATTTCATAGTGTTTTTGCATAGATTGACAATACGAAAAATGCTTTCGATTTTCCTTGCTGTTTTTTGCATGTTGCCGAATCAGTCAAAAAACTGTTTGATTCTCACCTTGAGATGGAGAATGATTTGTTAGATAGTAAATGTTTTGCTGCTAAATAGCCAAGCTACTATGTATGTATTTTGTTTTTTTGATAACTTGAACGTCATTGCATATAGTCTTCTCTGCATGTTGAAATGATACAAAAACAAAAGCAAATGCAAGGAACAAAATTGTTTGGATGCACTGACCAATTTCGATAAATCCGCACCATCTTCAAAATGAAATAACTTTTGGTCTTAGATCTTTTACCACACACTATTTACATGCCACAACATTATTAGTTCATAAATATTAACCAGTATAACTACCATCAGGTTCACACACAGAAAGCAAGAAGGGAGCCTGCCCCACCCAAAATGGAAAATTTTTGATATTCCGAAGGGTGATAAATTCTTGAAGTACTTCTACATATGTATAGTAGCGCCAAAACAGGTTTTTAGCGTATTTAGGTGCTAAAAAGCCAAATTTTTCTGGCGCTTGATGTTGAATTTATTGTTTTTATAGTCAAGTGTTCTAACCCCGCGCATTACAAAATTGTTCATTGACTGAATGATAATAAGTCATATTTTGATGGCTTTAGTCAAAGATTTTTGTGCACAAATATGCAATACTCAAATTTTCTTCAAAGTTTTTCTTCATTATTATATAGAGCCCGCCAAAAATAGCTCAAAAATTTCTTTTGCCCTTCTCCAACGATTAACAAAATACATAGTTGCTTTCCCAAGTTTTTGTAAATTAAAATGTCTGCCAAAGTTAAGAAAATCCGCATTACTTTAGTTTGGCAAGATTTTTCCGCGATTTTTGCGAGTTATGGATCAAATCAAAATGAGCACGATCATGGAAAGTAGAATTTGTTGTGCTCGCAGATTAACTATGTTGCATTAGTTTTTGTGTAAAATTTTGGTTAAAAATTACATAATGACATTAGTAAAAACCCGTATAACTCATGTTCCAAAAGTGATTTTCTGTTAATTTTTTACAGCCATGTACAAAATATAAGAATTCATATTTTCTTGAACTATCTCATATCCTGCTCCCATATTGATGATGCAGCATCAATTCTTGTGCCCAACTTTTATTAAAATAGGGCATCAATAGAAATTAGTAAAACCTGTATAACTTCTGCTGCTGGGATTTGTTTTCTGTAATTTTTGCTGATTATATGTACAACATAGAAACACATATTTGTGGAAAAAATTTTTTGTCGCACTCATGTATTGAGCGCGTTACGCCATTTTTAGTGTAAAATTGTATCTTTTTCACCAAGAAATAGACGACTTTAAACAGTTGTGTGAAATGGAAAAATTCATTTTTCCCAGATTTCTCTTCTGTAGTTTAAACCGCATTTATCGGCTGGTCAATGGATAAAATTTCATGAGTTTATCACTAGAACTGAAGACAGGGCACAGCCTAAGGTAATGACTATAAAATATTGCAAAAATTGACAAAACCGTAAACTTTGGGTTACTGTAGCTACTTAATTTTTGACTTCTAAGCAAAATGATCATCAATTTCGTGCTTAGGGTCAAAAACTATCCTACATAGCTGATTTTTAGGGAAATCTATTTTTCACTTATCACATCATTGTACATGTCAATTTTCTCAGAAATTGTCTCTTAACTATGAACGAAATAAATTCTTAATGTGAAAGATCTAAGTATAAAATTATGGAATTTTTTCTAATATGGTTTTGTCTCCGATTCTCCTAAAAATACTTTTTCTGATAGATTCGAGGACACTGAGTCCAGAAAAAGCGTTTGGGGTTGACGAATATTTGTGGAGATAGAGCCCTTCAAACTTGCAAAAAACGTGATTATTTCAATGTTCTATGGGCTCCATCTCCACAAATATTCGTCAACCGCCTAAACGCTTTGTTTTTTCTGACTCAACGCCCTCGAATCTATCAGAAAAAATTGTTTTTAGGAGAATCGGTGACAAAAAAATTTTTTGAAAAAAAAATTATGCAAAAAAAATTATGCTAAACCCAATTTTTAACATTTCTTCATTACAGTTCAGGGCCCAGTTGCACCAACGACTTGCAGGCTCATAACTAGCTACAAGTTTGAAGGAAACCAGTAACTAGAGTTGCACCAAAATTTTTTACAAGTAAATCTTTAACTAGAATATTAGTCATTCCGGTTGCACCAAAGTTTTAACAAGTAGTTTTTTAATGAGTATACTAGTTCTCATAAACTAGCGTTTTTTGGACTAGTTTATCAGCTTAAGTTGCACCAAAATTTTATACCAGTTATTTTCTGCCAACTTGTTAATAAAAAGTGGGTTTTTTCTACTATTCCGGAGGGCAACGTTTATGCGTAACTAGTAGATTATTTTTCGTGATAATGCATGCAATTTCGGATTCATCGGACAACAGTGATGTGGAAGACATTGACGTGAGGAGGAGACTACTTAGACCGCGAGTTAACTTTTGATTTGGACGATTTTTCTGAAAGATTTCGGTTTTCAAAATATATAATCACGGAGATCATTCAAGAAACCGGTCATCTTTTAGCAGCTAATAGCGATAGAAATTTCCGTTGGAACCGAAAGAGCAGCTGCTATTGTGTATTCGTTATTTGGCCTCTGGATCCTTTATGCAAATTGTTGGGGATGCACATGGGCCGCATAAATCAACGGTTTCGCTGAAAAGTACACAAAGTTGTAACGATTCTGAATAATTATTACTTTGATAAGATAATTAAATGGCCTCAAAATATCGAAACTATTGTGAATAAGTTTTATCGAATAGCAAACTTTCCATGCGTCATTGGGTGCATTGATGGCACTCAACGCATCGATCAAATCACCAAGTATCAATGAACCGCAATACGCTAATCGAAAAGGCTTCCATTCTTTTGAATTGCATGATGATTTGCGGTCCTGATTATAAATTCTATTACGCTAATTCGCGATGGCCCGGAAGCTGCTAATGATGCACGCGTTTATGCACAAGCAACGCTGCAAGTAAGATTGATACAAGTTCATGAAAGAGACTTATACAGGGTGGCCCAGAAAACACTCCTTTAATAACTCTACAAAGGATCACTGGTTTTTTTGTACGAGCTACTTTGTATATGACAAAAGTTAAAAAAATATCTTTGTACGGAGGAATTTTTCTTCGTATATTCCACTTTTTTAGCGTTTTTTTGTGTATTTTCGACCTTTGTTCCGATAAGTTTCTTTGTATCATGCACAAAGAGCCCAAAAAATCTTTGTACGGAGCCTAAAATCTTTGTCCCGCCCGTACAAAAACAGTGCCCTGTAACGATGCGATTTTTAGTTCAATGATCTAGATCACCGGGCCTACGGGCCCGGGAGTTTTATTTTAAGGCCCGATCTCGAGAAAAAAATGGGAACATATGGGTTTCTCTTTGCATCGGCTTTGTGTGGTACCTTCACAATTCGCTGAAAACTCGTATTTTCCGAAACAAATTTTGTAAAGTGTTTCTACACGCTTAGAAACGTCAAAAAATGCAAAAAAAGTTATAAGGCATTTCTGGAGAATAATGGCTTTAAAGAACTTTTTTCCACAACAGAAACATTTTTGGACCATTTCCCAATTTCAGGAACTGTCCGTTGGGGGAAACAGTGAATGGAAGTCAGCCTGGTACTTTTAGAGTAGGTAAGTATTTTAAAAAAAGTGGTGCGTTTTACGAGTTTTTTTATTTTGTATAATGGGCTAAAGTTTGCTGATAAATAATTTAAATTTATGCTTTGTTTGCAGAAGCAGGTCTGCATATTTTTTGGACATGTTTCCGGGTTTTGTTTTTAAGTAAGTTATAATAATGTTTTAAATGACTACGTTTTTTGATGGCGTTTTTCATGAAATACTGCGGCAGAATATTTCTTGGTCACACTGCATAAGGCATGTTTTCATCAAGTTCTTACTCATTTTAAAATGTTACTGTTGGACTGATAACTTTTTCTCCCCATAAAGTGCAGTCAACACAAAGTATTTTATCAAATTCTCATGCTACATAATTGAGCAAAATTATTATTTTGTACTAATTTCATTTTATTTTCCGGTAAAATAAATTTCAGGACGATTTGAGGAAGGCTGGCGACCCATACCTGGTGCAGTGTTATTGGGCGATTCTGGATATCCTAACAACGACTGGCTTGTTACGCCGATTTTAAAACTAGATACACAGATGACTAATAATGAAAAAGCTTACAATAGGGCTCACAAAAGCACCCGTCGAATTATCGAGAATTCGTTTGGAATTTTAAAAAGACGATTTGCCTGCCTACAGTTCTTACGTTTAAAGCCTGAATTTTCTGGTGAAATTGTAAAGCTATGTTGCATTTTTCACAATATCTTATTAGCAGTTGATGATTATAATCAGGAAGATTTGCCATTTAATGATGATCAAGATGATAATGTCAATGTTCAGAATGATGCTCCTCAGCGTTGTAATCTTATTGTTCAAACTTTTAATCAGTAAAACCGAGGTTTTTATTTAACACACTGAAGTATTTAACTTCAATAAACAGAAAAAACGTACTATATATTTTCCAAAATTTTTTATTTTTAATATTTTTTTAAAACAAGTTTTAAAACAAGAAACATGAACTTTCGTAGCTTAATACAAAAACTGATACGTATTTTCCAACATATCTGTGGAATTACATCCGTAGCTTGGAGGAGCAGTTTCACTTCGGCTCAAAACATTTGGCGAACTGTTGTCGCTGAGTTGATTTTGCAACAAACGTATTTCCAGTTGAGCCTTAAATTCCAATGTTTCTGCCAATTTGATTTTCTTCTCTAAATAGGTGTTAGATAATTTCAAGTTGGCGATTTGCAAATTACGTTTTTCTTCTGCGTTGGACGCCGTCCAATCCTCCGATTCATTGTTGATCGCTGAATAATTACGCTTCTTTGTCATTTTGTTTTTCAAACAGGCACTGTAAGAAAAAAATTCCATTATGAACAAAAACCAGATACCGTATTTATTGTGTTTTTGCTGCGTCGTTTATTAGAGGCGCTGTTTATTAGAATAAATACGGTGCCACCATAAATTTTTAATACGTACTTAGTGATTCAGAATTTTGATGGAGTTAAAAGTAGATATGAGTGGTAAAAAAGTTCCAAAGGGGAAGGGGATTGGTGAGAACAAATAGTTGTAAATTCCAAAAAGTTCCAACAATGCCGAAAATAAGCTCAATAACGATTGTTTTCGATGAACACGTTCGTAATTTGGTGATCACAAAATATTAACAACATAAAAATGAGTAAAATTTCAAACCAAAATTCTAAAATGTTCAAGTCCCTTCATTTTTGACCAAGAATCATTCCAAAAAATTCGTAATAAGCATTTTTATTCCAAAAAAATTGTGGTGCATTATGTAACTGTAAGCACCTGTGAAAACGTCATACACGAAAAACGTATGTTTTATGTACCTAGATTAAAAGTTAATTACAGTTATCAACTTACCTCAAAGTGGCTTCGGTCGGTTCCGGGGTATATTTTGTAGTATCAACTGACAAATATTTGTCGTCTTTATCCATCGATTCCGTAATTGACAATCCGATAACTGCAGCAGATTCCGAACCAATTATGCTGATCACTTTCTCATCGACTACTGACAAACCGCCGTCCTCATTCCCTTCACCAGTGCTTTGTAACTTATCTCTCTTTGCAATACTTGCTTTTTGAATATTCGGCCAAACGGTGTCGCGAACGTAAGCATAGGTAGCGTCGGATGAAAAGCTGTAGCCGATGCTTTTGCCAAACTCAAAAACCGCTTCCCAGGCTCGAGAACGATCGTTTTTCGTCAACGATTCACTGAACTTTCCGAATAAAATTTCCTTTTCCTCCTCAATTTTCGTTGAGAGTAAAACTTTTAATTTTTCCGAATTTATTATTTTCGGCATAATTCTAAAACTGATGTATTAAAACCGCGTAGATAATCGACTGTTTACCAACATGACTCGTAACTAGTATAAAAATCGCTAGTTAAAAACCACTAGTTTTATGAGTAGGGTGGTGCAACCCGATTTTCAACACTAGTAAAAAACTCGGAACTAGTATCTGGTAACTAGTAACTAGCGAACTTTGGTGCAACCAGTTTAAACAAGACTAGTAAAGACGGCGGAAAAACTAGCTTGTAGCTAGTTATCAGTTACAAGTCGTTGGTGCAACTGGGCCCTGACGTTAACAAAGCCAAAGCAGGGTGTAATCGATTCATCACGGTTATTATTTTAGACTTGCCGTGCATATCAAATTGGTGCCAGCTGATGGTCTAAGCCTAAGGCACAATTGGGGCCAATGTGAATACACTTTCTAAGCCTAAGCCTAAGATGTTCGTATAAGCAAGCTGGTGAGTTGTGGGCAAGTATATATCTATTTGCCAAAAATTTAGCTCGCATGGATCTAATCACCAAATTTTATCTAATATGGTTTTTTCTCAATTTTCCCAAAAACAGTGTTTTTACGCTTTTTAACGTCAGAACTGTAATGTAGAAATGTTAAAAATGGGATTTAGCATAATTTTTTTGGCTTAATTCTAGAATAGATAGAAGTCACAGAATTTAAATTAATGGGGATTTATCGAAAGATTAGTAGTTGTAAGGAAGATATTCAAAAGAAATTATCGACGGAAAGCATTTAGAAGGGGAGAAATTGAGGAATGAAGTTGTAAAGTGATAGAAGCACAAAGCATGGGAAGGCGACTGCCGTAAACGGCGTATTGATTGATCTAATGTATACTGATGCATACGTTTGTTTGTATGTAGGTACGCAATGTTTAGGGAAGGCGACTGCAAAAATCGTCGCAATGATTGATCGAATTGTCTTGTGTACATAGGTATGTAAGTAGGTACATAGGTAATATGTTCATTAGCGAAGGCGACGGCGATAATGCTGACGATTGATGAATCTATTATGAATTAAAGAAGAACAGGTTAATTCGAACATACGTGCACACGATGAGCGTTTATAAAGGACGTAGGTACATAACTATCCACAATGCATTTATTGGTTTCTATGTATAGCTTGAACGAACATTATGTACTTAAATGAATACACTGCGATCAGTCGATGTAAGTTTACATGACTATCATAAAAGAATGTAAGTTAGGCGCATTTACTGTTGCCTTGATAGAACACTCCGTTCCTAATGCATTGGATAAATGTTGTGCTTAACATTACAGACAGGTGATCTGTGGAACACATCTGAGTGACAATTCTTTATGTACTGTAGGGTGTTAGATTAGTAATCTTTTGCTCGCGTGGAAGTCGACGTAGGTTCTCTATGCAAATTTTTTATTATCATGAGTGATTTACGTAGTAGGCGCTTGTTCGGTCGCGAGAATTATTTATTACGGATAGTTTTAGATTAGTAACCTTATGCTCACGTGGAAGTCGACGTTGCTTTTCTATGCAAATTTTTTATCAATCATATGAGTGATTTACGTTGTTCCGGACGCGAGAATTGCTTATTCCGGTTGTTTACGCTCTACCGTGCTGCTGTGTAATACGCATTTCGTATATTGGATTGTGATCAAGATTGTTATGCTTTGCGCAGTTGCTGCGTTCTAAGAATGTACCTTAATCTTACAGAAATTAAATAGCTATCCGACGATTCGGCGAAACACTGACAATTGGTATAAGATTGTCAATTAGTTAGTATCGAAGGAGCCGGATTAAAAATCTGATAGGTGTGGCGGAGCATTGAAATTAACCGTTTTGACAGCGGCTATTGATACGGAAATCAGATTTCGTTTTGACGTGGCACATTTGTGGAACGCTCGAAACTGTTGATATACGAATTTTTATCATCAGATTTCGTTTCGACGTGGCACATTAATCGAACGCTCGAAACTATTGATATACGAAATTTTATCCAGCGACTGCTGAAAGGCGTACGACTGTCTGGATCAGCACGGAAATCAAGAGATAAAAGTGAGTGAGAATTTACACTTCAGTAATTATAATAATGGTCATGTAAACCATCCGGTGATCAATCTTTTTTGTTAGTGTTAGTTAGAAAGGGAAGGATTACGTATATTTTGACAAATAAGGATGCTAGCGTCATTTTCTTCCTAAGTCTCTTCTAATATTTATTTTTTAGGCTTAGGCTTAGTATGTGCCTTCACATTGGTGCCAGGGGATGATGTAAGCCTGAGACAAATGGGGCGAAAATTGCGAAGCGAGCGAAGCGAGCGGAGCAATTTTTGCCCCATCTTTTTCTTAGGCTTAGATCATCCGCTGGCACCAATCTGAAGCCGCACTGAGCTCTAAGATAATTTTGATTAAGGTGAGAATAGCGTTTTAATGCGAATTCAAGTAGGAGTTTTGAATATAAAAGTTGAAAAAACAGATGGAAATGAAAGTGAGGAAATAAAATTTTTGGAAAATTTTTTTTCAATCAAAGGCTTTTCCGTCTGTTTTTTCAACTTTTATGTTAAAGATACGTGCTTGAAATCGCATAAAAACGCTGTTTTTTTGAAATCTGGAACATGGAGCTATTCTAGAATTCGCCCTAATTTTTTTTTTGCATAATTTTTTTTTCAAAAATTTTTTTGTCACCGATTCTCTCTGAAAATATTTTTTCTGATAGATTCGATAACGCTGAGTCCAGAAAACAAAAGCTTGGGGTTGACGATATTTGTGGAGATAGAGCCCTAAGAACAACAAAATAATCATGTTTTTTGCAAGTTTGAAGGGCTCTATCTCCACAAATATTTGTCAGCCCCCTTAACGCTTTTTCCTTTCTGGACTCAGCGTCCTCGAATCTATCAGAAAAATTATTTTTAGGAAAATCGGAGACAAAACCATATTAGAAACTTTAGCCTAAAATTATATACAACTAACTAAGTACAGTAAGTACAGTAAGAAGGTTAATGTATGATAATCATTATGACTTGCTGTTTAAGCTTTGAAAATTCTCCTGATTTCTCCTAGATTTTCAGGATTTCACTGAATTCTCCTGACATTTTAAAAATTCTCCCTGCATTCTCCTGCATGTTTACAACTTCTCCTGAAATTTCTCCTAAAGAGCCCATTCTCCTGCTCCTGCTCCTGCTCCTGAAAAATTTAGATTCTCCTGAATTCAGGAGAATTCTCCTGCACCTGGCAACCCTGACCCGATTCAATGTTTTCGTCATATAAAGATACAGTAATAAATATGTTTTACTAAATGACTGTCATTGTAACCCTTTATACAATTACGGGGTTGAATTAATGAAATACGGAAATCTTGTTTCAGGCGAATGATTCGGCAAATTGATCGATGTTCGACTACAAGGACAGCTCACGCTTATGCGACAACCATAATATTACACGCAGTAAGCATGGTCTGCTGGACGTTAAAATGCACAACTGTTGATGCGCGACTTTAGTCTAGCATCCCAAATTCCTTTTTACTGTATGTAGCGCCCTATTACTGCATCACTCGACCTGCGACTCAAGCCCGGTTCAGGAGTAAAATTGGCGATATCGCCGACATTGCCAACACTTTTTCCCGGTTCAGAAGTGCCCCAATTTTCCCGATTTTTAGTCGGCGATATCGCCGAATTTCCTGATTTTTGTCGACGATATCGCCGATTCTTACGACTTTCCCGATTTTTATCGGCGATATCGCCGACTTTTACGATTTTCCCGATTTTTGTCGGCAATATCGCCGACTTTTACGATTTTCCCGATTTTTAGTTGGCGATATCACCGACTTTCCCTGATTTTTGTCGGCGATATCGCCGACTTAGCTGATTTTAGTCGGCGATGTTGCCGACTAAAATTGTAAGAATAGGAACTCATCCTATTTTTCTACAATATCGCCGATTTTTGGTGCATTGAAGTATGCGCTAGGTATGCTCTTGTCCACTTAAGCATGTAGCTGTTCATGTAGATCATCATAAAATACATATATAAATACCACCAATCAAGTTCCTAACTACATAACAAACCCTATTTATTAACACATATTACCTACTTTTGTGAATACATGGCCAGTCCGTGTGTACTAAAACAACATGAACACTGGTGTATTTGCCTTCGAGACTTGCTTAGGTACTTAGGTACTTAGATCTTCTCTTAGCGCTGGCCGCGATCGCTTAGTCTGGGATGACTTCGGTCTGGACCCTTACAGACCTTACGGCTTTGATCCCCTCGGTCCTAATATTGCTGACCGCTTTTCGTCGGGTGATCTCAGCAGCTACGCACTAAGCCCTAAGACTACCTACCTAAATCTCGGAAGTACCGCGGAGGTCAGTTGACCTATCTCAATGCTCAAGTTGATGATTTAACTTATTTTCTGGGTTCGATTCTATCAGAAATCTTTTTAGTGTACGTAGCACAATGAAATTTGAAAACAACACCAACGAGCTCTAGACTGACCAATCATCATTAAGATTAAATAATATTTTTGACCAGTTTTAGGATTGAGAAAAGAATTAAGACTTTTGAATGAAATAACTAATCATACGAAATTTACCTATCCTTCCACTTAGAATCCCGAAATCCTCGACGATGGGAATAACCGACCTTACCCTCGGTATAACAAAACCTCTGGGTAGGTTTTCTAAATTATTTCTATGGATATATACACGGCTTGGTGCCAGACAACAAATAACGCAAAAACGAAAGAAAACGTACTCCACTATACAAATGTACATCCGCCAAACCACTCTGACTAAGATGGCCTCATTGGACCATTACAGTAAAAGATATTAACGTCAAAATAACATAATACTGGAATACTTTTAAATCAGATCGAATGTTCTAGATTACTGATAAGCGGTTATGCATAAAATAATTACTATTATCATATTATACTTAATTCTATGTTACCGGACAAGTATCTTAATGTTTTTAAATATTGAAAATTAGGGAAATGATGGGACGGCCAAAGGCATAGCCCACAGTGCACTATCGTAGATAGCTACTAGTATTGGCTATGTAAGTGGCTAACGCGAACTGCTAACACAAGTTCGCCAACCATGTAACTCTCGTAGTTACACTCCCCCATGTATAGAAAAAAATTAGACACGAAGTGGAGAATTTTTTAGGGGTTACACCATAACCACTAGCGTCCGCAACGCTTCTACTAATCGACACTCCGGCGTCCGCAACGCCTCTACTCTGAGCGTCCGCAACGCCTCATCCTGAGCAAACGTAAGAAACAAAAATAAAATAATGATAATAATAACAAATAGCGATAACAAATAACAGTCAACGCATGACCTCATTCGCACTTCAGGAACTCTCTGAGCAACACTCTCAATGACGCTAGGTAAAACTATATTGTTGCCCGATTAATGATGAACTCCAGTCTTGGACAGCATAGCATAATATTCGATCATGCTGTCTCCTCAGCCTCCTTCAGTCCCCGGGTAAGGAGAGAATTTTGAATTGAAAAAGATTTTTAGATTGGGTATAAAGAAACTTCTTGTCCGTTACAGAATTAAGATACCATAATAGTAACACCGCTATTGAGCAAAAAATTTAAGACACGAAATAATAAGGCAAGATTATGCATGAGCAAAGATTAAAGACATAGACAATTTAAAATACGAGATCACGATAAAACGAGGAATGTCATTATGCGAGATGACGAGAAAAATAAGCACCATCAATCAAAAAATACAGCAATAAAATGACGAGAAAAAATTACACAATAAAATGAACAAAATGCGAAATTGTCCTGGAATCCACATCAGGAACGAAAAAACAAAAACGACAAAAAGCTGCTGGTCCATTTGATGCCTATCGCAGAGTTCAAAAAGTTCAGTACGTCGAACTTGAAAAATTAATAGCGATCCTGATAGTTTGGCTTTGAGCCGCGCGGCTTGCCGCAACGGCGTTGAAAATACTCGCGATCCGAATTGGTTTCACGCGCAACGCGTGTTCAAACGCTCGCAATATTGATATGGTGAATCCCTACATCCGTACATATGTTGACGTAGGCGTTGATGCTGGTCAACTGGTCGACTATCATCTTTGTCTTTGTCCTCCTCATCATAGTCATCCACGTAACGACGCGGGGTTGGAGGCACCGGTGCCGAATATTGTTCCGGATGAAAACCATACGATTCTTCGCGTGAAGTGTCGCGTGAACGCTGCTTTGATTGCGTAGCAGGCCACGGTTTTGGCAATAACGGTTCACGTCAAGGTTGTGGTTGGGCATAGACCCCAATGGCTGATTGATCTTGACTCGACGGTGGTTGATACGATTGATCCCATTGCTGCCGTTGACGCGATTGCGACTGGCCCTGATGAGTTTTGCGGTTCGATTGTGGCTGTTGGCAATATTTGTGAGGCTGCTGCTGTCGCAAGCGCAACAGGTGACCAGCGTCTGCCTGTGAATATGCCTTGGAATGCACACGCAATTCTGTATATGGTTTTTGCCACGGTTGGGTCTGCGGTCGTGTGTGAGTTTGTGTGTAGGGTTTTACTTGTGCTTGTGGTTGTGCATGTAATTGTGAATGCTGGTGCGTTTGCGCGTACCTCTGCCGGGACAACTGCAGCTCTAGCCGCCCAGGGCCCCTTTGGCTTGCACGAGCTTTTAATTTTGCCGCGACTTCTGCGCGAACAAGCCTTTTCACTCGTTCTTTTTCCAAATTTTTCAACCTACACAATGCGTGCTCGGATTTCGAGTCATAAAATCTATTCACTTTTTGAGGTGCTCATCTTCTGACATTTGGCGAATGCCTGAAGTTTCTGTGAGCGAGCTGGCGCGGCGCAATTTTGTCACACGCCTCGGCAGCTCACAAGCAAGGTTTTCTCTATCGCGCTGCTTGATAGTCATGCGCGCTTTTCGTATTTCAATTTGAGCCTCAAGAGATAGATCGACTTCGGGCCTGGCAAGGCTTGCCGAGGACCCACAAGAGTCTTGCGAGGAGGCCTGTTGTCTCTCTTTGCAAATTTTTTCCAAATCTCCTTCCAAATGGTGCTTAAGGTAAAAGGCCAATTTTTGGCGACCTCTAAAACGGTCAAACTGAACCGGAACCTCAAGTGGCGGATCGATTGCTAACCGAATGTTGCGAATCATAGTGTGTAATGTGGCTTGATTTTCAATCCGCATGGTCAATTCCGGGAATTCCGGGAAGGCATCACTTGGCGAGGGTGTGTAAGATTTGCCAAGGAAAGCTACGCGCAACATGCGACGCAGCTGTTCCACCATGCGCCAACCTATAGCGGCATTGCCGTAGGCGTACGCATAAAAGTGGAACTTTTGGTCCAGAAATTCCAAGAGCACTTTCGCGTGCATTACATCTATTGTTGAAAAGATAGTCAAAAATCGATACTCCAAATCGTATTCAGCTTGAAACTCTTGGAATGTATCGAAAACATCGACCATTTGGCGCGTCGATATTAGTATCGGTGCTAAATGATCAGGTGCCGGGCACATACGGTGCGGCAAAATTCCGGTCTGATTTGGTGAGCTTGGCCGTCAGTCACAACACTCGGTGGTTTGAGGTGTTGATGAATGACCAAGTACTGCAACGGAACCTCATAAAGCATCATTCCGCTGGTGATAAAGAAATGGTTGTGCACAAAAAATTGGTCAGGGTAATATAGGCGTGGAAAAACGCTCATTTGGTTAATGAATTGAGGCAATGGCCCACGATCAACATCCGTCATAGGTTGTGCAATGGTAGTCCAAACTAGGGGATGCGCAGGTGTATCAGTCGTGGACGCGTAACTCAAGTGTGCTGCATACACTCTATCAAAATGCACTTGGGCAATTTCGAGCAGTTGGTCGTACAAACGCGTTCCTTCGACTTCACCTAAGTAAGTGCGCAAATCGTGCAAAACGTCAGGGACAATATAGCACGGCGCCTCACGCGTCATAGTTTTGATCATATTGAAAAAGGGTTGGACATAACGCGAGCGATTTTGCTCTCTCGCGTTTTCTTCTGCGGTTACGCGTTCGCGTATAGCTTGTATGTACGGAGGGACTGCAGCCTCCGCATTCAACAATACAGTTTGAATGCCTTGTGGTTGAATGTTTGCTACAGTATCCGACACACCCGTCATAGCCATAGGTGCCGTAAAACGAGTTTCAGGTGCCAATAAATTCAACACGCCTTGTGGCGCGGTTTGTGACGCGATTTGCATAGACAACGCAGCCTGCTGTATTTCTTGTGGTGGCAGCGTGCGTTGTGCTTGCGGAGGCGAGCCTATAATATCCGACATAATGACATCAGGGCCAGGTTGACGTTCTGCCCAATCCGGCTGTGAAGTCGGTAAAGGCAGTAACGACCCAAAATCCAAGGGTGCCTGCTGCGCCGCCGCAAGCGATTGCGGAGCAATCGGTTGCAAAATGGTGGTGGCTCCTTTTCGTGCCAATGCAGTGCGTGTTGTACGCGGTGGCGACAAATTAGCTTGCCGTTTGGCCTCAGAGTCCGATAGCACAATCATTAAATGTTTTGGTGATAAATCTGGCTCATCTGTGGACACAAATTGTTCTACTCCAACCATAGGCGATTCGAATTGGATATCAGCTTGCGAAGTAGTCACAGAGGCTGGCGTACTTAACGCTGGGCCCGGCTCTGTACCGGCAACGGCCTGCAAACCTTGAGCGTATAAGTCAGGGTTATCGAAAACGTTGGCATGGGCCAACGCATTCGTTACAGAGGCAACGGTGGTAGCTGCGGCTACAGCCGCTTGTAGTTGCGGAGGCGGCGTATAAAAATCATCTGGTGTGGTTAGCTCTCCACCGTCCGAATCAACGGTGACTTCAGTCGCCCAGCTGGTTGACTGGCCCCGTGAAGGCGTGCGAGACAACGGCATATGCCATCTCGTTTTTGGTCCGCCAGATTTAACATGCATTTCATCGCCTTTAAATGAAAATGGTAACGGTTTTTTATCTGTGGTAATGCGGTCATTTTACGAGCAGCCTTCTATCAATATGAAAACATCGATAGTAATCAGGGCGTCCAACGCCAAATAAACCTGCATATCGCGTTTTAATGGTAAGCTCCACGCCTGGCCAAAATTATCCAGTGCGTTTGGATCGATAAACATATCAAAGAAAAATTGGGCCAAGCGCTTTAGCGTGTGCAAAAGAGCTGTGATATGATGGCGGCGAGTAAACGTTCTCGCTAAGGGCTGTATGTCTATAAAATTTGCCATAAATGGATCTTTCCAATTCAGTTTATTTTGAAGCTCGACATCGGGGATTGCCAAGATTTCTTCGAATGTAGGTCCGAAAACATGAAAATAAGCAATTCTATCTTGTGTTGGGTCATAACACACCATTTGCACGTCCGACAGGCACGTTGCAAGCAGTTGGTGTAGCCCAAACGGTGGTTTTGGGAAACAAGAAATGTCCCAACAGAACACGTGGCCGTTCACGCTAGTTACTTGGACATAGCGTAAGAATGGGCCGTGGATGTCCTGGTAAGTTGGACAGATTTGCTGGAAACGTAAGTCCCAAGTTTTATAAGTTCGGGATTTCCGGTCATTCACAAATTCTGAGTCATAGCCCAAAAATAAGGTGCCATTTATTATGTTTGATGGCTGTATTAAAGCCAATATAGCTGCAAAAGACTGCTGGTCGTTGGTGACTAAAACAGTCGGTAGAATTCTCCTCTTTGGCACACGAAGGGTAGCCAAAGGGAATCTACCAAAAGTATTGTCCCACCAGAGCTCTTGATCATTTATGCGTCTGCGATGATTTTTCGCATCATTTGAATTTGTATATGAAATCATTTTTGCATTAGTGCTCTAGACCGCCAACACGCTGGTCATCATTTTGTGGTAACGGGTCTGGAAAATCCAACCCCCGTTCCAAAGCCATATCAGTCAAAGCCGAACGAAACTCATCTAGGGTCGCGGGATCGCGCCCTTCAAATTTGAATTGGCGACCAGCTGATTCCAGCAACGCCTCTTTGCTTGGGGCACCCTCATCAGCCATGGGTCTGCAAAAGGGAAAACGTCAGATAATGGTACGGCATGTGCTGTTTTAGAGCCATTTAATAAACGTACAGGTGCGCAGTCCTTAGCTTTTTGCTCCCTGCCCGGTAAGTCCTCAAAACTTATCACTACTGCCGGGGCAAGAGGGCGATGTGGTAATTTTACCAAAACAAAATCGCCAGGGACATATGCATGCTTTTCGACAATTAAATCCGAGTACGGTAGTTTAGGCTCAGGTAAAAGTCTATTCCGATGAACAAGATGAGTGATTAAGGGATTATAGACATAAGCAATTTTTGCAGTTTCAGGAGTAGGTAAGTCGATAATTCGGTAAGGACCAACACGCTTAGGTGATAATTTACCGATTTCAGGTTGGATTACTGAAGTATTATTGAGATAAACAATATCCGAGACAGAAAAATTTGTTTGGGTCACGGATTTGTCATATTGAGATTTTTGCTGCTTACGCGCTTGAGCTAAATTTTTAGACGCGATTTCATGTAGATCTTGTAAAGTCAGCTTTAAATCAATGACATATTTTTCCGCAACAGATGGTAAATTCGGATTTATCACAAAGTCATTTATAAGTAGAGTGTCAAGGGGAAACGCTGGTTTGCGACCATATAGCATTTCAAAAGGAGATATATTAGTTGATGATTGAGGAGTCGCGCGATATGCGAATAACGCGAATGGCAAAAATTGCTCCCAATCATACTGGGATCGCGCGCTCAACTTAGACAAACCATCAATTAAGGTGCGATTGTAGCGTTCCACCAACCCATCACACTGAGGGTGATATGGGGTCGTAAATATTTTTTGAACGTTTAAGAGTTTACAAACTTCCGAAATTAGGGTAGATGTAAAATTTGAACCCTGATCTGTCAAAAACTTTTTGGGAACTCCATAACGTGGGATAATTTCTCTTAATAACAAATTTGCAATTGTTGTTGCTTTTATATCAGAAACAGCAAAAGCTTCCACGTATTTGGTAAAATAGTCCATAAAAACTACGATTTGGTCATTTCCGGAGGGGGATCGCGGCATATGCAAGCAATCACACGCAATAAGTTCAAAAGGCGCGGAAACTTCGATTGGTTGCAAGGGAACAGATGTGGAATTTAATGCGACCTTACGTTGTAAGCACACATCACAATTCCTACACCACGCGATCACATCATTTTCCATGCGCGGCCACCAATAACGCATTTGTATGGCGGGCAAAATTTTGCGCGATGAAAAATGAGCTCCGAATATAGAGTCATGAAATTCGGTTAATATAAAACGACGCAAAGATTTTGGTATAACTATTTGATGAACGATAGTTGGCGAACGTTTAGGTTGGAAACGACGAAAAAGAACATCGTTTACGAGAAAAAATTCGTCACGATATTTTTTCGTTGTTAAGTCATTCAACGCGATGCGAATTTTGTGTAATTTGTCATCAGCACGTTGCTCTGCGAGTAAGCGCGCAGGTGTTAGCATTTCAGCTTTTTCAGCATCAGTAAGTTGAATGCGTTCGCGAAACGTAGGTGGTTTAGAATTGGTAGGGTCGATTGGCGCAGTAGGGTTGTTATTTTGCGCATTAGGGTTATTAATTGGTGCATTAGGCGCATTATCGCGCGATCGGTCAGGTGGAACCGATTCGTCTTCGGATTCAGAATCTTCCGAGTCTAAATTTGCGATATTAACAACATTTTTGCGCTCGAGTTTATATTTACGTTCTGCATGATTGTATTTTGGGTGTCGTGAAAGAAGATCAGCTGCGCAGTTATATGCACCAGGAACGTATACGATATCATATTCATACTCTTGTAATTTGAGACCCCAACGGCGTAAACGACTCGATGGGTCTTTAACGTTTACTAGCCAAGTTAGCGCTTGATGGTCAGTTTTGACAATGAATTTTTTACCGTATAGATAGTGTCGATAATGCTTGATGGCCCACACTACCGCTAGCGCTTCTTTCTCCGAATGTAGCATAATTACATTTGGCAGAATTTAGCACGCGACTAGCGTAGCTAAGAATAAAACGATTTTTGGATGGTAAGTGTTTTTGAGTCAAAATAGCACCTAACGCATAATTGCTTGCGTCAGTTGTTAAGATAAATTGGTGCTCATTGTCGAATTTTGGTAATTGTAAAATAGGTGGGGACGTAAATGCTTTTTTCAGAAGCTCAAAAGCGGTTTGGTGTTCGGCCTTCCAGCAAAATTCGACATCTTTGCAAAGAAGATGGAATAACGGTTTAGCGATTTTAGCGAGATCTTTAACGAATTTCTTAAACCATTGGACTAAGCCAAGGAATTTCTGCAAAGATTTAACGGTTTTTGGTACGGGAAACGCGATTAAGTCTGCGACTTTAGACATGTCAGGAGCGATGCCCAATGAACTTATGCTATGGCCAAGAAATTTTACTTCGGCATGAGCAAGATGGCATTTATCAGGCTTTACTCGTAAGTTTGCGTTTTTAAGTGCAATAAAAACATTTTCAAGATCTTTTAAATGTTCTTTAAAAGTGCGCAAAAAAATAATTATGTCATCGATATAAACGAGACAAGATTTCCAATTTAGACCTGCGAGCACAAGCTCCATCAGCCTTTGGAAATCTGCGGGCGCATTTTTTAAGCCAAAAGGTAAAACTTCAAATTCATAATGGCCAACAGGGCATATAAATGCAGTTTTTTCGCAAGATTTATTATCGAGAGGAATTTGCCAGTAACCGGATTTTAGATCTAACGTGCTAAAATATGCGGCAGAGCCTAAAGTATCAAAATAATTGTCTAGTTGAGGAAGAGGATAAACTTGCGTTTTAGTTACGTCATTTAAACGACAATAATCGACGACCGGCCTTAGGGAACCGTCCTTTTTTCCTATGAGAAATAATGGACTTGCCCATGGGCTGGTTGTAGGTCGAATAATTTTATCTGCAAGCATTTCATTTATGATTTTTTGCATAGATTCTCTTCTAGAATGTTCAACACGAATAAGTTTTTCCAACAACGGGCGGATTATCCCCTGTATCAATATGATGTTTCATCAGAGGGGTACGTCCGAGAGGTTCATTTTTTAATGCAAAAATTGAGTCGTATTTTAAGCAAAGTTCACGAATTTGTTGCTGTTGCCAAGAATCAACGGCGGAGCCGTTTAAAGCTTTATTTATTGATGCAAAAAGTTCATGGTCCGTCCTATCATCAAAATTTGAGACATGTGACACGACTTTGGCATCAGAGGTTAAAGAACCTATTATTTCACCAGAGTCAATGCGAATTGGCGCTTTAGAGATGTTACAAACGCGAACAGGTATTATAGGTTGTGATGCATCGACTATAGACGGAGCAACAAAAAGTGAAGTTTTTTCCATAAAATCAGGATTTGGTTCAAATAACGCAAAATCAAAATCGCAAGAACCATGACTTATATAGCCAGGTGTAATTAATTCATGCCGAGGTTGTATTATTACAGGCTCAGGCAGCGAAACATGCACACACACAACACCAGAGGTAGTTGTGTTGGGTTTCGCGCGAAATTGCAATTTTTTGTGAGATGATAGTAAATTAATCTTTTATGCCGTTTATAAAAGCACAGCGCTCAATAGGATTAACCCACATGAGTGCGGATTCACAAAAATCGTATCCTAAGAGCATGTCTTCCGGCAAGTGATCAATTATAGCTACTGTAGTAGAGATAGATTGTTCCACGATAGTGAGAGTCATATTTACTTTATATCGAACGACTGCGGTTATTTCGCCTACGCCATGCACAACTTGTGAGACTTGTTTAGGTGGTAAGTTAAAACCAAGACGTAAAAATGCAGACGTGGTCATCATAGTGACCTGTGAACCCGTATCTATGAGAGCAGGTACCTCAACGCCATGAACTTTAACAAGAATGGTGGGCAAATTTGTCCCAGCATGGCTTACGATAGGAATATTAGGATCGATGGTTTTAACTGGAGGCAAATTTATTTTTTCATAAATCGCTAGACGACGCTGTAAGCGTTCGTACTCTTCAAGAAATTCTTGCAACGCGAATAAGTTAGAGCGCATGCTAGTCTCTGGCCCTTTCGCAGTAACCGTGTTTACATCATGAGGAGATGTAAGGGTTGGCTGCGGTGGGGGCGCATTCATGGTGGGTTGGTTATCTGCGGTATATGTGACGTATGGGCGATTAAAACCGTTGTCGTTGCGATAGTTGGAGTTATAGTATGTTCCACGCTGTTCGTTAGGGAACTGAACGAAAGGTGCGTTTTGTCGCGGTTGATTATTATAGCAATTATCGTAACGCGAATTTTGATAATTAGCACGCGAATTTTGGTAGATAATCATTACGATTTTGCCTATAATTTGATTGTGCTTGCTTGGGTTCAAAGCGGTTATCATTATTTGCATAATTAGATGAACGATGTTGACTAGAGTTACGATATCGTGATTGAGATTGGTGTCAATTTTGTGAATTCGAATGCGATGGCGAACGATTTTGGCGTGAAAAAGAACGCGACTGGCTGCGATTGTGAGCCGAAGAATTGTTATTTCGATCAGACTGGGTATTATAATTACTATTATTAGATGCTTCTTGTCTCTGACGCGTAAAACATTCCTCATAGATATGACCTATGCGCTTGCAAAAGGTACAATATTTACGAGAGGAACTTTCTGGCTTTTCAGCATGCGACGAGCGATGAAACGTTTTATGACGCGAACGATCTGACTCGTTTTGGTTAGACGCGCGAGGAGTATCTTGTAGGTATTGCGCTTCTTACAGGAGCAGCTGTTACCGATACGTATGGTGTTAGCTTTCTCCTCAAATTCCTTATTAACAAATTCAGCACTTAACGCATTATCCAAAAATTCAGCCAATGATGCTCTAGGCTTTTTGTGATATGCCTCTTTTGAAATGTGCGGTAATAAACCTTGTTTTAATTGATGTCGCATCAAATTATTGAAATGGTGCGAGTCAACTTCAAGATAAGGGTCGGCTTTTATTAGTTCTTTGCAAAGCGAGAGATAGTAAGCTTTAAGCGATTCGTTAGGCTGCTGTTTATGTGTCAAAAAACGATTAAAGAGCGCTCCAGTGTCCATTGGACAAAATTCTGCTATTAGCGCTTGTTTCGTTTTTGAATAAGATTGTTTTATTTCAGCAGGTAACAAATGGTATAGGCGTGAAGCGTAGGGATCAAGAAATCCAGTCATAAATTTTAAACGATCAGCTTTGTCGATATCATAGGTATCTGCAAGTGACTCAAATTGAGCGAAATATGCTCATATATCTGTTTTATTGCCATCAAAAAATTTTTTATTTGTGATTGCAATTTGCATTTGCGTTAAAAGTGGTCCGCGATTCAAGGAATCATTGAGATGCAATTTACCACGCGAATCTTTGGATGAAGAATCCGAACTATAACAATGACATTGTCGGCGCAATCTACTTCTGCAATGCGAGCAACGACTGCGCGGACGATCATAGCTATTTGACGAGCTTTCGTCAGAAAATTTTACGTGTCATCTCCTACTCAGATGACTCAGGGAGAGGCGCATATTCATTTTGCAAATTCGCAGGTTCGTTATTTATGCCAGATAAATTTATTTCTACAGGTTGCATTTCGATATTAGAGGAATGCAAGATAGGATTAACAGGTGGTATTTCCATATTCATAGGATTAGGTACATAGTTATTTTGGAAAGATTTTGCCTTGAGGTCGAAAATATTGCAGCGGTGGTGGATTTAACTGTTGCTGCAAGTTTGCATTCGAAGAATTAGGTACGAAAGAAGGCGCATTACGATCTAAAGACAGCAATGGCCGAGATCGCGACATCTGCAAAATTGGTACCGACGGCTGCAAAATCGTAGGTATATTTTCCGAAAAAACCCGAGTTTTGCACTGGTTGCAAACCCGTGTTTGAAGGATTTTGTGATAAATTAGATGTCTCAGGCGCCAATTCGTACAACAATGAGTGATATTTTCTGGAACAGTTTCCGAAGGTGAGCGTGAATTAGATGCGCAATTGCCGGTGGACAACAATGAAGATGCATGATGCGTACTTTCCGCACGATTCGCACTTTGCGCATTGAATTCAGGAAAATTTGCGCTATTGATAGAGTGGTTAACGCGCTCAGACGGATTAGTTTTGATGTGATTCAAAACTGGTTGGGGTTTAAGCATAGTGCTTAGCTCCAGACGCAGTTTACGCATTTCATATGCATTTTCCTTTTTATCTTGATTTACGCGCGTAGTAAGGTCTGAAAATTGCAAATGAATAGCTTGGTAGCGCTTTTAAAGATAAGATCATTAGTCACATTAGCACTAGCACAAACTTCGGTCCGGCATTTCTGCTATGACTATGATTACTTTCACGCCAGAATCGGCGTTATTGCGCTCCAAACTGGTTTCAGGATGATTTGCCGTGTTAAGTGTAGTCGTATTATCAATCATCGTATGATTTGATGAATTATCGATGTTAGGGTCCGATCTAGTTAGCAAAGTTTGATTAATGCGTGATTGCATGGTAGTCAATAACAGTTCATCATCAGACTGTGTATTGCTCAGCGGCATTTAGTGATGCGGGTAATCAATCATTATTCATCTTACTATTTGCGTTTTTCTTATTCATGTCATTACTCGCATTATTACCATAGGTGGGCAGCACCAAAATTCTGGGGGGTGAAAAAATTTTTAAAGTTCAAAACATGGTCTTAAAAGTGGTCGTATGGAAAAAAAAACACCATTTTTCGACGTTTCTCATCAAGCTCTATCCAATGGCATCAAAAAATTGCTAAAAAAGCAAAAAAAATTTTCTGGGGGTATTTTGATTTCTGGGGGGTATTTCAACTTCTGGGGGGTGATACCCCACACGCCCATGTGTGATTATTACTCGCGCTATTAGAGTCAACAGGCGCGGTGGGTAATTGGCGAGATGAAGTAGGTGGCGTAGACGGTTTTTTCAATTTAGCGGGCGGTGTCCGCAAAACCTTTTTCCTGCCATTTTTAAATATCAAAAACATCAAAAAATATGATCTTGGGTAAAACAAATTTCAGTACGTCGAAATTTTGCCCAAAATAAATGTTTCAAATTTGGCCTTTGTTGTTCCGAAAAACAGGTTTTTTCACGTGAATAGTATTTGCTTACGTGAAGCAAGATATACCTGACATGAAATGAGCGAAAGTAGATTAGGACTAAGCCTAAGGCGCAAGAAAATGTACTTGGTGAGAAAAAAGATAGGTAAATACCTAAGTGGCAAAATTTTCATCGTCAAGAGAGAAAATGATAAATCGTCGCCTGAGGGTCGACGTTTATAGAAAAATGCGAGCGTGATAGCTGCCTTCGTCGATAGAGATCCGTCAGAAATAGAAAAATAACAATGACTTTACCACAATACACAAAATCTTTACCACGGACGCTTACTTAAAATGCGCACTGTCATGATCGCGGTCGATACAACAACAAAGGTGAACGAAACGTTACACATATTTAGATGGCCAAAATAATGATTTTTGGATTGGAAAATAAATTTACGATGATTGATCAGTTTGGATGTAGCTAGCAGCCTAAAAGAGGGACGATCCAGTGCCGATCCATGTGTACTAAAACAACACGAACACGGGTGTATTTGCCTTCAAGACTTACTTAGGTACTTAGATCTGCTCTTAGCGCTAACACCGATCGCTTAGTCTGGGATGACTTCGGTCTTTGGACCCTTACAGTTTACAACTTCTCCTGAAATTTCTCCTGAAAAGCCCATTCTCCTGCTCCTGCTCCTGAAAAATTTAGATTCTCCTGAATTCAGGAGAATTCTCCTGCACCTGGCAACCCTGACCTGATTCAATGTTTTCGTCATATAAAGATACAGTAATAAATATGTTTTACTAAATGACTGTCATTGTAACCCTTTATACAATTGCGGGGTTGAATTAATGAAATACGGAAATCTTGTTTCAGGCGAATGATTCGCAAATTGATCGATGTTCGACTACAAGGACAGCTCACGCTTATGCGACAACCATATTACACGCAGTAGGCATGGTCTGCTGGACGTTAAAATGCACAACTGTTGATGTGCGACTTTAGTCTAGCATCCCAAATTCCTTTTTACTGTATGTAGCGCCCTATTGCTGCATCACTCGACCTGCGACTCAAGCCCGGTTCAGAAGTAAAAATCGGCAATATCGCTGACACTTTTTCCCGGTTCAGAAGTGCCCCAATTTTCCCCGATTTTTAGTCGACGATATCGCCGACTTTCCTGGATTTTTGTCGAGGATATCGCCGATTCTTACGACTTTCCCGATTTTGTCGGCGATATCGCCGACTTTTACGATTTTCCCGATTTTTGTCGGCAATATCGCCGACTTTTACAATTTTCCCAATTTTTAGTCGGCGATATCGCCGACTTTCCCGATTTTTGTCGGCAATATCGCCGACTTAGCCGATTTTAGTCGGCGATGTTGCCGACTAAAATCGTAAGAATAGGAACTCATCCTATTTTTCTACAATATCGCCGATTTTTGGTGCATTGAAGTATGAGCTAGGTATGCTCTTGTCCACTTAAGCACGTAGCTGTTCATGTAGATCATCATAAAATACATATATAAATACCACCAATCAAGTTCCTAACTACATAACAAACCCTATTTATTAACACATATTACCTACTTTTGTAAATACATGGCCAGTCCGTGTGTACTAAAACAACACGAACACTGGTGTATTTGCCTTCGAGACTTGCTTAGGTACTTAGGTACTTAGATCTTCTCTTAGCGCTGGCCGCGATCGCTTAGTCTGGGATGACTTTGGTCTTTGGACCCATACAGACCTTACGGCTTTGATCCCCTCGGTCCTAATATTGCTGACCGCTTTTCGTCAGGTGATCTCAGCAGCTACGCACTAAGCCCTAAGACTACCTACCTAAATCTCGAAGTACCGCGGAGGTCAGTTGACCTATCTCAATGCTCAAGTTGATGATTTAACTTATTTTCTGGGTTCGATTCTATCAGAAATGTTTTTGGTACGTAGCACAATGAAATTTGAAAACAACACCAACGAGCTCTAGACTGACCAATCATCATTAAGATTAAATAATATTTTTGACCAGTTTTAGGATTGAGAAAAGAATTAAGACTTTTGAACGAAATAACTAATCATACGAAATTTACCTATCCTTCCACTTAGAATCCCGAAATCCTCAACGATGGGAATAACCGACCTTACCCTCGGTATAACGAAACCCCTGGGTAGGTTTTCTAATTTATTTCTATCGATATATACACGGCTTGGTGCCGGACAACAAATAACACAAAAACAAAAGAAAACGTACTCCACTATACAAACGTACGTCCGCCAAACCACTCTGACTAAGATGGCCTCATGGGACCATTACAGTGAAAGAAGTTAACATCAAAATAACATAATACTGGAATACTTTTAAATCAGATCGAATGTTCTAGATTACAATAAGCGGTAATGCAAAAAATAATTACAATTATCATATACTTAATTCTATATTTACCGGACAAGTATCTTAATGTTTTTAAATATTGAAAATTAGGGACGACCGAAGGCATAGCCCACAGTGCACTATCGTAGATAGCTACTAATAATGGCTATGTAAGTGGCTAACGCGAACTGCTAACACAAGTTCGCCAACCGTGTAACCTCGTAGTTACACTTGTATATGTATGCGAGTACGGAAAACTATACTGCTTACTATCTTACGTCATGAATTTTGATTATTTTTTAATTCATGAATTTTAATTAGCTTAAATTAAATTAATTTAATTTAATTAAAATTAAATTAACTTAAATTAACTTAAAATCGCATTAAACATTGAATTCCGAGGTCAATTGATTTTTAGGGGACTTTCAGATTCTGGGGGCCCAGAGCATACGTGGGCAGCACGAAAATTCTGGGGGAGTGTAAAAATTATTAAAAGGTCAAAATGGTCTTAAGAATGGCGGTAGGGCGAAGAAGCACCATTTTTCGATATTTCTCATCGAGCGCTATCCATTGGCATCAAAAAATCGCGAAAAATGCTAAACAAATTCGAAAATCGATTTCTGGGAGGCATTCTGGCTTACATGTTGTGTATTTTTTGCCTTCTGGGGGGTGCATACACCCAAACCCCCCACAAACCACGTGTGGCTCAGAGCCTCCAGACCATAGATGCACAGCATGGTCAATCTGGGGGTTGGCCAGCCGGTACCTTAAGGTCGAAATTTTTCGGTTTTAGGGCCAAAAACGACTGAAAAAGTGCTAGAAAAGTGCTGGAAAGTCAAATTAGCGCCACTTCTACCACAATTCATGATAAAGAACGAAATTCGAGACACTTGTAGAGAAAAATTGCGATTTTTATCACCTTTTGCCCCCTATTTCTGCCTCGTTTTTTCCCAGAAAATTTCTGACTTGGCCGCAAACATGCACAGTAAAAAATTTCCTGGGGGCAGGGGGTGGACAAAAACTTTTTCTGGAGTCCCTTTGGAGCTAAAAACAAAGGGTACGCGTTGTAAATTGTGTATGTACCTATTGCCGACTTTCCTGATTTTAAGTCGGTCATTGGTGTATCTGTTGCCGACTTACCGATTTTTTGTCGGCGATATCGACGACTTTCCCGACTGAATCGGTAAAATCGACGATGTCGCCGACAAACTTCTGAACCGGGCTTTATAGATAAATTACCGTATGCATATGTACCTGAAAAAATTCCTAAAATTATGCACAAACTTATGTGAGACAGACTACAGATAGGTAAGGTAGGTATCACAAAACGTGAGCTTTCTTTTTAGAAGATAGATGAGCAAGTGTAGGTGTGCCCAAGGTACAGATGGTACCTAAGACTTGAACGTAAGTGCAGTAAAGAGACAAGCATGTGTATAACAGTACGTAGAATTTATTGAAAATATGCATGTACAAAACAAAAATATGAAATGCAAGTATACTATATCACATTCTTTCTACAATGTTGTGCGTATCTTTCTTTAGAACCGCTACTGTTTTCTCAAGAGCACTGCAAAGAATCCAGCTTTTTAAAAAATTATCAACCACAAATTCATTTATACTAAAGCAATAAGTAATTTATGAAAATACAAAAAAAATTTGTGTAGGACTTGGAGTGAAAGAAACGATTGCATAGACAAAAAACAACTATAGATAGGTATGTAAATGCATAACCAATAACACCTAGCATAGTGAAAACAAATATGGATCTGTTTACATAAGTGGAATCACATATCATACAAAATTCTTAAGAAAAATTATGTAAAGATTTGTTTTTATTAATTTATCAATGATTAATACTATCTCACTAGTATTGTAGTTATGGCCACAAACAAAAATTAACCTTATCGCATTTTTAACGTAAGTATACATATATACATATTTAATGCAATTTTTTAAGCTGGATCATCAACGCATAAGCCGTTTAGCATGATACTTCACTGGTTAATTTAGCAGTTTAAAAATATAAATCATACAAAAAGTATCAGCTTACATATTTCAATCTGAAACTTTCTGAATATTTCATTTACTCAAATAAATTTTCAGACCGACGGGAATATCTTTCAAAAATGATGTTCTTTTCGTCATACCACCATTTTTAAGGCCATTTTTTGACCTTTGAAAAAAATTTGCACCCCCTCCCCCACCCCCTAGAACTTTGGTGGCGCCCACCTATGGTCCCCAGGGACGGATCTAGGATTTTCCTAGGGGAGGGGGGCGGTACCCCAACTTTTCCAAAAACAATCAAAAATAGGACTGAAAAATTTGCCCTTCGCGTGCGAAATAGCGTTTTTTCAGCGTTTTGCATTGTCTACTTTCATTTAAAAATCGCTTTTGACGCAAAATTTTTTTTTCGAAAATTATTGATAGTTATTGACAATTTTGTGCAAAAATAATCATTAAATTTCTTTGACTTTAGCGAAAAATCCGGCGCGAAGGCCGAAAATTTAAGAAATTTATGCTGAAGGACATTTAGAAGTTTAATTTACTGCTTGCTTGTCGTATTTGAAGCATTTGACGCCGTGTATCGAAAATTTTTCAAAAGTTATGCTCGAAAATAGAAGAAATGTATACTGAAATAGATGTTTCTTCTATTGAAATTGTTTTGGAAACTAATCAAGCAAAAAATGGCTTCCAGGCGCAAAAAAAGTAAATAAATGTCATTAATAAGATACTACCATCGGGCCGAAATTTTCTGACCCGCCCCACCCCGCCAAGAAAGAAATAAAGCCCGCCCCGCCCCGCCAGTAATGTTACAAAAATTAGGCCCGCCCCGCCCCGCCAGTAATGTTACAAAAATTAGGCCCGCCCCGCCCCGCAAAATTTTTTCATGTACTCTATGTATCCATTTCTGGTCGAAAAGGAGCCAGAATGCAGAAGATAAAGAACCGGACAATAAGTGATACAAAATCTTCAATGTAAATGAGTGCAATGCAATTTTGTAAATTGAATAAGAGCTAATGTCTTACAGCAATAAACTTTATTGGAACAACAGTGATGTTACTGTGATAGGCGTAGTTAGGTATGTATGGTAAGGTGCAAAGGCATAATCTTGCACTGCTGATTGCTCAAATTCTGAGGGTCTGATGGGGCGAAATCGTCAAAACTAGCACAACAAAATCAATTCTGGGGGTCTGCTGGATCCCAGAGGACAAGCCAGATCCCAATACTCGCCATTACTCAAATCCTATAGGTGATAGTCTACCTTATGTAAGGACGTAGTGTGTACCTACATATATGTAGGCATAGGTGGGCAACACCGAAGTTCTGGGGGTGAAAAAATTTCTGGGGGGGGGGGTATTTTGATTTCTGGGGAGGGGGGTATTTACGAACTTCTGGGGGTGCATGCCCCCCAAACCCCCACGCCCACGTGTGTATGTAGGTGACTCTGCCTACCTATATATACAGGGTGTTTCAAAAAAAACGAAACCCATAGCAGACCTCAGTAACTTCGAAACGAATCGCTCGATTCGAATGCAAGTTGCTTTAATCAATAGATAAAAACCTTGATAATGATCTTGCAAAGTTTCATTTTTGTAGCTTTATTTGTTCTTGTACAACGCGCATTTGGGTAAAGTCGTTTTCATTAAAATACAATGTATCAGTAAGAAATGAATATGTGTTTGCGACGTTGTAGCTTTAGATCGAGTGAACATTTTAGAGATACGGTTTGCTTCAATCAAAAGCTCATTTATTTAGCTAGTTGCCTCTAAATTTTAGTTTTATTTTGTTTGTTGGTTCAAGAGCTATTGAGCTTTTGCCTAAGGTCACTCCTTCACCGATTGAGCCAGCAATGACAAAATAAGCAGCAGTTGCTTGCGCTTGTGGATGACCTAAGGAATGACATTTAGCGAAAGCTCAATGACTCTCGAACCAAGTAGCGAAATAGTACGAAAATTTACAGGCTAACAGCTAGACAAACAGGCTTTGGAATAGAGCAGACCGTATTTTAAAATGTTTACTCGATCAAAAGCTACAACGTTGCAAACACATGATTTATTTCTAAACACGCATTGTATTTAATAAAAACGACTTTTGAACAATTGCGCGTTGCACATGAACAGAGAAAGCTACTGGATACGAAACTCAGCAAGTTTCTTACGAAAGTTTTTGTCTATCGTTTAAAACAATTTGCATTGAAATTGAGCGAGCCGTTGGGAAGTTACAAGGTCAAATGTAAGGTTTCGTTTTTTTGAAACACCGTATATATGTAAGCTTATGCATGGTAAAGCTGGATTATTTCAATTTGTATTATTTTTAACAGCCCCAATGTGTTCTATTTCATTAAGTATTTATTCAAAGGATGAGCAGCAGAGCATTACTTAGAACTATAGTTTATTTCGCGAAACCTTGTGCATGGAAATCAATTTCGCGCACGTATCCTTTTGCACAACAAAAATTTAAAAAAAGAAAGGCCCGCCCGCCCCGCCAAAATTTTTAGAAAATAAAGCACCGCCCCGCCCCGCCCCGCCAGCCGTGTGACCCGCTCCACAAAAGCCCGAGCGGGCCGCGCGGGCCTGCGAGGCGGGGCGGGCCGACCCGCCGCGCAAGGCTTGCACACATGGGCGTGGGGGGTTTGGGGGGTATGCACCCCTACAGAAGTTGAAATATCCCCCCCCCAGAATTCAAATTTTGAAATTTTTTTGCTTTTTTAGCGATTTTTTTATGCCATTGGATAGTGCTCGATGAGAAACGTCGAAAAATGGTGTGTTTTTCGCCATACGACCACTTTTAAGACCATTTTTTGACCTTTGAAAATTTTTTCACCCCCCCAGAATTTCAGTGCTGCCCACCTATGGGTACTACCCGGCGCGAAGCGCCAGAAAAATTTGAGAAAATGATCACTAACGGCTTAAAATCATATCATTCTTTATCTCGCCAAATATTTTTGGCAAGCGAGCGGCCGCCTCCCATGAGGGAGAATGAAAAATTTTTTAATCGCATCTAAAACATCGCAAAAATAGGTTTTTAGCGTACTTTTCAGCTAGTAAACTCTATTGTTTTTATTTGTTCATTTAATATTTATGTATAAATTTGTCATCTCAACCGCTCAGAATCGCTCAAATTTGACTTAGGCATGGAGAGCATGGATTTTTCACGGCGCTGAACGCCGGATTCATTACTGCAGCTATACTTTTTGCCACTCAAAGAGCTCAATTTTGAGTTGACGTGGAGAACTGAAATTTTTCTGCGCCGGATTCTTGTTTGTCGATGTTTTTGTCGCTTAGCCCAATCAAAATCACTTAAATTTGAGGCTAGAAAAGTACAATACGTCAAACTTTTTTCGGCGTGCTTCGCGCAAATTATTAATTATCTGCATTGTTTTTTCTGTAAAGCACAAAGATTAAATACGAAAACAGGAAATAAGAAAAATTCGTAGATTGAATGATGAAAAATCAGTTGTGCAGATAGCTTAAACGATAAATCTACATCGACATGAAATATAAAGTAAAAATCTTTATTTTTCTGAAAT
Source organism: Mermis nigrescens (assembly GCA_036768485.1). NCBI lineage: Eukaryota > Metazoa > Nematoda > Enoplea > Mermithida > Mermithidae > Mermis > Mermis nigrescens. Next base: position 10,545,377 of record JAVLUZ010000161.1, read on the forward strand.
TTTTCTTAACCATCGTGTAGAGCTCGCCGAGATACGCTCAAAACTGCCTTTATTTTCGTCTATGTATCTCCTAATGGTTCTCAAAATATCTGACCTCAAAATTTTCGCCCCCTTCCTTTCCAATATTAAATCCTGGATACGGGCTATATAATTTTCGATATAAGAAGATAAATAATAAACGATAACACAACATTTAAATATATACAAAAAGATAAATGACATCGTATAAATCAAAATTCACGGGAAAAAGTTCCAAAATTTATTTTATAATCAAATTCATGTGATACTAATATAGACTAAGTGAGAGCCCAAATTTACTATTCATTTGCTTAAATGATGTGCCGCGCACGAAAAATATCGCATTGCAATAAATTGATTTTGAGAATCAATGCAGAACAAATTTTGAAATCACCTGATTCTGAGAAATAGCATGTAAGGCGAATTTGACGCATTGAAAAATATTTCAAAGATCAATCTCATTACTAAATGTTCATATGGGTGATATTAATGTATTGACCACTTATTAGACCATCTTTCTAAATGTAAAAAGATTTTATAACATTCAAAAATTCGTGCCAGAGTTTTCTTCTGCTCTATATGTGCCTTTCAAATTCTCAAAATTGTGTTTAAGAAACAAAAACATTAAAATTTTTCATTGTTTATCTTTGGAGCGTAGTAGATAACATACAGTGCTCGCCACGAATGTTTACGTTTTAATATGTCCATAGGATGATAGAGTTTGTTAAGGCTTATATGTTTAACACGTCGGTCGTGCGTGGGCGGAAATAGGACCGACGTGTTAAAGATATAACCCTAACAAGCTCTAGAAGCTATAAGGCGTAAACATTCATGGCGAGTGGTGTAGCTTCTAAGTTTAAAATTAAGTTAAACACTACATGCGTCACAATGTGAAAACTGTTTAATGCCAAGCTTTTGTACTGCTGAATTAGATTTATTGCTTTTGTGCCTTTGAATTCTGACAGAGATCAAGGATTATTTCTGTGGCGTAGTCTTTCATTTCAAAACTTGTTCAGTTGATGTTTTGGGCTTCAGTTGAAGATTTGTCGGGTGTTTCGGCAATTTTATCTTTTGTTTGTCTTTAGAAAGCCTCAATTTATGTTTCAAGTAATTGTAGCAGTAGTTTGCACAAACAGCCGCTTTAAAAAAATGTTTTATAAAACTTTAGGCTAAACGATTTTGCATACTGATGATCAACAAAAAAATGTACATTTGTCAAGACGCGAGTTTCGTTAGATTTTAGCTCATGGCCGTTGAGTGAGCTTTATAGAAATAGGCCTTCCCAGTTTCCACTTTCACTCTGGATCATATATAATTAATAAGCATGAATGTATAATTTATAATCCGTTACTTCCACACATGCACAGCAAAGAAATTCTGGAGTCAGCCCTGAAAAATTTGTGAAAAGATGCCTTTTTGGGCTAAATAACTATGGGTGTGCAACCGTAAATAATATCGCTTTTGACATTTCAAACAACGCTCATAGAAAAACATTGGAAAATTTTGAAAAAATTTAAGTAAATGCGAGTGAATTGAACAAATTATAGTTGAAAATGAGAGCGAAAATCTGACACTGTTGAGCTAAAAGCTATAACTAAAAACGTGTAAAAAGCACACTTTATTCTCCTTCAATTAAGAATAAGCGTGGTTCCTTCTTTTAGCTGTCCATTTGCGTAATTTTTTTCCACTTCAAAATATGTTGACAAAGTAATAAGCATTTATGACAAACCATTAGGAAATCCCCTGTCCACGCATTAAATGCATTCACAACTAAACCCAGTTCAAAGCTTAAGTGTCTGTTTCACGCTTATTCAAGAAAATAAATAAACGAAAAGTGTGTTTAAAACGCTAAATAACGTACCCGCCAGACCGGATAATTTTATATGTTCCCGCAATTGACAAATCAACAACTGTAGATCCCAGTCTGTCTTCTTCGGTACCTTCAATCGGGCCACCATCTGAAAAGTGTGTGTGAAGTATAAAAGTGTGTGTGAAGTAAAATCTCGTACGGACGTTTTAATCCATAAAAAATCGTTCACAAAGCGTCATTGTAAATGCACATTAGGTAGATCGACTCAAAATCACAGATGGGCAGCAGCCGAATTCTGGAGGGTCCGGTGAAGTAAAATTGCCAAAAAAGCACCAAAAGTTCAATTCTGGGAGTCTATTGATTTGGGGGAAGGTTCCGCCAAATTCTTGGAAGCGGGTCTACACCACACCTGGGCGTGGGGTTGAGGAAATGCACCCCACCCCGAGAAACCAAAATACCGCCGAAACCAAAAATACCCCCCAGAAAACCAGAATACTCCCCAGAATAGAATTTTTAAATTTTTTCTCTCTTTTCGCAAGTTTTTATGCCAATGAATAGTGTTCGATGAAGGCCTTGATAAATTGTGTTTCTTCGCCATACTCAACGTTTTTAAGGCATTTCTTGACCTTTCAAAAAATCTTGCACTCCCCCCACTCCAGAATTTTGGTGCCGCCTACCTATTGTCTCAACCATACAAGGGCAGCACCAAAATTCTGGGGGGTGCAAGATTTTTCAAAGGTCAAAAAATGGCCTTAAAAATGGTAATATGGCAAAAAACACGAATTTTTTAACGTTTCTCATCAAGCACTATCCATTGGCATCAAAGCATTGCGAAAAAAAATACATGGGGAGGTATTTTGATTTCTGGGGGTATTTGGGTTTCTCGGGGAGGTGTGTGTACCCCCTAAACCCCCCCCCCCCGCCCGGGTGTGGTCTCCACCCCCACCCCCTCACCACGTCCGTGTTTGATCAAATATAATCTGCTTTCATAATCGCCGCTTATAAAGTAAAAATCAAGTGAGATTAGGAAAATTAGAGTAGCGAGCACGAGCAGAAAATGATAATTTAAGAGGCTAACCAAAGCAAAAATATCAGTCCACGAAAACTCTCGTTCCAACAGTTAAACGAAAGCTTCACACAATATTTTTGATAAGTCACAAAAGAGGTAGCTAAAGTTTCTAAAATAACAACTCTAAAATTTAAGCATCGTTCCCGGGCGGAATATAATTCCAGGAGTGATTTAAATATCAGACTTGATCTCTCTTTTCTGAACCTAAAGCACGCCCAGACTATTTTTTGAGCCCAGTATGTGAACACATGGGCGTGGGGTCTGAACCCCCCCCCCCGAGAATCCGGCGGACCCCCCCCAAAATCGATAGACCCCAGAATTAAATTTTTGGTGCTATTTTTGGCAATCTTGCCCCACCGGACCCCCCCTCCCCCACAGAATTTGGTCGCTGCCCATGTATGACTGTGTGTCTTCTATCGCCAGGCAAAGAAGGGTGAGATTTTTGACGAAAATCTTAACTAGCGTTTAACATTTGGATTCCTTAATAAAAATGGCAAGCTGTAGTCGCCCATCAAATTATTTTCCGCTTTTATGACTTAAACACTGCATGCGAATCGCGAAATCATGGCATGCACGGTATTAGGAATTCTGAGGGAGAGGTGAAATCTTAAAGTGCATTTTCTGGGCTCAAAAACGATGAACAAGTGTCAAAAACATTTTTCGGCGTTTCTGAAGGAGTTCTATTTTTTTCCAGCGTAAGAACATAGAAATTCCGGAAAAAAATATCGGAACAAGTCTGGTAATTTGAAGAAAATATAGTCAAAAGATGAGGTTTATGGCGCTAAGGGCCAAAAATTTGACACTTTTGAACAAACAGATAGCTAAAATGCTTAAAACAGGCCCTTTTCTACGAATTTATTCGGAACTTTTTGGAAAATCGCAAATTCTGGGGGATGAAAACTGGGGTTGGTGAAACCCTCCAAGCCGCCCCGATCATGTATGCTTCATACTGAAAAAGATACTCTGCATCTGTTCCTATATATACTCGTACAAGTGTCGCACAATATATTTAAGTTTTTGCTGACTATTGTGCAAAACCAACAAATATACAGCAGAGGGAATTAAAATGCAAAAAAGTCTACAAAGTTTTCACGATGATTATTTTCTTACCAACAACAAGGTCAATGTTTGGCCAAAGTTCACGAAACTCGTCGATGTTAAGCGCACTGAGTCCTTGGCTAACGTTCGCACTTGTCAGGGCAACAGGTTTTTTAATTCTTCGACATAGATTAATCATAAATACGTTATCGGGTATTCGGATACCAATTAAATCAGTGTTAGGATTTAGGTTAGCTGGAATCAGATGAGATTTCTTGAATACGATAGTCACCGGACCAGGCAGCAATTCGCTTAGCAGTGTTCGCGATACAGTAACGATAGACCATCTGAAATCGTAAAATACAAACGGGAGTTAAACTATTTTATTAAACAATGAATACGCTCTAGCCCGTATTCAGGATAAGGGAGGGGAGGGGCGTTCCCCTCCGGTAATGAAAAATAATTTTTGAATCGCACAAGGATCCCCAAAAGGAAAAATGAAAATTTCTCGAAGTAGGTCTAAAACACCGCCATGACGGTCAGGCACGTAGCTGGCCGTCCTATTTTGGGAGAGACCAACACCAATTTTCGGGGACTAAGCCCAAAAAGGCCAAAAGTAGCACAAAATAACGTTAAAAAAGTCCGATTTTTCTAAATTTTGGGGGGTTCGGACCCCCCCCCCAGTCCCTTCAGAGCTACGTGCCTGAAGACGGGTTTTTAGGGTACCTTTGAGCTAGAACGCGCGAAATCTTCCGGCGCTTCGCGCTGAATTCATTGTTTATTTAAAGTTTTGGTCTTTTAACCCACTCAGAATCGCTCACATTTAAGTAATTTTTTAGGCACTTCGCGCCCAATTATTCCTTTTCTGTGTTGATTATCTTTACAAAACATAAACATTAAATAAAGAAGAAAAAAATTAAGAAATTGTTTGTTGATAGAATAATGTGAAATCAATTGCATTGACACTTTAAACGTTTAGTTTATTTCATTTTAGTATGGAGTGGAGTGAAAATTTCCTGAAATTCTTTTAAATTTTTCATCTTTATATAGAGCTCACTGAGATACGCTCAAAAACGCCCTCATTTTTGCCCATCTTTTGCTGATTCTCGAGATATTTGTTTTCAAAATTTCGGCCCTCTCCCTCAAAATAAAATGCTGTATACGGGCCTAAATATGCTTATTCGATTCTTATGAGCAAGAGCCTTTTCAGTATGCAACTTCAGCTCAGTCCAAAATCCAAAACAGTCCAAAATAGGTTCAAACTAGCCCTACATGTGCAAAATAGCCTTTTTCGACGTTCTGCCTTGTCTACTTATATTTAAAATCGCTTTTGGCGCAACATTTTTTTCGAAAAATTCTGAAATTTTTTCACAATTTTGCTCAGAGATCATTAAATTTTTTTGATCTAAGCGAAAATCTGACGCGAAGCGCCGGAAAATTTTTGAAATTAAAACGCAAGACCCTTTAGAAGCTTGAATCACTGTTTGATCTCCTGCATTTATAGTATTTGACGCAGAACATCGAAAAATTTTGAGAAATTATGCTTGAAAATAGAAGAAAACTATGCCGAAAAAGTTGTTTCTGTTCTTAAAATCGTCTAAACTCAATTCCCTGGGCAAAATATGGCTTCCGGACCGACAAGAAAGCAAATAAATGATATAAATAAGTATTGTCCGGCGAGAAGCGCCGGAAAAATTTGAGAAATTATGATCGCTGACGGCCAAAAATCATTGCAAATTACATATCCTTCCTTTATCTCGCCAATTATTTTTGGCCAATATTAGGGCGGTCACCCCCGCGCCGCCCCCACCCTTTAAATCCGCTACTACGATCCAGAAACGGGAAATTGCACTACTAAAAGTCGTAAAACAAATTTTGGCTTTAATAGAAACAGAAGGCACCACAGTTGCACAGGACGGATGGTTTGAGAGGCCAGGCCAGCCTGGGGGTCAGATAGGAAAGAAGGACATAAAATTCTAGGCTCTATTTACCTTCATTGGCCTCAAAACGTGGAGTAAACATGAAAGCACAAAAGCTACCTTTTCACTGCTCAATGATATTTTTACCAATTTTTTGTCCCACTTTAGGCTTCTTTTCCTCAAAATTTTATGTTTTCTCTTACTTATGTTCAAAAAAGACCCCCCCCAACCCCCAAATATGAGTCTAATAAGCACTGAACAACTATGTAAGATTGATATTGGCATAGTAAAGATGAAGGTTTGATAACGCAAAAGAAATACCTACACGTTTCCATTATACACACATACATACATTAATTAATTATGCGTATATGTTTACTGAACTACTCGAACCCGAAGTCGATCGGATATTAATTGGGATACTCGAACTCGAATACACTCAAATTCACTACCCATTGCATCCCTACAGGCTTCGGCCAAGGGGATGAGGACGACCCAAAGTTAATTGGCCAATATCTCGCAAATTTAGTATGGAAAGCTCGTAAAAATCGTATTTTTCGAAGTTTTTCAACATGCTCTAACCATTGAGCTCATAAAATTCAAGCTTTTCGAAAAAAATTCCTTTTCTCTAAAACCTTTGAAAAGTGTCATTCTTGGAGGGATTGATGCAAAACTATAGAAAATACTTCACATAAGGCGCGAAGCGTCGAGAATTTCACGATTTTAAAGCAAACGGATGCAATTTTTTTCATTTTTTCGTGCATAATCTTATCTGCAAAAATTTTATTTACAGCCGAGGGGGAGGGGCGGTCGCCCCCACCCGCCCCGCTCCCCATTAAATGCGGCACTGAATGTACTTACTTACTTAAGCATACAATCACCGTCATACATGGGCGTGCGGACCAACCAGAATTCGGCTGGTGCCCATTTGTATTCATCGTACCCGATTCGAAAGATCTAAGTGTACATACTAGGGATGCACCGGGGCCGCCTTTTTGACCGGGGCCGGGGCCGGGGCCCGGGCCCCGGGGCCGGTACCAGAGACTGGGACCAACCGGGGCCAACTATTTTTGCTATATCCCAGATATACCATGTATAAATATGTATTAGGCAAAATGTTACTTATGCAAAACAGCGTCTGGGCAAGTCCATGGCATCCGTTCCACATGTATTTCCGAGTTCAATTAATCATCATAGCTTATATAGGCCAAATTTTTTTTCCTGCCATTTAAAAAATTTGGCCCAATTCATGTAACTTGCATCATTACCAGCCGAATCGCTCATGTTTTAGATCAGACAAATTAAAAATAGCTCAAACAAGGATAGAAATTTCGCGTGCATAATTTATTATGTTCATGTGTAGTGTCGTTTTCATGTTATTGTGTGTTCTTATAAGTGTTACGCCTTGTAGCATACTATTATTTCGCTTAAACGGCATCAGATTACATGAAACGATTTTAGACTTGCACGCATTTTTACTAATAAGTCCTTACAATCTAGCCATTTGTTTGAAATTTTCTTCAACAGGCCAAATTAACATCAATATTCAATCATCGTGATATTTATCATGTTTTGTGTTAGCTCAAAGTCATGTTATCACGCGTAATTTCTCACTCAGTTAATGATTTTTTATTTTACAGCAACGTCTATTTTAACTTTGCTGCCTGAGCGATGAGAAACGCTAGTGTATTTGGCGAAAAACTTGAAGATTATCGGTTTTGACCATTGAATTGTTGCATCTATAAACGTGAATAAGCGAAATTTCTGAAATAAAATTTGTGACAAATGTTTTGTTATACATGAATGATATGCACAGGCGATTATGCACGATTTACCCTCAAAATATCGCCAAAATCCGAACAAAAAACGTTGAGATAATTCTTAATAATAGGCTGAAATTTGCGTATTTTGGCCCCGGCCGGGGCCGGCCTGGCCCCGGCCCGGAGCTGGGGCCTGGGCCCCGGCGCCGGGGCCGGGGCCTGGCCCCGGTGCATCCCTAGTACATACCTAATTAAACTTTGCAACCTTATATACTTTTTCTGCTAGCCAACCCATTAATTTCACTTCCGGACTTCCACCCAGCATCAGATTAACTTCGGCATTAGATTGAGTGAGCAAAGACTGCGTGCAAGAATGTAAAGACTGGACCAAACATCGGCCTCGGGAGAACTCGGACATCTGAACATTTTTGACAAAACGATTGCTCGTTAAGTTGAAAACTATTTCACGACACGGTAAAAATGAAGTTTAAAAAGCTAGGTAAGTGTAACATTTCCATAAAAGTTTAGTAGGATGCCAACGAATAAAAGAATCCCGTTCAACTGTTACATTGAAAAAATTAAATCTTATAGAAAATAATAATAAAAAATATGAAAATAAGAGCTGAATTTCGTCTCGGTTTTTCAACCAAAAACGTTTTGAATCAAATCTAATGATTAGATGTCTTTACGCCAGCTTCGCATAAGTGTAAGAGGGGGAATAGGAATGCGCCACCCAAAGTCGGATATCCCCATCCCTCAAAAATGAGATTTATCACCCCCTGTCAAGTTTAGGTTGGAAATTAACGTGTTTTAGCCATTTTTATGTAGATGCTTTTTTACCTTTCTAATCCAAAATAGGGCCATCCAGAGTTTTGAGACTTTAAATGTAGGCCCATACCCAGGATTTGCTTAACGGCGCGAATCCCGATATTCTGCTCTATATATTTCTTCAGAAACCATTTCAGGTTGGGTAGCTAAAATAACGAAATTTTTTTTCTAATCGCTAAATGTTATTTAATAATAGCAACTGCGAAACAAATCATTAATTTTTCGATGGAAATGAGGAAATGAGGAAATGAGGCGTGCGAAACTCTTTTTTTCCGAAAAACTCCTAAGGGTTTTGGCGAGCGGTCGCCGCTCTTCCGCCTCCCAGATGCGACTCTCGTTACACATATGGTTGAGTGCGAAAAAATAATGGGACATCTGACAATTTTATAGCTTCTATCGAGCTAAGAACGCCTCAAAAAAACACTTTGAACGTTTCAGCATGCTGAAATATTATGATTTACGATTTGTTAGAACAGCTGTCATCTCGAACTTTAGACCCTTAACAATCCTTAACTTTTGCTAAAGTTTTGTAGGCCGAACTATAAGATAGGATTAAGGAGATAGTACTGTTTTCTACGAATTACTTGAAATCTGGCTGATGTCAAATTTTGGGTGATATAGGTTTGCTTCTCCTTCTTACGCCCTCCCCAGTAATAAACTGTGAAATACATGACAAATAAAGCAATAAGTAGCTACTACCCTTACCCACGGTTTTTTTTGTATTCGGCAAAGATTTTTCCCGATGTACAAAGACTTTTCGGGACCGTCTTTGTACATGTACAAAGATTTTTGGGAAGACAAAAATTGAAAAAAAGGTCTAAAATTCGAAAAAAATTTCGGATGAGTAATTGTGTGTTCTATATATCTTTATAATGCCAGAAATTGCATTTCAAAAGTAAAAATGTCAAATTTTTCGGCGCTTCGCGCCATTTTAAGCCGATTCTTAGTGATTTTTGCCTTAGAGACCCAGAAATTAGCTAAAACACACTACGAAAAGTCGAAGAACTCTGTTTTTACGATACTAAAATCGCTGCTGTACCATATTATAGTACCCAAAAATTTTGTGTGTACAAAATGTATAAAGATTTTTAGAAAGACAAAAACTGTAAAAAGGTGTAAAATTCCCAAAATTTTCGGCGCTTTGCGCCGAGCTGATAAATTATTTGTCCTATATATCTTTAAAATGGCAGAATTTGCATTTAGAATGGGAAAATGTCAATATTTTTCGGCGCTTCGCGCCGTTTTCAGGATAATTTTTAGTAATTTTTGGCGTCAGAAACCCAGAAATTAGCTAAAATACACTACCAAAGATCGAAAACCCTGTTTTACCACACTAAAATCGCTACTGTACTATATTATAGTACACAAAATTTTGCATGTACAAAATGTACAAAGACTTTTGGGGACCATCTTTGTACATGTACAAACGGACCTTGTACAAAAAAAACACTGCCCTTACCTAATACTCAAGGAATGTCTTGCATTTGGAGATATGATTTCAATTATGCGCTGATCTGGATCCGGATGCACTAAGCTTCCTCTAATGATGTAGCATAATTACAGGTGAATAATCTGAAAATACGTAATAACGGTAGATACTAGAGACGGTTGTACAGAATATTATTAAAACAATGGAGAGACGCCAAGTGGTAAACACTTAAACCTACGGATCGCAAGGTCATAGGTTCGAATCGAATCCACGTTGACGCAATTCTTTTCGGCAGGCCAACCCAGCCTTTCATCCCTCCGGGATCGATAAATGGGAAGCTGCACTTGTGTAGCGTGGCGGATGGTAACAGCGTTCTGTGCAGTCAAACCGGTCCCGTGACCCAGACTTGGTCTAGTTCAGACGCGCTGGCCTAGGGCTGTGAATCGGGAGATAGGCACCCGCACCAACAGCAGAGGTGAATTAAGTAACTTCATGCTTAGGGGTTTTACCATTTTTTTATTAAAAGAATCACAGTAAATTTGGTCGTGATGCTAAAAACCGAGTTTCGTACTTTTTCCGACAGTCGTTTCACGATTTCCAGTCGACACGACATCATACCGATATTCGTGAAAAACGAGTTATTTTCACTTTCATTCTTTTTTAAACTAAAGACAACAAGAAATAAAAACAGCATCTAGTTTGCTCGTCTTTCTTCTTATAAAAAACTTTTGAAACAGTGATACTTTGAGAAAGTCTTTATTGGAGACAATATGAACTGCAACTATTTTTTGTACGAGCCTCTTTGTACACGTACATACAAAGATCTCCAGGAGAGTCTTTACGCGACAGAAAAATTTTTTTGTGCATAAATACATAAACATACTATTAAATATACACTTTTTACATGCTACCAGTCTGTGAAGTTCAACATGCTACTCAAAAAAAGTTACTCCGTCCTCAATAAAGTTGATAGGCACCGAAATTTTATCAATTTTTAAATTACTATCGGGGCCTGAGAAAAGCGAACAAAATTAATGAAAATAAGATGAAATTCATCTTTTTTGTCGAATTATACAGCGATATATTAATTTATTTACAAAAACTAAGCTAAATTATGCTAAAATTAAGCGAAGACTACTGCTATCTATGTTCCTTTCAGGTTAATCCAATAACTAAGATTTTAATAGGCATTGAAACAATTTGCTATATTTCTGAAAAGTTTAGTTTAATTAACGGTCTTTATTGCGTAAATAAGCATGTTTGACTGATTATTTTTAGATAAAAACGTTCAAGATGCTGTTGATTCGCTTCGGTATCTATAAAATGTTCTGTCCATTTATGTACGTGTCTCCGCAAATAGCAGGGTCAATATCTTCATTTTAGAGTGGTTCACTAATGATGTGTGGTTCAGTTTCATGTATACCTTTTATATTATTTAAATATTGATAATCCGTTCCGTGTTCTACGCGAAAAAAATACTCTACGCAAATTCAAAGAAATACTCTCCTTCTATCTGCTCTACTCTCTCCTTTTAGCCTGTACAAAGATTTTTTCACTTATATACTTTTTCGTTTACATATATTCTCAAGAGAGGCATTTTATGCCTGTGGTTAATTATTTGAAAACCAGCGTAACTTCAAAACCCTTTTCTGTTGGAAAAGCCCTGGGCTACATACTTATTTTTCATGCAATGAATCTAAAACGTTTTGCACCGTTCTGCTTTGCTCGTTACTTCCTTCCATTTCATTAGCATAATCATCAGAAAAGTCAATATTTTTGTGCAGTTTGATTTTGAAGTCTATAGCTTATATTCATTCATTATATATTCTATTCTTTTATTTATTCACATTTTTATCCTGTTTATTTTTATATCTTTTATTCATTAAAGCATTATTTAATACCTAAAACAGTGGTACTGAGATGCTTAATCTATTCAGGAATAATATGGATGCATGACAAACCTTGGTAGGTATAGTGTATATGTGATGTGCAGGCCCCGGCTAGGCCCGGCCCCCACCCCGGCGAAAAAAACGGCCCCGGAACATCTCTACTTTACACATAAAAATTGACTCAGAAAGCTAAAGTGACTTGCATTACACAATCAGAAATGATACAGCAATTACAATATGCAGATTGAATCTCGTAATAAACACTGATTCGCTTATGAATTCAATGCAACATAAAGATAAACAAGTCAATTTTGTCTACAAACGGCAGAAAACAAGGGAAAGTTGTCAAATATTTATAATTTTTGGCATAAAATCTATATAAAAAAGTAGAGATAGATGCAAAAGGTATATGAGTCTGTACAAAGATGTTCGAATTAATGCAAAGAATGATTTTTGAGTCTTTAATGCTTGCACTTTGAGCTAAAATAGACTGCAATTACGTTAAAATTTTTGAAATTTCACTGGAAAATACTCGAAAAAGCGTCAAAACGACTATCACTTTGCCCCAGAAAGGCTTTGTACATTGTACAATGATGGCTCCAAAAATCTCTGGATGAACCTCGAAAATCTTTGTCTCGTACAAAAAATTAGTGTGACGTGAACTGAAATAAAAGGTCACCTTCATATCGCATTTTGCCCTATCTTTGTGGCTAGATTTCGGCGTTGCTGTAATTTCGTCATCAAATCCAATATCATTCAGCACATTGTGCTTCCGGAAATATGGCATTACTTCGCGCAAATATTTTACTGAAGCAAGCTAATTAGCATAAAATGACAACGAAAAGAAATACTCTGCAAATAAATATACAGTCAATAATCTATATATTCTAGAAATGCACTTGTTTGTCCACCGTTAAAACTTGCGACACCGGCTCTTAAAAGCTCGATCATCTTAAATAATGTCTTTGGTCAATTTGGAGCGGAAGGAGACAATTAAAAATTTATTAATTTGTGCCTCGACTTATTGAATGCCTAATTATGTTTGAACAACTTTCTGTCCCAAAGAGCATGCATAATAAGGCCGGTTTATGAGAACAGAAGACCTGCTTTATTTTAAGCACATGTGGGCTTAATTTTTGCTCCACCGAGCTACTAAGGCTTAAAAACATTTAAATTCATAATAACCGAGATATACAAAACTTTCAGATTAGATTAAAGATCCTTAAACAGTAACAGAAGCAGTAAGATTCCTAATATTATGTACGTAAACTTATATTTTTTAGGTAAAGCAATAAAAGTGCAAAATTAATATTTTAAGATCCGGTTTAACTACTGAAAAATAATTCGGTAACAATAGTGTGAGTACATAATAAATTAGTAACCTTCTAGATCCACAATTTTACCAGCTCGTTTCAAAGCTCGAACTGCTTCATCATGAGTAGCGTCTCTCAGGCTTTCTCCATTTACCTGCATAAAACTGTACACTCGGAAGGTGTAAAAACATTAATATCATTTTAATTTTTATCATTATTCGCTTCAATTTGGATCTGACTTCTAAAATTTTGATTTGATTTCTAATATTTAGACGTATATAGGAATTGTCCATCAAACTAGACACCAATGGCCTCAGATACTTTGTTTTTTAACTCGCATACTATTTTTTCAAAGTACATATAGTTTGCTTGAGTAAAACGCATCATTCCACCTTGTCAAATGTACTCTATTCATTGAGATATTGATATCAAAATTTTTCAAGATAATTACCCCCGTTCTCTCAAAAATGAATCCTAAAAACTATACAAGGGCGCGAAGCGTGGAAATTTTAGGACGCAAACACTTCCTTGAAGCTCAGTTTCAACAAGAATTAAGTGCTAACATTTTTGTCAAATCCAACTGAATTCAGACCTTACAGGATTTATGAGGAAAATGAAATTTTTCTTATTTTAAAAATCCCTCGAAACGTTTTGACTCCATTTTGTATTGTTGTTTTTGGTCGCACTTGAGGCACCTTGATCAGTAGAAAGTTTATACATGGCGCTTAAGCATTACCTTACCTTTTAAGATAAATATTTGACGGCTAAGCGGACGACCGTCGCTCTGCCCTTCTGAATAAGACGAGGATTACCACAAGTGCGCAAGGACAAACTTTCAGAGACGGATAAAAATCAAAAACTTGGAGATACCTAAGTCTTTTGTAAAAGACGATTCAATAGCGAAAAACACCGGTATCGATTTAAAACCATCGTTTCCGAGCATTTGTGGCAAATATATTGCTTTTTGAGTTCACAAAATAGCTAAATAGCCTTTTTGACTAAAAATATATTTAGCACTTTTTGAAAGACGGGAAAATAGCTATAAATTTTTTCGAGTCACAGAAAAACTTCTAAATAGCATTTCTGAACGCATGCGGTATGTTTATGAGTCAAAAAAGGGCTATATAAGCAGCTAGTTTTCCGAACCCAAAAAGGCTATATAGCAATGTTATTTCAGCAAAAATGGCTATATATCCATCAGTTTTTGGAAACTCAGGAGGAGTAACACCCCCTCTCACCCCTTTCCATTCCCATGTATGAGGATTACTGTACTATTTTCACTGTGGTCAGGTAGGTGCACAAAAGAATCATCTAAATGATTGTAAGAAAAATAAAAAATAAATAACCACATAAATATTAAGATAACCAAGCAATTGGAATGAATATGCAAGCGTGCATTTCACTTACTTAGGTTCATATTTCCTAGATTAGTGTTGGAAATATAAAAATTTGTCAAAGATCGTAAAATATAATAAATATGTTATGTAATTAAGTATAATTCTAAATATACGAGTTAAGAATATTCCTAGAATGCGGTAAGTTTAAAGATTTTCTTGATGAAAACTTGAAAACAAAATTTTTGCAATTTTTTGCATCCGACTTGATCAATGTTCAGTCAGATCTATTTCTTGCTAGGTAATATAGGTATATCAACTTGAAATTTTTTAAATATTTGAAAATCTCTGAATTGAGGGAAAAATTAGCGTACGTAAGAGCATTGTGCCTTACGCTCCTGGTACCATTGCATTATCTGTTGCTTTATGCACATACTTTGTTTATGCAGATTGTGTATCATGTTCACATTGAAAATGCATTTTTACCTGCGTTTTATGTGTTTTCTTTTAATACTTTTACCGAATAAATTTTCTTTCTTTCTAGATAAGCATAAAAATATTCTTTAATAACCTGTTTTTAACTATTTGTTATGTGGATAATAGCATTCGCACATAAATCAGTGTTTTTTTTTGTACAAGGTCCGTTCGTACATTTACAAAGATGGTCCCCAAAAGTCTTTGTACATTTTGTACATGCAAATTTTTGTGTACTATATAGTACAGTAGCGATTTTAGTGTGTCAAAACAGGGTTTTCGATATTTGGTAGTGTATTTTAGATAATTCCTGGGTTTCTGACGCCAAAAATTACTAAAAATTGTCTCAAAACGGCACGAAGCGCCGAAAAATTTGATATTTTTTCATTCTAAATGCAAATTCTGCCATTTTAAAGATATACTCATATGAGAGACAATTACTCATTCCAGCGCATGAGGCGCCAAAATTTTTTGAAAATTTTACACCTTTTACAGTGGTCTTCCAAATCTTTGTACATTTTGTACACATAAATTTTTGGGTACTATAATAGGGTACAATAGCAATTTTAGTGTGGTGAAAACAGAGTTGTTCGACTTTTGGTAGTGTATTTTAGCTAATTTCTGGGTCTGACGCCGAAATTGTTTGCAATTTCCAGACCTTTTTTGCAATTTTTGTCTTCACAAAAAAACTTTGTACATGTATATACGAGGACGGTCCCGGAAAGTCTTGGTACATCGGGATAAATCTTTGCCGAGTACAAAAAAAACAAAATGCCTGACCATAAGTGCATTATCTTATACAAAAATAATACAATTTGCAGACAGCCGGCGACGCAATTCGTGAATTCGGATATTAACATTGAAGTTTCCAAAGTGAAATGAAAGATTTGCATACGAAACTTTTACTTAGCATAGATGGGTTTTCCAAAATCTGAATGAGAGCTAATTTCCCTCTCACCCCTTGCTTACGAGTGAAAATGGTGTTGATTTGCTTTATCGAAGCAACTTTTCTTCCCATCGTCCGAATGAATAGGAATGCAACATTTTTCTTGTTTCTTTGTCAAATCTGCTATTATGTATGTAAACAAGGAGCCTTAAACGATATGGCATTGATTTAACCTTTTAAAAACAATGACAGTGAAATTCTAAAACACATCAGGAATGCTGGTCACATTTCAACGAACTTTAGGACTATGCATTTAAGAGGGGGATGGGGGATCCCCCACCCATAGTCGGCCATCCCCTCGAAAGCCAGAAAATTTTTGGCCACTCCTCTCACGGTTTTTCCCCTCCCCGGCCGAAATCCCGAGCCGGTACATGTATGTTCAGAATTATAATTTATTCATAAATACTTGCATTTCTTTCTGTCGATTCCAAAAAACCCTCGAAAAAACTGGGTCTAAACTTGTATTTATAGTCTTTTTACATACAACTGATTAAATTAGGCACTTTCTGAAACAATTAAACATTAAATCAATAGATTCAACGGTGCGATTTCCTAATTTTAATCAATGAAGGATTCATCCGCGAAGTATATAGATCTCCATCCTATCAATTCTAAGGAACCGAACTACATAATACGAGTAGTATGGAGGGGGGTCGCAAGCGCATTTCAAGGGTACCGCTATGTTATAACGTGGGGACAGGCCGCCTATCTTTTGTACACAAGGGTAAAACTTTTTAACCTGCTTGTTGGGCCCTGAAACATTATAATAAGCAGTCACAGTTAGGTCGCTAAGTGATGAAATCATAATATCGCACAGTGACACAATCGTAATATCGCGCATTGGCTAAGTGACACAAACGTAATATCGCGCATTGGCTAATAATAAGCGCATTGACGAAGCATTTTTTCTTGATGTCCGTAATATTGCGCATTGGCAGCCTGACTAAGAATAGGCGCATTGGCGAAGCGGTGTGTTATGGGAGCAGCCTTAGGGTCAGAGAGCCGCCATAGGAAGGGGGCCAACCTAGGGGATTGGTTTGGGAGTTAGGGAGCAGCCACGGGTCAGGGAGCAGCCATAGGAAGGGGGCCAACCTAGGGGATTGTTTTGGGGGTTAGGGAGCAGCCACAGGGTCAGGGAGCAGCCATAGGAAGGGGCCAACCTAGGGGATTATTTTGGGGTTTTGGGAGCAGCCCTAGCAAAGGGAGCGGGTCAGGGAGCAGCCAAGGGGCAGGGAATGAAAAGGGAGTGGGAAAAAGGAGTGGGGCAGGGGACAGCCCTACCAAAGGGAGCGGGTCAGGGAGTAGCCGTGGGGTCAGGGAGCCGCCTGGGAGCCCCTGGGAGCCGCCGCCGCCTGCAGTGATAAAACTTAATTATAATTGTGAGGCAGGGGTCCGCTCATGCAAGACATCAACACAATGTGTAAGCCATTTAGTAAGCATGCCCAAACATTATGTTTTGCCTGAAAGCTGAAAGTCTATAAATAAGGATTCTTACAACTGAAATATAGTTTCTGACAAACGTCATTATGGCCAATATTGTCAAATCTCGTGTTACTGGTCTCAGTGGGGCTTCTAAGGAGCCTCCATTGGCAGACGCCAGTAATCTTTTTGGTGCCGATTCAAACCGATCGCAGCTTCCGAAGCGCAAGCTGCACCAATGTACTGTATGTGATAAATTCTTTACACGTCAAAGCAGGTTAGCAGAGCATGAGAATTCTTCGCATTTAGGATCTAGGTATAAATGTCCTTCATGTGCCACTCTTTTCCGATTAAAAAGGAATTTAGTTACTCATTTTGAGGTGAAACATGTGGTACCAAACAGACGGAAATGAAAGTAAGGAAATAAAATTTTTTGAAAATTTTTTTCCAATCAAAGGCTTTTCCGTCTGTTTTTTCAACTTTTATGTTAAAGATACGTGCTTGAAATCGCATAAAAACGCTGTTTTTTGAAATCAGGAACATGGAGCTATTCTAGAATTCGCCCAGCTTTCCTGTCATTTTTGTGAAAAACTTCAAAAAACTTTTTCTTCGTATTTTTGCACATTCTAGGGTAATTTGGCACGCTGATGACAAATTTAGCATTCATTTTTCACTTCCATCGAAATTTGGGTGTAAAATCAGGTATCAGGTTTTCTTGTAATCTTTCGTGAAAAATTTCAAAAAATATTCATATTTTTCCGCCTCCTAAGCAATTTCCATTTCACAGAATCTCTGTGTCCCCAAAAAGCCATTGTGAAACGCCCAGTCGATTGCATCACGTTTATTTCGGTAATTCCGAACAGATTTTGCAGACGAAATTCAAATAGATCAGAAAAAGCTCGAGGAGCGGTCATTCAAAAATCGGCTCAACTTTACTTTATGGTGTGAACGGAAAAGTTGCAGATGTATGTGGAAAGGAGCAATATTGGTTGAAATGAGGAGGAGAAAATGAAAAAAGAAAGTGCGGAGGAAAAATTTCATGGTGGTGAAGATAGAAAAGTAGCTTACTTTGTCATAAATGCACTCATATGGACGTAACAGCGTATATTGCGTTTCGAACTTTCCTACAGTAAATAAAGTAAAGCAAAATTTCATTGGTGACAACAGCCTTATAATCACATCGCTTGCATTATGTACATAAAGCAGTAGACTGTAGCGGTTCAAATGGACTGATCGCACTTCGTCAGGAAATATAAATTGAGCCACAAAAGCCCCGTGATCGAAAGTTATAGTCCGTTTCATTTAGCTTTGAAGTTTTCAAAAAATTTAAAGTGACTACAAAAGTGTTTTAAACGAATAGAATTAATATGATATTCTACAGTATGTCGAGTAACTAAGAGATGCAGGTGAGTGTTAAGCCGCATTACTGCATCAAGAGTTTGAACCGCTTTTGTAGCCTAATTCTTTTTGAAAAATTTCAAAGAAACCGCAAAGTTAAACAAAGAAGACTATAGATATCCAAACTACCCCGTGCATGTCTGGTCAAGACAACTGCACGAACCGGAAAAAGTGTATTTTGCACAGTTTGATATTCAGCTGTGTAAAACAAGCATAATTTAATGGAAGAAAATTTGCGACTTCAAAACTGTGTTTGATTAAAACACGCACCATTTACTATACTTCAAGGACGAGGGACTGGTTCAGCTTGAATTATAGGTCTACCCTCACGTTTAACACATATAATTTATAACACTGAATTTTACCTGTGAACCAGTATGTGTGGAGGCCACAAGAAAGAGAAGAAAAAGCAGCGATTACAAGATTTTGCCCCAGCCTTTCCGCCACCGCCACACATTCCTCCACCACCAAACGATTATTCTGAGAATAGTGAGAAAGATTGACTCGGCGATGATAAATATATATATATATATATATATATATATATATATATATATATATATATATATATATATATATATATATATATATATATATAGAATTGTGGATTATTAAGGAAGTAAAAGGAGGGGACTAGGAAAAATCTACCGAAAGTCGCAAAATCTGCTAAAAATCATACTTGCTCTAAGCAACGCAAAAAATCGAAGTATATTGTGCGGCCTCTAAAAAAGTGTCTTTTTTAAATAATTTTCAAAGTTTCACATAAGAGTGTGTAAACGAAATCTATAATGTTTACTTTTTTAAATTGCTGGCAAGTAGCAACGCTGACTAGCTCGTATCCTGATTGATTGAAAACTAAGTGGCATTGTATTTAAAGTTGTTTTATTTTGTTATGAGCTTTATAGCAATCAAAGGGGGCCGATTGATAAGTGCACGCAATCGTTACGTGCATGCTAGTGTTTAGTTTGTTTAGTTTGTTTTAGTCTGTTTATTTGTTTAGTCTGTTTTAGTCTGTTTCAAGTCAACTCACGCGTTTCCTACTGTTTTAAACCAACAATTTCTTCAATTGTCTTGGATGCATCAATGTTTGCTATTTCATTCAATTGGCTTAGAAAGAATGAATGAATGAATGAATGAAATAATTTATTACTGAAACGCGACAATTACGAAAGATGTAAAAGAGTAATAAAACGTACGGTCAAAAGAATAAAAGCGTACAGCAAAAGGCGACGAGCGAGTCATGAAAATGACGATTTAAGCCCGCCCTATAATAAATTTGGATAAGTCGACATCAATTAATCTAGATTTGAATATATTCAAGTTAGGGAAGAGACTACAAAATCAGGTAGGTGATTCCAAACAGAGATATACTTATAGAAAAAGTCAAATTTTTGTAAATTAGAACGGACAAGAGGAACAACTAGCTTGAAACGATTTGTGCAGCGAGTAGTATTTTGATTAAGCACAAAAAAATCTGTCATGCAAAGACAAGATTTTTGACTAATAATTTGATACATCATACATAAGCAAATATGAAGGCGACGTAATTCTAATCGACATAAGTTAAGTTGGTTAAGGCGTTCGTCGTAAGAAAGAGGTCTATGATATCCAACTATGTATTTAGTAAATTTACGCCGAAGAGCCTCCAGCCTGTTGATATCACTAATATAAGGGGTTCCATAAAGCACAGGAATATTCAAGGATCGGTCTGACGTAAACAATGAAGGCCTTTACGAGATTATTTTTATCACGCGAAAAGAAGGATTTTCTAATTAAGATAGATCTCAAGAAAGCTTTCTTGATAATACTGTTGTAATGTTCCTTAAATTTCAGGTTGTGCGAAATTAGCACTCCTAAATCGTGAACATAGACAGAATCGTTCGTAATAACTTGTGTATTGAGTGTATATGACAATTTAGGATTATTTTTGCCCAAATATAGGGCTGTGCATTTAGAATATGATATTGGTAAACAATTTCTGGTGGCCCAAATGGAAATTCTATCTAAATCGGTCTGAAGTGTTTGATAATTGCAGGAAAGATTGAATATTTTTAAGTCATCCGCGAACATAAAAGTCGAACTTAACAAGTTATCAAAGATATCATTTATAAAAATCAAAAACAACGTAGGTCCAAGAATGGACCCTTGAATAACTCCACTTGTAACAGCGGCGTAATCTGAAAAACACTGATTAACGCGAACACACTGAATACGATTAGATAGAAAAGCTTTTAACCAATTAAACAGGTGTTGTTGAATACCGTAACTAGTTAATTTAACAAGAAGTTTAGATATGTCGACTTTGTCAAAAAGCTTTAGCAAAGTCTATATAAATAATATCAACGGTTTCTTTACATTCCAGTGATTTAACCCAAGAATGTTTACAATTTAATAGTTGCAATTCGCAAGATTTCTGCTAGTTTACTCAATATCATTTCCCATAGCTACTGCATAGCTAATGTGCTACTTTTTCAATCATTTTTATGGTTAAATATTTATTTTAATCTGTTGGCCGCCAGAATATACTTCGATTTTTTGCGTTGCTTAGAGAAAGTCTGATTTTTAGCAGATTTTGCGACTTTAGGTAGATTTTTCCTAGTCCCCTCCTTTTACATCCTTAATAATCCACAATTCCAAGTATATTCATCTTTTTTGTTCCATTGGAGCATTTTTCTTTTGTTAGTACATATATATATATATATATATATATATATATATATATATATATATATATATATATATATAATTTAAACAGATCAAAGTTTTTCAGCATAAACTTTACCCAAATATCAAGTGTTAGGGACAGTAACACTCAGATTTGGAAGTAAAATAAATTTTTAGTATCAACTACATATTAACAACAAATGAATAGTGCAAACTTTACACAACTACTAGGTGTAGAGAATACTAACAGTCAGATTTCCAATTCTGATTTTACGTAGAACATTTTGAAAAGAAATTAAGCTTCCGCAAGGCTCTAGAACTAAAGTTAATATGCAGTGTAAACTTTACACAACCACAGAGTGTAAAGGAGATTTTAGTCGGATTCGTGATTCTCATATTACTCTCATATTACGATTAAGATTTATGAAAAAATTGAGTATCCACAATGACCCGAGAACAAATAAACATCAGTTGTGAGCTACTTTACAACACTGTTGAAAGCAAGCAAACGCGCTCAAGTGGTGTCTCATTTTTGATTCTTGGTACATTTTGAGACTTTAGAAAAAATCAAGCTTCTGCAAGGCTCTAAAAATAAAGTTAATATGCACTGTTAAACCTTACATAACCACAGAGTGTAAAGAAAATTTCAGTCGGATTCGTAATTCTGATACTACTCTGATATTACGATCAACGTTTATGAAAAAATTGAGTCTCCGCAATGGCCCGATGACAAATAAATATCAGATGTAAACCACTTTACACCACTGTTGAGTGCAAACAAACTGGCGGATCACATTTAGATTTTGGTTCATTTTTAGACTTAAGATTATGTCCAGACTCATAACCCAGAACTTGGCAGAAAAAACTAGACCCGAAACACGTTTAACTCGCCATTTCTGTGGCTTTACATCTCTCGAAAAAGCTGAATATTGATGTAAACAAACGTAATTCGCTGTGACGCGTACCCCTTAGAAAGTACTTCATTTTCATCCTATTCGACCTCGTCCGACTTCTGAACACAGAAAGTGGCGAACAAAAAAATGGACAAACACGTATTTTCCACTATCCACCACATTGTAAACTTTAAAAATCTGAACCTAACGCCCCATTGAGTTTAAATGAATTCGGTGCGGGCCAGTTTGTAGCTCTTTGATTGTAATACGTTTGCATGTGCCAAACTTATGTTCCGCAAAATATTTGATATGATTTACCAATCAAAATACGAAAGAAATCTGCTTTTTCGCTCATTTTACACCTCAGATTTCGAATTTTACACCGCCATAAACAACTCAATATTACGTTTTTGAAAGCGGCTTGCTTCGACATGTAATCCTTAGAAGTTACTTTATTTCTATTACAGTGAATTCCTCCTAACTCATAATCGAAAAACTTGGCAGAGAAATCTTTGACAAAATCTGTTTTTTTACTCATCCACTAGAGTGTAAAGTTTAAACCCCTGATACCAACTGCGTATTGATTGTAGAATGGTTTGCTGGTACGCACAAGATAGCCCTTGATCCGTAGTACATTTCTGTCAGAAAAATTTCTTAAAACTCATAACCGGAGTTGTTGGCAGACATAAACAAGTCGAAAACTCGACCGAAATGTGTCTTTTCATCCCACAGATTTTCGCACTCTTAACACTCCCATTCGAGAACTAAAACGAAATTCAAAACACAAAAAAGTGTCCTCTGCAAAACCTAAATAGAGTCAATATTCAGAAGATTTGAACCCACTATTCATTTTTTAAATCCACATGCGAAAACGGATAGGTCAGCCTTTGCACCAACTCGACAATATCGGCGGATTTTAATACTTAGTCACAGTATACTTTACACTTTTGTGCAACAACCATTAAGTGCAAAGAGATTTAAAGATAAGATTCGTAATCTACAACTGAGGGCCAACATTTTTTCTTCAAAAATTGGCCCCCGCTAATTGTTTGATACCCAATGCTCTGCACTGAAAAATGCTTCTGGGTGTAAACTTTACACTTGTGCTAATACCGCAATATTGGGTGTATAGAAACAAAATAAACTAGGATCTGTAACGCTAAGGTCAGGGCACATTTTAAGCATAATTAGCATGTTCCGCCTACTTAGCGGAGTGGCTGAAGAAATTTCGTTTTTCGTCTCAAACCCTTTACTCTAAAACGATCACAGATCAAGAAATATATATATATATATATATATATATATATATATATATATATATATATATATATATATATATATATATATATATATATATATATATATATATGTTTGACTTTTGGGAGGGTCCTATCTTTGACTGTGCCACTTTTTTTCGTTTATTTTGTTAATAAGTCGTTGGGGTTTGATGGTATTTAAATGATTTTTTGTGTATAAACTCTGCTAACGAGACCATATTGCCAGTTTAAATTTTTTTTATTGTTTTTGTTTGAAATTAAGAAATTTCATTTTTCCGTTGGTATGGCGAAAAAACACCATTCTTTCAACGTTTCTCATCGAGCACTATCCATAAGCATAAAAAAATGGCGAAAAAAACAAAAAATTTCGAAAATTGAATTCTGGGGAGAGGGTATTTTGGTTTATGGGAGTACATACCCCAAACCCCCAAGCCAAGGTAATATGGTTTAGTCGCTGAGTTATTAATCCTAATCGCTTCAAGTACCTACTTTCTCAAAAAAAGTATTGATTTCCATGTATTCATGCATCAATTCAATTTAGTTGCAACTAATAATTAAGGCAAAGAAGCGAGTAGACGGAAAGCAGGCTCTGGTTTTATCGGACCAACGAAAGCTGAAGAATACAAATACCAGTTGCTAACGCGAGGCCTATGACAAACAAGTCAACTGGTTAGTATGTTTTCAGCAGAATATAGGTACATGTGATGTAGGATAGGTGGGATGCAACAAAATTCTACGGGTGCAAAATTTTTCAAAGGTCAAAAAAATGGTGGTATGGCGAAAAAACACCATTTTCAACGTTTCTCAATCGAGCACTATCCATACGCATAAAAAATGGCGAAAAAAACAAAGAATTTCAAAAATTGATTGCTAGGGGTATTTTGGTTTCTGCGGGTGCATACCCCCAAACTCCCCAAGCCCAGGTAACGTGGTTAGTCGCTGAGTTATTAATTCTAATCGCTTCAAGTACTTTCTCAAAAAGTATTGATTTCCATGTATTCATGCATAAATTCAATTTAGTTGATACCATCGGAAAAACTGCGATGATATTGAATGTGGAAGACACAGAGGACCGTGACAAGCAGTCAAAAGCACACCTGGGCGTGAAGGGGTTTTGGGAGGGTCTGCACCCCCAGAAACTAAAATACCCCCCCCCAAAAATCCCAGAATTCAATGTTTGGAAAATTTTTTCGTTTTTTTCGCAATTTTTTGATGCCAATGGATAATGCTTGATGAAAACGTCGAAAAATGGTCGTTTTTATCGCCATACCACGAAAGGCCATTTTTTTGACCTTCAAAAATTTTGCACTACCCCCAGATTTTCTTACTGCCCGCGTATAGTCAAAAGTCATAACAGCTGAATCAGTGGAAGGTTCGTATGCTTTCAGCAGAATATAGGTACATGCGTTGTTGGATAGGTGGGATGCAACAAAATTCTAGGGGTGCAAAATTTTTTAAAGGTAAAAAATCGGTGATATGGCGAAAAAAACACCATTTTTCGACGTTTCTCATCTAGCACAATCCAATGGCATCAGAAAATCGCTAAAAAAGCAAAAAATTTTCAAAAATTGAATTCTGGGGGTATTTTTGATTTCTAGGGGGTATTTCAACTTCCGGGGGGGTGCATATCCCCCCAACCCCCCACGCCCACGTATGGTACATGTGATGTAGGATAGGTGGGATGCAACAAAATTCTAGGGGTGCAAAATTTTTTAAAGGTCAAAAAATTGGTGGTATGGCGAAAAAACACCATTTTTCAACGTTTCTCATCGAGCACTATCCATTCGCATCAAAAAATGGCGAAAAAAACAAAAAATTTCAAAAATTGAATTCTGGGGGGTATTTTGGTTTCTGCGGAGTGCATACCCCAAACTCCCCAAGCCCAGGTAACGTGGTTAGTCGCTGAGTTATTTATTCTAATCGCTTCAAGTACCTACTTTCTCAAAAAGTATTGATTTCCATGTATTCATGCATAAATTCAATTTAGATGCCACTAATCGGCAAAGAAAGCGCGATTATGCTTAAGTGTATCGACGACACAGAGGACCTAAACAAGCGGACAAAAGTCTGTCACGGCTGAATCAGCAGAAATGGTTCGTATGCTTTCAGCAGAATATAGGTACATGTGATGTAGGATAGGTGGGATGCAACAAAATTCTAGGGGTGCAAAATTTTTTAAAGGTCAAAAAATTGGTGGTATGGCGAAAAAACACCATTTTTCAACGTTTCTCATCGAGCACTATCCATTCGCATCAAAAAATAGCGAAAAAAACAAAAAATTTCAATAAATTGATTTCTGGGGGGTATTTTGGTTTCTGCGGAGTGCATACCCCAAACTCCCCAAGCCCAGGTAACGTGGTTAGTCGCTGAGTTATTAATTCTAATCGCTTCAAGTACTTTCTCAAAAAGTATTGATTTCCATGTATTCATGCATAAATTCAATTTAGTATGACGACTATCGGCAAAACGGCGATGTATGTTAAGTGCTCGAAGACAACAGAGACATGACGCTCAAACAAGTGTACGAAAGTCGCTGGACGGCTGAATTAGCGAAAGGTTCGTATGCTTTCAGCAGAATATAGGTACATGCGTTGTAGGATAGGTGGGATGCAACAAAATTCTAGGGGTGCAAAAATTTTTAAAGTTCAAAAAATTGGTGATATGGCGAAAAAACACCATTTTTCAACGTTTCTCATCGAGCACTATCCATTCGCATCAAAAAATCGCGTAAAAAAAACAAAAAATTTTCAAAAATTGAATTCTGGGGGGGTATTTTGATTTCTGGGGAGGGGTATTTCAACTTCTGGGGGGTGCATACCCCCCAACCCCCTCACGCCCACGTATGGTGCAGGCGGATCACTTGAATCGTACATAAAATGATACTATATTCTATTATATAACCAGCTTATGATTACTGGCTTTGCTCAGAAAATCTCACAAGAATCTCTAATAAATCAAGATATTCCAAAGGTGCAATGAAGAGACATTTCATAATTTAAACAAAATGAAAGAATCTCAGTGAAGAGCCATTTCTTTTTAAATTGGGAGCAAGAAATGCGAGCTTTTGACGACCGTTATTTCCTTTTGTTAATAGTAAGCACCAGTGTTTTTTGTACAAGACCCGTTTGTACACGTGCAAAGATGGTCCCCAAAAGTCTTTGTACATTTTTTACATGCAAATTTCCGGGTAATAAAATATGATACAATAGCGCTTTCAGTGCGGTAAAGCAGCGGTTTTTCAAAGTTTGGTAGTGTATTGTAGCTAATTTGATGGTTTCTGAAGCGAAAAACTACTAAAAGTTGTCTCAAAATGACACGAAGCGCCGAAAAATTTGACATTTTTCCTTTCTAAATGCAATTTCTGCCATTGCAAAGTCGTATAAAACACAAAGGTTAAATTATTAAAAAATTAAAAGAATCGACAAAAATGAGAAAGCATGCTTTTTAAACCATTTCAGCCTATGAATATGTTTTTAAATTCTACCGATATATGTTAAGAATAGGAAAGTGCGGCTGCTGGGGCCGCACTTTCTAGCTGAATCCAGCAGCTTCGCCTTCTTTTCTGATAGGTAACAGTACCGCCCATAAATCTAAGGGTTTACACTTGCCGGCATTGCATAATGTACCATTGGATAGAGGAAACAATGGCAAACACTATGTTATATTTTTTACACTAACCATACTTGAGTAAAACTTGTCATAGCTAGAGGCGATTAAAATAGCTTATGGACAAAAAACATCCTTTAACATAGGCTACAGTAAGTATTATACCCTGCGTCCCTGGAACCTTATCTTATAGCGTGTGTAGTGTTATTACATAGTATAAGTTATAACGCGTCCCTATATCTATGTAAACAATAGAGAAAACGAGGTATAACCTACATTTGGGGCTTACTTAAGTACTTACGCTACTCTCAGCCACTGGTCAGGTTGCTAGAGACACTAGGGCACGACCATACGTGGGCAGCTCCAAAATTCTGGGGGGGTGCAAGATCTTTTAAAAGGTCAAAAAATTGCCTTAAAAATGGTGGTATGGTGAAAAAACACTATTTTTCAACGTTTCTCATCGAGCACTATCCATTGGCATCAAAAAATTACGAAAAAATTTTTTTAAATTGGATTCTGGGCGGGGGTATTTTGATTTCTGCGGGGGTATTTTGGTTTCTGGGGGTGCATACCCCCAAACCTCCCCACGCCCAGGTGTGGTCACGACCCAACCTAATTGACCCTCAAAACCTATGGCCTCGATCACCTCAGTCCTAAATTGCTGACTGCTTCTCGTCGGAGGATCTCAGCAGCTACGCCCTAGAAACCTAACACTGATTACTTACTTAACCCCGGAAATCGCTCACATAGTCAGTTGACCTTTTTCCGAAACCCTGGAAATTCTCTAGTTGATAAATTAACTTGTTTTCCTTGATATACGGCATCTGCAGAAAAGGTTTTGGTTCCTAATAGCACTCATGAACAATGATTCCAACAACAGTGAGCTCTATGCTGGGCAGTCATCTTACATAAAAATTAGATAATAATTTTTATGAATTTGTGATATGAAAATAGATAAATGAATTTCGAAAAGAAAAGACAATATCAAAAATATTCAGCTTTCCAAATAGGCATAGAAGTAGACGGGCTGGCCCCAATATCGAGTGACCCTCGTTGTAGGTTACCACTGGGTAACTAATGTAGAGATCCCTCTAAACGCCGTTGCGTCGCGTTGGATCAACGCGAATATCCTTTTGTTTTGCGTTACGATATACCTACGCATCATCGACTGATTGCCCCAGATGAACATTTCCGTGCTCAATTTCCATACGCACGTACGCGACCATTAAGCGTAACGCTTAAGCGGCTCGCCCGGGACCACCTTCCCCTAAAAATTATCATATTTTCATTCCTTTCCCACACATATTTTCAATCAAAATCCGGGATAGAATAATGAGCACTCGCGCTTAATGCGACTTGAGTACGAATCGGTATGTGTGTTATCATATCTTATGTGTACTTAAAGATCATATGTGTGTGTCTCATATTCTGCCAATCCGTTTGTACATACTTTTACTGTAAGCTTTTGCCCATAGGCTCATTGTCATATTTGTGGATCCATTTCATTTTTCTTTGTTCGTGTTGATACGCCTGGTTTTACGCGTTGGTTAAAACTGCATGCGAGCGCAGTTTTAACGCACTTTATGAAATTTTCTTCTCACATTACATTTTTCTTGAGCCTGAGAGCCTCTTCCGCCAGCTTCGGCGCTGAGCGGCCCCTTTTTGAAACATATATGTGATATTCTCTTTTTTGTAACATATATGTTACATTTCGATCAGCCCTTTTTTGTAGCATATTTTTGTTGCATTTATACATTTTATTAATATTAATCTTCATCTCCGCTCTAGGTTATTCTCCCTTATAATAATGCTGTAATGCACTTGTTGACATAATAAAATTATATGTTTATATGAATATATTTATATATTTTTTATATATTTATGTGCGTCGATTAATAAAAAACGAGTAAACAAATTTTCTATCGAATAACTGTTTGACACGTTTAGATGATTTATAAAACGTCTTTAAAATTCCATATTTTCTGAGGGCATTATTCTTTACGTATTTAAACACTAATTATTTTGTGCTTTATTTTATTTAAAATATTATTCATTATATTAAATTCTCAATTTAATAAATTAGATTAAGTTAAAATATTCATTATTTAGATTTCGATACCTTTCTTTTAATGTTATTTTTGTTTGGTTATTATAGGTAAAAACGAACTATTTAAATGATGGTTCTTCCTATCTAAGAATCACGCTGTGCTACTACTTGAAAGCAAGAAAAATTTAACATACTTAGATGCCTGTAAAATACGTATTGTTGCCGTGACAAATGTTAGATTAAGTTTTGCTGTATTTATGTATCAGACCTTGAAAAATTGCATTGATGCTTTGTCTTTTTTCAAAGTTTCTCTAAATAAAGCAGGTACAGTCTCTTGATTTCAAATTGGCGCTAATGAGAATCCAAAAAATGAATTGTGCTTCAGGAATTTCCCTTATATACAATACGCCCTTTAAAATATTTATAATTAGGTATTGTTAAGTTATTTAATCTTGCGGCTTATACGGATTTTTATTTTTATTCGGTCTTGATTATTCTTAAAAATATAAATAAATACCTAGTGGAATCAAGAATTAGGAACAAAAATATTTCAGGTACGATTACGGCAAAGAAAAGTGCTTTGAAGCTCAAAATCTGAGTACGAAGGATATCCTTGATTTATTTTCGAAGTTGGAATCATCTTCCCCTTAGCATCTTTGATTGCTATGCAAATTGGTTGAAGTTCGTTGCACAGTACAATAATTAGCTGTAGTTACGCGTCACTTATATGATAATAAAGCTTTTGATGTAAAAATGTCGCCTTTGTCGGCTAGTCGTTCGTGCTACTTCATTCTTTCATTTCACACGTGTAATATACGTATACACACGACTATAATAATTGTGATGCTTGCTTAAAATGTAACAACTAATTAAATTAATTACGCCGAAATAATCAGTCGTGACAAATGCTGCAGATAAATTAGCCTACATTAAAGGGCCAAGGGAGTGGTGAATGACCCTCAGCGGATTCCCGCCTGCTTGCAAGGTGCGTGCGCTAACACTGTCGAATGCTAATGCGTTTTAAACGCTAACCAATAATACAATTAGTAAAAACGCAGAATATTATACGCACAACGAATGAACCGGGCAAACTCACGCTAACCCTTATTTTAGCCCAGATCGACCGTCGTAAATCTACTAATGTTTTAAATTGACCCATAAACGAAGAAACATCTAATAGCAACAAAAATGATATCAATATGTAAATTTATATAGAAACAAGTGACGCCCGAAAACCGGCGTCTACCTAATAAATGCAACTATTAGGCTATGCAAGTTATTCAAAACATTAAACAGAATCATTATTAATCAAAATCATAGCGAAACTGCCTCAATGTTTTGAAAGACCCAAATCAACGAAGCCACCGCTACAAAAATAAATACCTACCGGAAAAGAATGAATAAAATAGTCATGAAGGATAATAATCCATAACTCAGCTCAATTAAAAACATGGAATGTTAATAAGTTTTTCTTATCGATTGACGTGCTTACTGCCAAGCTTATGATCATCTTGAAGAACTTTTACGGCCTACTCTATTTTCATTATTAGGGAAATATTTTCACAGTATATCACGAAGATTATGCATACATGACTGACGATTGTAGAATCAATGTAAATGGATTACCTATATAAGCAGTTCACTGCAAACCAGCAACGGTGTAAGTACACCTGGGCGTGGGGGGTTTGGGGGAGTATGCACCCCCCGAGAAACCAAAATACCCCCAGTATTCAATTTTTGAAATTTTTTTGTTTTTTTTTTGCAATTTTTTGATGCCAATGGATAGAGCTCGATGAGATACGTATGGTGTTTTTTCGCCATACCACCATTTTAAGGCTGTTTTTAGACCTTTGAAAAATATTGCAACCCCAGAATTTTGGTACCGCCCACCTCTGGGTGTAAGTATCTTTCAGGGCGGTCAGACCACCAAGTGTGAAAACCTTGGAAAAACTTTGAATTTTCAGCAAACGGGAAACTAGGATATGATAGCTCTGGAAAATTTTTCAAAAGTAGAATCGACTAATCGCTCGTTTCTTGAATATGTGGCTACTGTTTTACTCGGAACTTTTTCCTGATTTACATCGCACATTTTATTACTATTATAGAGCAATATCGCATCGCATGTTTTGCGTGTACTCTTGGTTCGTTATTTGTTTTTATCTTTGAATTTTTATTTATATCCGAGCTGCAGATTATTCCGTAGGTACCTACTTGGTTGGATGGCCCTATACTTTCCTTGTAGGTGATGCAATGCTTCGTGCTAGATTTAGTAAGTTTTATGTAGGTACTATGCCTGTGTTCTAAATTGTCTTAAAAAAGGGAGTAGTGTCGAAATTCTCGGGTTCAGGCAAATCGCCATACTATTTCTCTTTGAGCTCCAACATTGAGTCTTTATGCTTGATTAGTCACAATATTTAGTGTTTTTCACCAATCAGTGAAATACTGTACCGTCTTGATTTTTACAAACTCCAAATGGTAGCTCAATATGGTAGAAACGATAAAATCGCTTCGTGCCTTATTATTTTTTCCATACGATTAAGACCTTAAAATTGAGTTTTAGACAGGAAGAATGATGGTAAAAGTTTTCTAGCACTTCACATCTATAGTTTGTTTCACAAAACTTCGTGCATAAATTCTAAGAATTTTCATCGGCAGTAAGCCGAGGGTTACGATCACACCTGGGCGTGGGGGTATGCACCTCTCCCGAGAGACCGAAATACCCCCAGAAACCGAAATAACCCCAGAAATCAATTTTTGAAATTTTGTTTTGTTTTTTTATCGCAATTTTATGATGCCAATGGATAGTGCTGGATGAGGAACGTTGAAAAATGGTGTTTTTCGTCATACCACCATTTTTAAGGCCATTTTTTGACCTTTGAAAAATCTTGCACCCCCAGAATTTTATTGCTGCCCACGTATGGTTACGATAATTATATATTAGATCAATGCTATAATCGCAATCTGTCAGCTTATTGTCGGAGATGGTGAGATGGTTCAAAATTTATGACCGAAGTTGTGTGAAACATACTTTACTTAGTTTCTTAAATTGTATGTCGCTAAAATAATGTAAAGCTTGAGTTGAAAAGGAAAACCGAAATCATGCGGTTGATAAAATTTTGGAAATCTTTTCCGAAATCGGCTTAAGTCTGATAAAGACGGAAAAGTTCGATGTAAACACATTTCCTCGGATTATTGAAAGCGTTTGAAATTGAAACATCGAATAAATTTGTTTCAGTCATGCCCTTAACGAACTTCGTTGGAAGTAATGCAAATGCGTCTGCTGCTAGAACATTGCGCTTTATTCCTCATTTGAAGGAAATCCGTTTACATTTTGGAATTTATGAACCAGAAAGTATGGGCGTGTTTGGTTTTATTCAAAGATTCTTGCCCGAAATTCGTGCGCAGAATCCGAACGCTCCGATTCGGTTGGTTCACTCGCCTATGACGAGACCTTGGCTATGGGCCCGGTGAGTTTCTTGGGATTCCTTTTCTGTTGTAGCGCAAAGAATTATGCAATGTTATTGAATTTGCAGAAATAGCCTGTTTACGTGAAATTCTAGTAGGTGAGATCATTAGTCACCCCGCCCTTAAACATTATGTGTGGTTCGGTGAATACGTTATGATTCTTTCGTGTTATTACTAAATTCGTCATACTTATGAATTAACTCAATTCTATGCATGATTGCAATGAGAAATCGTTATGTGACAGTAGTATCGGTATAATTTATTCACGGCGTAAGGCTTGCAGACGTTATTTCCTATGTAAATATTACTTCCGAATTCAATAGTGAATAGCATAGCATACATGTAACAGGGGATGGTGAATTTCCCACCCAAAGTTTGATGTCCCTCGTCCCCCAAAGTCAGAAAGATTTTGACCCTCTCCTCGATTTTTGGAAAAAAATTGAATTTTTTTAGCTCTTTTTAGATGTTTTTTGGCCGTTTTTAGCTAAAAATTGGAGGTCATTTACTACCCCTCCCATAAAGGACCGGTACCCGCCTCCTAAAATATTGAGCCGGTACGTGTATGGTGCTGTGTAAATTATATATATATTTCTTAAATTCACTCTGCTAGTCTTTGATTTATAAGCCATAATATAAATACATTCTTATATATCCTTCGTTCAGTATCTTTGTTGTGACTAACATCTTTGCACGTAATTTGTCTTTTAATAGTTTTGAATTCTGAATGTAGAAAATTTTAAAATTTTAAAATTTTATTCCTACCTACTCGAAACAAACGCAGTTCTAAAATGCAAATAAATTTCATTTATTCCTTGGGGACAAAGCGCTGGACAAGTATCGTTTATTTATCATGTACCGTGCTCGCATTATTTGTGAACGTGGGGAGTTGAACCATATGTTCATGGACAGGGTCTAAATTTTAGGGTATTAGGGGTCATAAAGTACTCTAAGATGCATTTCTCATTGAGCTCTCTAGTGGTCCGCCTGCATTGGTATCCTGAATTACGGAAGTCCGACCGAACCACACATGAGCCCGGCCCAGATTATTTTTTTGCGCTTTTTCCGCGATTTTGTCTACCAGACCCGTGGAACTGTCAATTTATGGTCCGACCGAACCGAACTTGCCCACAAACCTGTCATTCTATTCCATGAAATGTTAATGTAGGCGTGAAATTATTTGCACGATTTAAGCGTTTTGTTTTGGATGGCCTTTACACATCTATCAGCCAAGCTACATCAAATTACTGGCACGACTTCTGTGCTTTATCTTTCAGATATAATCATGGAAGACAACGAAAGGTAAAGCTGTCATTTTTGGACGCCAATCAAGTCATGGCTGCTGTTGAAGTTTGGGCGATCGTCCACTATAGACGATCGTCCATATATACATTTTTGTTCAACCTCATAATTAGAGAAGTTAGCAGGAAAAAACAAGACAGAAACACGTTTTACCAATACATTTTTGTCCCGTTTTGTTCGCCACTTTTTCTGTTTAGAAGTCGGGATAGGTCGAATAGAATAAAAATAAATTACTTTCTAAGGGGTACATGTCACAGCAAATTGTGTTCATTTAAGTTCAATATTGAGATTTTTCGGGGGGCGTAAAGTCGAAAATCGAGGGTGGTAAAACGTGTTTCTGTCTTGTATTTTCCTACCAACTTCTCTAATTATGAGGTTGGACATGATAACAAGTACTAGGGATTAAATGTCAAACGTCGGTTTGGCTCGTTTGCTTACACTAAACAGTGGTGTTGTTACGGCTTGGTAACAAAATTGGGAGGGAATCGTCTAAACTTAATATGTTCCGGGTTATAGCTAGTTAATTCGTAGTATTTTTATAAAACAACAAATTTGGATAATTTGCGCGTACGATACGTGTTTTATAATATTCAGAATTTTCATCTCGATATTACGGATTCTGCTACCCTTTTCTATTCGTTTATTTCGTTCGTTCGGTTGTTATTTTCGATTATCGCTGCTCTCGATTTTATTTTAATTCTTGCCGCTTTCTTTTAACTCGGTTTTGGATCTCGGGCGGAGTCGCTCGGGTTCTCGCTGTCTGACTGTTCGAGTGTCTGAGTGATTGTACGACTCCGACTGACTGAGTACCTGAATAACTTAAGTTTTATTCACTCCTTAACTTCCTATTTTTAGTCGCTGTATTTTTGGCTCAAGCAATCGTGCATCTGATTAACATCTGATCCTATTAAGCACAATTTGCAGCCATCTGATCACGTTCTCGTTCTAAAGCTTTGATATTTTCTGGCTCGCGAGCGTTGAGTTGCTTGATCGAGTGATTGAGTGATTGACAGGTTGCGTGCCTGAACAACCTTTGTTACGATGTCTGCTATTTAGACGGGGTTTGAAGCGAGAGACAGAAATAACTATGAATAAAGTACAGCGAAATATGTACGCGTGCAAAAAGTGAATGACGTTCTTAAGTTTTAAAAATATAGGTACTTAAAATGTAAAGAAACATCTGTTATAGTATCTTATTTGTCTTTTCCTTTACAGTGTAAAGTGGTATTACGTTAAATATTTATTTGTCTTCAGACCATTGTGGAGAGTTGTTTTTTCATAAATATTGATCGTAATATCATAGTAATATCAAAAGCACAAATCCAACTAAAATTTCTCGACACTCGATGGTAGTGTAAAGTTTACACTTGAAATTGACTTTAGTTTTGGAGTGTTGCGGAAGCTTGATTTTTTTCAAGATGTTCTATGTAACGTCGGAATTACAAATCTGGCTGTCAGTATTTCCTACACCCATTAGTTGTGTAAAGTTTACAATATTCATTCATTGTTGATATGTAAAGTTTACACTACAAATTTATTTTACTTTCAGAGCGTTACAGAACGTTAATTTTTTTCAAAATATGTTCCGTAAGGTCGGGATTACGAATCTGACTGTGTGTCTCCTTTACACTTAGTAGTTGTGTACAGTTTACACTGATAATTAATTTTAGTTTTAGAGCGTCGCAAGAGCTTTATTTTTTAAAGGTGTGGGTAAACTTCTGGAAAGGAAACGGGAACGATGGGTAAAATCCAGAAACGGAAACGGAAACGATGGGTAAAGAGCCGGAAACGGAAACATAAATCATTGTGCACACGGTTCCGTCGGGGGTTTCTCCGCCCTGGGGGTAGTCCAACGTGCTGGAACTGGGTTCTTCAAGTAAAGCCCATAAGGGTGAATACCATACGTGTGCAGCAAGAAAATTCTGGGGAGGTGCACGATTTTTCAAAGGTCAAAAATGGCCTTTAAAATGGTGGTATGGCGAAGAAAACATCATTTTTCGACGTTTCTCATCGAGCACTATCCATTGGCATCAAAAAATTGCGGGAAAAAAACAAAAGAATTTCAAAAATCAAATTCTGAGGGGGGTTTTGATTTCTGGGGGGTATTTTGGTTTCTCGAGGAGTGCATACTCCTCACAGCCGCCCCACGCCCAGGTGCCGTGAATACCCCCAACTCCATTTCCGGCAAAATTTCTCCCACTGAGAGGGGAGAGGGGGTTAGGGGCTCGGAAACGGGTTACCCCATTATTCATGTGTGAAGTGGACCCCGGTTCTGTCGGGAATTTCTCTGCCCTAGGAGTAGTCCAAAGTGCCGGAACCGGGGTTCCCCAAGTAGGGCCCATCAGGTTAAACGCCCCAACCCCGTTTCCGGCAAAATTTCTTCCACTGAAGGGGGTTTAGGGGCTCGGAAACGGGGTACCCATTATTCATATATGAAGCTGACCCCGGTTCCATCGGGCTGGCGCTACCTATAATATACGTGGCCACCTTTTTTGTTATATGTTTATCACAGCGAGTGCGAATTTTGTGTCCCCCTCACAGCAACAACGGCACACACCTGGGAGGTGCGGATCTTTTTAAACGATAGATAATTGAAAAACTCGATGTACCATTTTTTCTTTTGTTTACACTCAATGCCGAGTAAGCAATGAGTGTGTAAAAGTGTAAACCAAAAAATCAAATAATTTGCGGAGGGCCAATTTTTTTGAAAAATGTTGCCCTCGAGCTGTAGATTACGAATCTAACCTTAAAATTTCTTTAAACTCAAATGGTTGTCGCACAAAAATGTAAAATGTAGGGGTTTTTACTCCTTGCGTGTTTTCAGCTCATCCAACTCAATTTTGGTTTCTGTGCAGTCCAATTGGTTTCATATAATGTAGAGGGTTACAATATCTCAAGAACCAATTTTTTTCTCTTTCAACGCAATATCTCTTGATCTGTGATCGTTTTAGTGTAAAGGGTTCGAGACGAAAAACGAAATTTCTTAAGCTACTCCGCTAAGTAGGCGGAACATGCTAATTATGCTTAAAATGTGCTCTGACCTTAGCGTTACAGATCCTAGTATATTTTGTTTCTATACACCCAATATTGCGTTATTAGCACAAGTGTAACGTTTACACTGAGAAGCACTTTTCCGCCCAGAGCATTGGGTATCAAACAATTTGCGGAGTGCCAATTTTATTTTTAAAAATGTTGCCCCCGAGTTGTAGATTACGAATGGGACAACAAAATTTCTTTACACTCAATGGTTGTTGCGCAAAAGTGTAAAGTATACGGGTTTTTCACTCCTTGCGTTTTTCAGCTTATCTAACTCAATTTTTGGTTTCTGTGCAGTCCATTTGGTTTATAATGTAGAGGGTTACAATATCTCAAAAGGTACCAATTTTTTTCTCTTTTAACGCAATATTTCTTGATCTGTGATCGTTTTAGTGTAAAGGGTTCGAGACGAAAAACGAAATTTCTTAAGCTACTCCGCTAAGTAGGCGGAACATGCTAATTATGCTTAAAATGTGCTCTGACCTTAGCGTTACAGATCATAGTATATTTTGTTTCTATACACCCAATATTGCGTTATTAGCACAAGTGTAACGTTTACACTGAGAAGCACTTTTCCGCCCAGAGCATTGGGTATCAAACAATTTGCGGAGTGCCAATTTTATTTTTAAAAATGTTGCCCCGAGTTGTAGATTACGAATGGGACAACAAAATTTCTTTACACTCAATGATTGTTTCGCAAAAGTGTAAAGTATACGGGTTTTTTGCTCCTTGCGTTTTTTCAGCTTATCTAATTCAGTTTTGGTTTCTGTGCGGTCCAATTGGTTTCATAATGTAGAGGTGTCCGTGCCCTTGGCGGCCAAGACGCGCCGCAACGCGCTACGTGTTAAAATTGTCAATTTTGAGCCATTATTCGCTTTTCGTGCAGTAGCCTAACGTAAAAATGGAGTGAATGTAAATGAAAAATCTCGCTTTATGGGAGCGCAACCAAAAAAGCGAGATCGCTTGCAAAATGCTTGCTTTTTTAAAACGGTCGCGCGTCCCAAAAAGCAAGAATTTTTACGCCCTGTGTCTAATGATAAAAAGTTATTTTTAGATGCACGAAAATCGCTTTTCTCCGACCGTCCCGATTCTGCGACTACCATTATACATATAACGGCTAGGAATTGTGAGTGTGAGGGTTTCTGAATCTTTCCCAGGGTAAACGGGGGGGGGGGTAAATAAACTCCAATTTTGCGCCAAAAACAGCCAAAGTACACCAAAAAACGGCAAAAAAAATTCAATTTTTTCGAAAAATTGGGGGGTTATGCCGACCATTCCATTTCTCCGACTGTCTTTATTTTCCGATCTGTGTTGTAAAAAAACTATTTTTAAACACACGAAATGCCCGATTCACCGACAGTCCCGTTTCTCTGTTCTTCTCAATTTTCCGTCAATCCCGTTTCTTTGACCACGTTGACTGCTTTTGATACCTATCAATTTTATTCATTTATTACATTATTCTTCATAGTCTTCTCCTAATCAAATTTTAAATTATCTTCGTTCTTTATGCCATAGTGTTACGGTGTTTTTAATACTGATACTAAGAGGCTAAATATATATAGATATGCAAACATATAACATCTTATGTACAAGACTAAATATATTTAGCTTTTTAGTATCTGTTTATACACCGTAACATTACGGTGGTGTAAAAATCAAGGTAAACTGAATCGAATTAAAGAAAAGTAAGCAGGAGAATGTACAAAATTTATTGAAAACGTTAGGCTGAGGCGTAGCCAGGATTTTGGTTCGGGGAGGGGGCATAAACAAAAATTTTTTAAGACTACTTTTGCATTGAATGCCAGTAACGTTATGTATAGTAAAACTGAGTTTTTCGACCTTTAGTAGTGTAGCCCAGTGTTTTTTGTACAAGGTCCGTTTGTACATGTACAAAGATGGTCCCCAAAAGTCTTTGTACATTTTGAAGACACAAATTTTTGAGTACTATAATATGGTACGGTAGCGATTTTAGTGTGGTAAAAACAGTTGTTCGACTTTTGGTAGTGTATTTTAGCTAATTTCTGGGTCTCTAAGGGCAAAAATCACTAATAATCGTCTTAAAACGGCGCGAAGCGCCGAAAAATTTGACATTTTTCCTTTTGAAATGCAATTTCTGCCAGTATAAAGATATATAGAACACACAATTACTCATTTCGGCGCGAAGCGCCGAAAACTTTTACGAATTTTAGACCTTTTTTTGCAATTTTTGTCTTCCCAAAAATCTTTGTACCTGTACAAAGACGGTCCCGAAAAGTCTTTGTACATCGGGAAAAATCTTTGCCGAATATAAAAAACACTGATGTAGCCTAGCTAATTTATGGGTTTCTGACGATCAAAAATACAAAAAGTGTAAAGCGGCTCTAAGTGCCGAAAATTTTGGAATTTCTACCGTTTTCATGTAGAATTTACGGCCTTTCTATTGACAAACATTTCGGAAATTATAAGTGGCGCAAAGTGCCGAGAAATTTAGTCATTTTTTACCGCCCTTAACATTTTGTAGCTCGGTGAATACTAATAGTCTGACAGAGCAGAAAATTATCAAATTTGTACAAAACAATTTTGACAGTTCAAGCTTCTAACAAGAAAACTGCGAATTACTAACTTTGTCTGAAGATATTTTGAGTGATTCAGGCTTTTAAGCGCAATGCTGGAGCTTTACAAAAAGAAAGAACAGTAACTGGCGGCGCTATGCGCCGGAAAATTTTGACGTTTTTGCACTTTAAACTCAATTTATATCGCTTAAATCATACAAAAAAGACAAATTAATGCCGGCGCGAAACAGCGAAAATTTTTAGAAATTCCTAACTCTTTTACCTGGCTTGTTCTCCCTAAAATCTCGTTGCACATGTACAACGAGATTTTACGGTTGCGGGGGTCTGGGATGGCGCGCTCAAGCGTTCCCAGCGGGGTCCGGGGCAGAGTCCCGGAAAATTTTGTAAAAAAGCATTTTAATGTTAAATAGTAACGTTAAAATTTTCGCAAAATCGGCCAAATCTCGGTTCTGAATCAAGCAAGCCCAAAAACACTTAAAATTGATGAACTTCTACATTGCACAAAACTTCTGAGCTGAAATGCGTTTTTTGACCTCTGCTAATTACATAGCGCAGCAACGGGTCGCTGCCAATAAGATATAGAAAAATGTATCAATGAAAATTTTGTTCTTACCGTTTTCAGGCCCATTTGTGGCCTTCTTATTTACAAGATGCAGTTCAGAAAACAGGAAATGCGCAAAAACATAAGAAAATTTGGCCATTTCTTTCATTTAAAATAGGATTATGTGTCCTTGTAAAGAAAGACAAACAAAGCAAAGAATAGACAAACTGGTACACGAAAGACAAACAAAGCAGAGAATAGACAAACTGGTACACAATCATTTTCGCACTTTTACTATTAGGCTCAACAAGCATGCGCAGTTTCAATCAACGAACAAATAGTGCATTAAATTACTAAAGTGATGTGAAGTGCTGGATTATTTTAGCTGATTCAAGCTTTTTAATTCATTAGATCTATATAACAATAAATAATAATGACTCGGCGCGAAGCGCCGAAAATTTTGACGTTTTTGCCTTTTTGAACTCAGTTTTCTGGACACACATTATTGCAACAGACAAATCAACAATATTTCTGAAAAAATTTCGGGGGGGGGCATGTGTACTGATGTGGCTACGCCTATGGTTGGATAATATATGTGTCGCATGGCACTTAGGTATGTACGTGCTAAAATTGAGATTTTGGGGCATTTTTGAAAGACATTAGTTCCTTCGCCCGGGAGCGAGTGTTTTAAGCAGTGCACTAAGAAGAAAAATGAACCATTTTTAAAAAAGCAATGTTTTGTGAGCAATGGGGACACAATCTCTTGATATGCTTATGCAAAATTAATTTCCAAAGTAGTGACCGATTCGCATTCGATGCGTATTAAGGTACGTTTGAAGAAAGAAAACCTAGGAAAGCGATACATCGCTTTTTCTCCATCGAAGTCAAGAGAACCACGTTCCAATTTCAACGAATGGGTCCAATCCGGCGCATGCGCAGTACGATCCGCCGAAAATGTCCGATTACAAATATTCGAACGAATCTTCTACGTCTACCGTAACAAATATTAGCTTTGGAACCCCTGTCTACTGTAATAAGGCTTTTTGCGCAGTTCATACTCGCCGGCTCATAATGAAGCTAATGCAAGTTCAGCTAATCCGTCTTCAAGCGATTTCACGGACCTACCGTTAACTTCGGTGCCATCTCACTCCACGGACACTGCGCCTTCGACCGCCTATTCAAATTATTGCACGCTTCCCACAAGGATTATAAAGTCAAAAAACATATTTATGACACATGAATGACGCTATGACTGATTTTGCCAGGGTGATGCCGATTTCGATATGTGATCGTATCTTTATCAAGATTCGTCCAGCACCATTTCAAAGGAGCGAAAATGTGGGTATCAAATACGAGACAGTAGGCTAAATAGCATGACTCATTGGCCAGTAGCTTGTTTTATTTTTAAAGACTGCTTTAAAAAAGTTTTCAATGGTAAGATATGCACGGAAACATGGAAAAATTGCATTTCTTTGACGTGAAATCTTTAA
Organism: Mermis nigrescens; assembly: GCA_036768485.1. Classification (NCBI taxonomy): domain Eukaryota; kingdom Metazoa; phylum Nematoda; class Enoplea; order Mermithida; family Mermithidae; genus Mermis; species Mermis nigrescens. Next base: position 10,586,891 of record JAVLUZ010000161.1, read on the forward strand.
ATTTTCGGTTGCTATGATCCAGATGTGATGTTTTGCCATGATTTTAGGCTCAAGCGCGATTTAAAAATGACACTTCTTGAGTGAAAAAAATTATATTTTTAAAAAGTTCGAATTTTATGACCTTAATGCATAGAGCATGTCCGAAAAACGTCGAAAAATACGGGTCTTGCGAGCTATCCCGACGAACTTTCCAGGAAATATAGACAGCACTTAGGTTGGGTCCGCCCCCTCTTGGCCGAATCCTGGATACGGGCCTGCATAGCATTACGTGCATACTTTGGCATAATTGTAGTACCGGGGACCCGTACTTTGTGTGTGCCATGCATTTTACGTGAATTAGTGTACATATGTAATGTACATACCAATACACGAGTAGTGTATTAGTAAGACAAGGGGTCAAATTAAAGCAATAAAATAATAAAATAAATAAAGGTCGCTCAGGGGTCAAATTAAAACAATAAAATAATAAAATAAACAAAGGTCGCTCATCAATGGTAGCTCAGTGCAAAATGCATCAAAACATACATATGTATATCGTATTATTTGTGTGTCAAACTCGGTTTTTTTGAAAATGAATATTTTCATGATGCAAGAACTTTTTCCGATCAAAGGCGAGCTATTCAATACTTTAGCGAAAAGCATATTATTCACGACAGAGTTTATTGTGTCGGCTGCAAGCGCGATTTTAACCTAATTAAGGAGAAGTCGAAAATTAATCAATATATTTGGCGCTGTTCTGGTTGCCGCACTAAACAGTCGGTTTACACTGACAGTTAGTTTGCCAGCACGCATCTTTCTTTGACCAAAATCGGAAAACTCCGCTAAGCACAACTTGCCAGCATTTAGGCATTAGCGGTCATACTGGAGTTGACTGAGCTACCATTGATGAGGACCTTCATATATTTTATTATTTTATTGCTTTAATTTGACCCCTTGTCTTACTAATACACTACTCCTGTATAGGTATACATTACATATGTACACTAATTCACGTAAAATGCATGGCACACACAAAGTACGGGTCCCCGGTACTACAATTATGCCCATACTACTTTATCAGAGAAGTTCTTGAAAATTTCAAGAGCGTTTTCTAGAGAAGGTGCAAAAAAGTTTTTCATCTGTGGAGCGTTAATGGCTGGACGATTCTGCACTTATTTTGTCCGGTGATTAGGTACTTATGTACTCATTTGACGCATAAAACTGACTCGGTTTCTTTTGTTTACGTAATTGTAGTGTTTACTTGTAAATAATATTGTGCCAATTTATGTCCAAGTTGTATAATTTATAGGAAGTAAGAAAAGGTCGAAGTCTTGAATCCACTTTTGGGAAAATTGTTACCTACTCTAAAACGAATAGTTTCGTTCAAGCCCTTTTTGCGTTATACATATGTATGTTTTCGAAGACGGAAACATTGCAAATTCATTCATATCGTCTGTTATACTGCAGTGAACGTATGTACGTACGACTTCAAAAAGATTTTTTAATAATGGTACTTTTCTAAGCATTTCTGTTGTGATTGATGCGCATTTCTCAAAAAATGAGAAAATTTACTATTTTGTCATGAGCTAATCTTAACAATAAACAAGGTACCTGTCATTTATTTCTTAGCGCTTTCTTGGTACGATTACTAATACTTTCCGATTTTGTTTGTCAAATCCAACTTATGTTCTAGACCTGATGACATTTACGTAACCCCTCACGCCCATGTATGGCGGGATCAGCGACTGACACCGTGGCACATTTACTGTTTGATCATTTACGCGTCTGTGCATATTTTTACCGTTGTATAATGTCTCAATCTGTTTCTGGTAGGTACCATATTTGTATATGCATAAGTTATGTTTTATGTAGATTACATTTACAATGTAATTTATAGATAATTGTCTGCTGATCATTGTATAGTCTGTTTTTTAACCTATAGTCTGTATCACATAAGCTTGGGCATAAATATTGGAATTTTTCGAAAGTAAGCCGACGGATTACGATAATTATATATCAGATCAATGCTATAATCGCTATCTGTCGGCTTATTGTCGGACGTAGTTTTTAAAATTTATGCCCAAACTTGTGTAAACGAACTTATAGTGCATAAATGTAACTGCGAAGTTACACGTTGCGAACTGTTAGTTCGCGTATGCCACTAACATAGCTTATCTCGAGTAGACATCTGCGGATGGGTGAGCTCGTGGCTATGCCTTCAGTTCTCATATAAATCCCTATTTTTTATTACAAAATCATTTAGATACTTGTCGGTAAAATAGAATTAAGTGTATGCTAACTAGCAAAGAAAAATGCTCCGATGGAACAAAAAAGGGGAATATACTTGGGATTGAGAATTATCGAGGATGTAAAAGGAGAGGACTAGGAAAAATCTCCCTATGTTATATGCCAAAAATCGCAAAATATGTTAAAAACCAGACTTTCTCTAAACAATGCAAAAAATCTAAGTATAATCTGCGGCCTTTGAAAAATGTAAAAGTTTAGTAAACAATTGTTGTAGACATGTGTAAAAGGGTATCTACATGAGGTCTGTTGCACGTCAGCTTCCGTGTTTCCTTACTGCTTTGAACCAACAATATCATCGATTGTCTTGAATGCAACGATATATACTATTTCATTCAATTTGCTTAGCTACTGCATTGCTAATTCGCTGCTTTTTTCAATCAATTTTTTGGTAAATAGTTTATTTCTATTGGGAGGCCGCAGAATATACTTCGATTTTTTGCATTGTTTAGAGAAAGTCTGGTTTTTAACATATTTTGCGATTTTTGGCATATAACACATGGAGATTTTCCCTAGTCCCCTCCTTTTACATCCTCGATAATTCTCAATCCCAAGTATATTCCCCTTTTTGTTCCATCGGAGCATTTTTCTTTGCTAGTACCCTACTTTTAATTAGCAAGATTTGGAAATACAATACTAGATTTCATTTACTGTGCGGTTTTGAATGGTTTAAGCTTTACAAAACTACTAGTTGTAGAATTCTGATTAGTAATTCTTATGTTACGTAGAACATCCTGTAAAGAAAAATGCTTCCAAAACTTTCTAGAGCTAACCTTAATTTACATTTTAAACATTACACAAGAGTGTAAAGAATTTTAGTGGAATTAATAATTTCGATATTGCTCTGATATAACGATCAGCATTTATTAAGAAACGAAACCTCTATAATGTTCTAAGAACAAATTAACATTAGGTGTTAATCAATTTACACTACTCTTCATGCGCCCCTAGCAGACGTATCACACCTGTTTCCATATATATTTTACGACTTTAGGGAAAAAATAAGTTACCGTGAGGTTCTAGAATGGAGCTTATTATATAGTGTAAACTTTAAACTAGCAACGAGTGTGAAGAAGATTTTAGGCGGATTTGTAAATTCGATATTACTCGGATATTACGATCAACATTCATGAAAAAATCACATCTCCATAACGGTTTAAGGACAAATAGACACAGATGTAAACCACTTTACATCACTGTTGAGTGTAAACAAATGCGCGCAGCTGACGTCCTATATTTCATTCCCTGTAAATTTTTAGATCTCAGGAAAAAATTTCGGTTTTTTGCAGTGCTCTAGAACAAAGGCTAACATGCAGTGTAAACTTTACACAACCGCCTAGTGTAAAGAGGATTTTATTTCGATTTGTAAATCTGATATCACTCGGATATTATTACCAACATTTATGAAAAAATTGCATGTTTACAATGGTCTGAGGACAAATAAACAATGAGTGTAAACTACTTTACATCACTGTTGGATGTAAACAAACGCGCCTACGTGACGTCTCACATTTGATTCTTTGAAAATTTCCAGACTCCAGGAAAAAATTAGGTTTCTGGAATGCTCAAAAACGAAGATAAATACATATGTAGTGTAAACTTCATGTAAACACCTAGTGTAGAGAAGATTTTGGTCAGATTCGTAATTTTGATATTGTTCCGATATTACGATTAATATTTATGAAAAAAATTAAGTCTCCATAATGTTCTGTGGGCAAACTAACAATAGGTGTAAACCACTTTACTAACACTGTTGAGTGTAAACATATGCGCCAGACTGGCATATCAAATTTGGTTCCTGGTCCGTTTCTAGACTTGATAAACGTGTCCCTGACTCGTAATCGGAGAAGCAGGTTGAAAAAACAAGACAGAAACGCATTTTAAACACCAAATTTTTGACTTTACAGTCGCTAAATATTAATGTATAGACAATTTGCTTTGACATGCACCCGATATAAAGCACTTTATTTTTATTCTATTGGACTTATCCCGACTTCTGGACGGAGAAAGTGACGAACAAAAAACGCAACAAAAACGTATTTTCCATCATTTAGAACACTGTAAACTTTAAAATTCCGTACCGAACTCCCCATTGAGTTTAAAGAAATTCGGTTTGGTACAATTTGTAGCTTTTAAATCGTAGTACATTCCTGTGTGCGAAAATTCTGTTGCAAAAATTATTTGGTATGATTTATTAATCAATGTGTAGCCCCTGAGAAGCACTTTATTAATGCTGTCTTCAATTTACACTGACCCATAAGCGGAAAAATTTGGCAGAGAAATCTTACTTAAAATCCGTTTTTTACACCATCCACTAGAGTGTAAACTTTAAACCCCAGGATATAACTCACCATAGAGCTTAGAAGACTGCTTATATGCAGAATGTAGCCCTTGATCCGCTCTATATTTCTGTCAGAAAACATTTTAAAAAACTCATAATTGGAGTTAGTATCAGACATAAGCAGGTTGAAAACTCGACCAAAAAGTGCTTTTTCACCCCCAGATTTTCGCACTCTTTACACTGCCATTCGAGAACTAATGCGAATTTCAAAAAACCAAAAAATGCTGTTCTGTAGAATTCATCCCTCTATAATCCTTTGCTGTTCAATTGTTCGAGTCATCAATATTTAGTTGTCCACATGCCGTGACAAAAAAGTCCCAAAATTTGTCCTATGTTATAACGTTACACAAAAACTTTACACTTTCTTTACACAGTCAGTTTAGAGTTTCAAGAAAAACAAAAAAACACGGGCAGCGAATTTTTTTATTATCTTTCTTTAAAAAAACCGCACCATCCAGAAGTGTCCCGTTATAGCTGTAGGGGGTGCGCAGGTGTCAGGGGTACCCAAGTATATTATAGGTACGCGCTAACGCGCTACCTAAGATAGTAATTGTTTTACGTGTTACCGCATATCATATTCTAGAAGATTCGAATTGATTAAAAGGACTTTCAGTTTAAGGATAATTTGTCTTAAGTTTTGTTTTACTGAAATAATCCCGTGATGGGATAGTTAGTAGTTGCATTTAGACGAAGTCGTCGTTTGGCTTGTTTTATCATTTAGTGATATTTGTTTTTGCTTCCCGGCTTCTGCCGTGTGTACATATCCGAATAAAATCATAAAACCCACCCAGGGGTTTGTTATACCAAGGGTGAGGCAGGTTGGCTTTCCTTCGTCGAGGACTTCTGTGATTCTGGTGGATTGGAAAGGTGAATACTTTTAATTATCTATTTCGTTCGAAATTCAATATTCTTTTCTCAACCCTAAAATTGTCAAAAATCTTATTTAATTATTTATGATGGCTGATCAGCTTAGAGCTCGTTGGTGTTGTTTTCAAATTTCATTGTGCTACGTACATTAGGAACCCAAAACATTTCGGAACAAGTGTAAACTTTGAAAACAAGTTAATTAATCAACTTGAGCTGGGTTGAGATAGGTCAACTGACCTCGCCGCCAATTCCGGGATTTAGGTAGGTACTCTTAGGATCTAGGGCGTAGCTGCTGAGACTCCCAACGAAAGTGCAGTCAGCAATATTGGGACTGAGGGAGTTGAAGCCGTAGGTCTACAAGGGTCCAGAAGATCGAAGTTGTTAGCAACTACGCGATCGGGACCAGCGCTAAGAGCAGTCTAGGTACCTATGTAAGTAAGTCCCAAAGGCAAATGTCAGGTGTGTTCGTATCTGCGTCGATTTAGTAGACCCAGTGCTAACCCCTACATTTACACTGGAAAGTCCCCCTTTGAGGCTGCTAGCTACAGCCGAACTGATCAGTCATCTAAAATTTATTTTTCGATCCAAAAAATCATTGTTTTTGGCCATCTAAATATGCGTAACATTTTGTTCGCCCTCTGTTGTTGTATCGACCGCGATCGTGGCAGTAGTTTAAGTAGTTTTTTACAGCATTCAAGTAAGCATCCATGGCAAATTTTTTGTGTATCGTGGCAAAGTTGTTATTATTTTTCTATTTCCGTCAACCCACTGGCGACAAGGCAGCTACACGCTGCATTTTTCTATAAACATCGACCCTCAGGTGACGATTCATCATTTTTCTCTCTCGTGACGATATTTTTGGCCACCTAGGTTTTTACCTAAGTCTTTTTCTAACTTCGCACATGATTCGCTGTCTAGGCTTAGTCCTACGTATCTTCGTTTTTCTCACATCAAGTATATCTTACCTCGCCTAAGCAAATACTATTCACGTGAAAAACCTTTTTCTCGAAGCGAAAAAAGGTTAAATTCGAAACATTTCTTTTTGGCAAAATTTCGACGTACTGAAATTTTTCTTACCCAAAGCTATATTTTTGGACGTTTTGATACCCAAAAATGGCAGGGAAGAAAGTTCTACGAACGCCTCCCATAAAGAAAAAACTGGTTACGCCATCTACTTCAACTCGCCAATTAAATACCGCGCCTGTTGATTCGAATAGCGCGAGTAATAATGCGAGTAATGATGCAAATAATAAGGATGCAAATAAGGGTGCGAATAATGATCGATTACCCCCGTCGTTAGATGCTGCGCGTGCTACACAGTCTGACGACGAGCTAATACTGGGTAATGCGCGATCGCTCATTAATCAATTTGCGAATCCTTCTCACGATAATTCATCAAATAATACGATCATTGATAATACACGCACTCTTCACACGTCAAATAACCAGGAAACCTGTTCTGAGCCGTATAACGCCGGTTCCGACGTAGAACGTAATAATAGTCCAAGCCAAAACGCCGATAATACTCGTGCTGATTCTGGCGTGACTAATGAGCTTCTTTTTGAGGCGCTACAATCTATTCATAGGCAATTTGTTGACCTTTCTTCGTGCGTAAAGCAAGATAAGAAAGAAAATTCGGACAAAATGCATAAACTGCTCGTGGAGTTAAGTAATTTGCTTAAGCCACAATCGGTTTCTAATTGCACCAAAAATAATCCGTCTCAGCGCGTTAACCACTCTATCGATAGCGAAAATTTTTCTGAATTCAATGCTCAAAATGCTAATCGTGCAGAAAATGCGCCTCGCACATCTTCTATGTTGTCCACTGGCAACCGCACGGTAAATTCTCGGTCACCTTCGGAAATTGTTTCAGAAAATTTTGGACAAAATTTTTCGAACCGAGCACCTTTAGCAGCGGAATTATCTCAAAATCCTTTAAATTCGGTTTTGCAACCAGCTCAAAATTCGGGTTTTTCGGAACATATACCTACGATTTCGCAGCCGTCGGCATCAATTTTGCAGACGTCGCAAAATAAGCCTTTGCTGTCATTAAATCGTAATGCACCTTCTTTTGTGCCTAATACATTAAATTCGAACTCGCAGCAGCTTTTACAGCCTCCACCGCTGCAGTATTTTCCGCCTAATAGCGAAATACCTTCGAATAATTATGTACCAAATCCCGTAAATCTCGAAATACCGCCGAATAATCCTATTTTGCATTCCTCAAACATCGAAATGCAACCGCTCGAAATAAATTTATCTGGCATAAATAATGAACCAGGAAATTTGCAAAATGAATCCGCGCCACTTCCTGAGTCATCTAAAAGGAAGTGTCATGTAAAATTTTCTGACAAAAGCTCGACGAGTAGCTACAATTGCTGTTGTGCTAGTCGTTGCAAAAGTAATCGCGTCGCAAAAGTAAATCGCATTGCCATTGTCATAATCATGATTCGGATTCTTCATCCGGTGCTTCATACAGCAAATCACATCTTGCTGATTCTTTAAATCACGGACCTTTCATAGCACAAATGCAAGTCGCAATTGCAAATAAAAATTTTTTAATGGTGATAAATCAGATATACGAGCATATTTTGCAGAATTTGAATCGCTCGCTGATACCTACGATATCGATAAATCGGATCATGTGAAATTTATGTCATCATTTCTAGATCCCTACACTTCACGCTTATTCCGTTCGTTACCTGCTGACATAAAACAATCTTATACAAAATCGAAACATGCGTTAATAGCGGAATTTTGTCCTCTGGACACTGAAACGCTTTTCAATCGTTTTTGGAACATAAACAGCAGCCTAACGAATCAATTAAAGCTTATTATCTCGCGCTTCGCAAAGAGTTAATAAAAGCGGATCCTTATCTTGAAGTCGATTCTCATCATTTTAATCATTTACTGCGCCATCAATTGAAAAAAGGCTTACTACCTGACATATCGAAAGAAGCATATCATAAAAAACCTAGAGCATCGCTGGCTGAATTTTTGGATAACGCATTAAATGCTGAATTCGCTAATAGGGAATACGCGGATAAAAAAGCAGTAACGCCGTATGTATCGGTAACAGCCGCCCCTACAGGAGGCGCAATACCTAAAGATACATTTCGCGCGTCTAACCAAAATGAGCCAGATCGCTCGTGACAGAAAACGTTTCATCATTCATCGCGTGCTGAAAAACCAGAAAATTCCTCTCGTAAGTATTGCACCTTTTGCAAGCGCACAGGTCATATCTACGAAGAATGTTTTACGCGCCAGCAACAAGAATCGTCTAATAATAATATTTATCCTGACCGAAATAAAAATAGTTCCATGGCTCGCAATCATAGCCAGTCACGTTCTTTTTTGTGCCAAAATCGTTCGTCATCGCGTTCGAACTCGCAAAATTGGCACTATTCTCAATCGCGATTTCGTAACTCTAGTCAACACCGCTCTTCAAACTAAGCAAATAATGATAATCGCTTCGACTCGAAGCAAGCATGATCGAATTTTATGCAAAATCATAATGATTACCAACAAAATTTGCGTGCCAATTATCACAATTCGCATTACGATAATTGCTACGCAAATCAGTCGCGACAAAACGCACCTTTTGCTCAGTTTCCTAACAAACAGCGTGGAACATATTATAACTCGAACTATCGTAACGATAACGGTTCTAATTGCCCATACGTCACATATACTGCGGATCACCAACCCTCCATGAATTTGCCCCCACCGCAGCCAACCCTTACGTCTCCTAATGATGTAAACACGGTTACTGCGAAAGGGCTAGAAACAAGCGCGCGCTAAAAATTATTTGCGTCGCAAGAATTTCTTGAAGAATACGAGCGCTTACAGCATCGTCTCGCAATTTATGAACAAATAAATTCGCCTCCAATTAAAACCATCGATCCGAATATTCCAATCGTAAGCCATGCTGGGACAAATTTGCCCACTATTCTCGTTAATATTCATGGCATAGACGTACCCGCTCTCATCGATACGGGTTCACAGGTCACCATGATGACCACCTCTGCATTTTTGCGTCTTGGTTTTAACTTACCGCCTAAACAAGTCTCACAAGTTGTTCATGGCATAGGCGAAATAACCGCAGTCATACGATATAAAGTAAACATGACTATCACTATCGCTGAACAATCTATCTCTACAATAGTAGCTATCATAGACCATTTGCCGGAAGACATGCTCTTGGGATATGATTTCTGTGAAGCCGCATTAATGTGGGTTAATCCTATCGAGCGTTGTGCTTTCATAAACGGCATAAAAATTAATTTATTATCATCATCTGAAAAAATGCAATTTCGCGCGAAACCCAACACGACTACCTCTGGTGTTGTGTGTGTGCATGTTTCGCTGCCTGAGCCTGTAATTATACAACCTCGACACGAATTAATCACACCTGGATATATGAGTCATGGTTCTTGTGATTTTGATATCGCTTTATTTGAACCAAATGCAGATTTCATGGAAAAAACTTCACTTTTTGTTGCTCCGTCCATAGTCGATGCATCGCAACCTATAATTCCTCTTCGCGTTTGTAACATCTCTAAAGCGCCAATTCGCATCGACTCTGGCGATATTATAGGTTCTTTAACCTCTGACGCCGAAGTTGTGTCTCATGTCGCAAACTTTGATGATAGGACACCTGAACTTTTTGCGTCAATAAATAAAGCTTTAAATGGCTCCGCCGTTGATTCTCGCCAACAGCAACAAATTTGTGAACTTTGCTTAAAATATGACTCTATTTTTGCCTTAAAAATGAGCCTCTCGGACTTACCACTTTGATGAAACATTATATTGATACTGGGGATAATCCACCCGTGGTTGGAAAAACGTACCGTGTTGAGCACTCTAGAAGAGAATCTATGCAAAAAATCATTAATGAAATGCTTGCGGATAAAATTATTCGGCCTACGACCAGTCCATGGGTTAGTCCATTGTTTCTCATAGGAAAAAAGGACGGTTCCTAAGACCTGTTGTCGATTATCGCCATTTAAATGACATAACTAAAATGCAAGTATATCCTCTTCCTCAACTCGATGATTATTTTGATACCTTAGGCTCTGCCGCATATTTTAGCACGTTAGATCTAAAATCCGGTTATTGGCAAATTCCTCTTGATATAGAATCTCGCAAAAAAACTGCATTTATATGCCCTGTTGGCCATTACGAATTTGAAGTCTTACCTTTCGGTTTAAAAAATGCGCCCACAGATTTTCAGAGGCTAATGGAGCTTGTGCTCGTAGGTCTCAACTGGAATTCTTGCCTTGTTTATATCGATGATATAATCATTTTTCTGCGCACATTCAAAGAACATTTAAACGATCTTGAAAATGTTTTCATTGCACTTCAAAACGCGAACTTACGGGTTAAACCTGATAAATGCCATCTTGCTCATGCCGAAGTAAAATTTCTCAGCCATAATATAAGTTCGCTGGGCATTGCTCCCTGACATGTCTAAAGTCACAGATTTTGTCGCGTTTCCCGTACCGAAAACCGTTAAATCTTTGCAGAAATTCCTTGGCTTAGTCCAATGGTTTAAGAAATTTGTTAAAGATCTCGCTAAAATCGCTAAGCCGTTATTCCATCTTCGCAAAGATGCCGAATTTTGCTGGAAGGCCGAACACCAAACTGCTTTTGAGCTTCTTAAAAAGCATTTACATCTCCACCTATTTTACAATTACCAAAATTCGATGAAGAGCAGCAATTTATTTTAACAACTGATGCAAGCAACTATGCGTTAGGTGCTATTTTGACTCAAAAACATTTACCGTCCGAAAAATCGTTTTATTCTTAGCTACGCAAGTCACGTGCTAAATTCTGCCAAATGTAATTATGCTACTTCGGAAAAGGAAGCGCTAGCAGTGGTGTGGGCCATCAAGCATTATTGACACTATCTATACGGTAAAAAATTCATTGTCGAAACTGATCATCAAGCACTAACCTGGCTCGTAAACATAAAAGACTCATCAAGTCGTTTATGCCGCTGGGGTCTCAAATTGCAGGAGTATGAATATGATATCATGTACGTTCCTGGCGCATATAATGTGCAGCAGATCTATTATCATGACACCCTAAATACAATCATGCAGAATGCAAATATAAACTCGAGCGCAAAAATATTGTCAATATCGCAAATTTAGACTCAGAAGACTCTGAATCCGAGGACAAACCGGTCCCACCTGACCGACCACGCGATAATACTCCTAATGCACCAACTAATAATGCTAATGCGCCTATCAACCCAACAAATTCTAAACCTACATTTAGCGAACGCATTCAACTTACTGATGCAGAAAAAGCGGAAATGCTAACACCTGCGCGTTTACTCGCAGAGCAACGCGCTGATGACGAATTACATGAAATTCGCATCGCGTTGAATGATTTAACAACGAAAAAATATTGTGACGAATTTTTCTCGTAAACAATATTCTTTTTTGTCGTTTTCAACCAAAGCGTTCGCCTACTATCGTGCATCAAATAGTAATACCAAAATCATTGCATCGTTTCATATTAACCGAATTTCACGACTCAATTTTTGGACCACATTTTTCATCGCGCAAAATTCTACCCGCCATGCAAATGCGTTATTGGTGGCTGCGCATGGAAAATGATGTAATCGCGTGGTGTAGAAATTGTGATGTGTGCTTACAACGTAAGGTCGCACTAAATTCTACACCTGTTCCATTGCAACCAATCGAAGTATCCACGCCTTTCGAACTTATTGCGTGTGATTGCTTGCATATGCCACGATCTCCCTCCGGGAATGACCAAATCGTAGTTTTTATGGATTATTTCACCAACTACGTGGAAGCTTTTGCTGTTTCTGATATAAAAGCAACAACTATCACAAATCTTTTGCTTTGGCTTGTTTTATCGTTTAGTGATATTTGTTTTTGCTTCCCGGCTTCTGCCGTGTGTACATATCCGAATAAAATCATAAAACCCACCCAGGGGTTTGTCATACCGAGGTGAGGCAGGTCGGCTTTCCTTCATCGAGGACTTATGTGATTCTGGTGGATTGGAAAGGTGAATACTTTTAATTATCTATTTCGTTCAAAATTCAATATTCTTTTCTCAACCCTAAAATTGGTCAAAAATCTTATTTAATTATTTATGATGGCTGATCAGTTTAGAGTTCGTTGGTGTTGTTTTCAAATTTCATTGTGCTACGTACATTAGGAACCCAAAACATTTCGGAACAAGTGTAAACTTTGAAAACAAGTTAATTAATCAACTTGAGCTGGGTTGAGATAGGTCAACTGACCTCACGGCAATTCCGGGATTTAGTTAGGTACTCTTAGGTTCTAGGGCGTAGCTGCTGAGACTCCCAACAAAAGTGCAGTCAGCAATATTAGGACTGAGAGTCGAAGCTGTAGGTCTACAAGGGTCCAGAAGATCAAAGTTGTTAGCAACCACGCGATCGGGACCAGCGCTAAGAGCAGTCTAGGTACCTACGTAAGTAAGTCCCGTAGGCAAATGTCAGGTGTGTTCGTATCTGCGTCGATTTAGTAGACCCAGTGCTAACCCCTACATTTACATAAATTCGCTCGGAAAACTAATATCCTTATTACTGTAGGGCTCAATTTTTCCTTTGCTCGGCGGAGTCAGTTTGAAATTTTTCCATAGATATGTATGTGTGGCGTGTCAAGCGATGAAGGATTCGGGCGCTACAGTTATAAGGAAAATGGTTTGCCGGGCGAATTCATTCACTAGTGTAATTGAGCGGTCTAAAAGCTGGGCAGATCTGAGGATCCGCCACTGGCCAATGTCCGGTCGCTTGCGCAAACCTAAGCAGTGCTCAATTATCTAACAATTGCGCTATCTAATCCGGAGATAAAACGTCATATCGACAGGCTAAAGCCCAAAAAGGCGCAAAAGCTATAAATAGCCCATCCGAACAGTGAAACAAACATGCTGACGGGGAGGCTATAGCAGCGCATGAGTTCGATGAGTGTGTTGCACCGCACTTACACTATGTTAAAAAAACATAGATACCTACTACATATGTATAGTCTGTTTCATTTAACTTTGCGGTTTTTTAAAATTTTTCGCAAGGATCAGGCTACAAAAGTGGTTTGAAATTTTGATGCAGTAATGCGGTTTAGCAATGGCATACATCTCCATATGACTCGCCACACTGTAAAATATCATATTTACCGCACTAGTTTAAAACACTTGTAGTCACTTTACACTTTTTCAAAAACCTCAAAGCTAAATGAAACAGACTATGTTTCATCATATCCTCTAAATTTGTTTTAATTTACTGAAATCCCACCTTTTTCATTTTCTTCTAGTTTAAAATCTTTTATAATTCTCTTCATAATTTAATGGTATTTTTAAACTAAGTTTTTCTCTTGGTTTACAACTCTCGCTTAACAAGCTCATTTTTCAAGACTATAGATAGTCGTATGTAAGCAGTTGGAAATTTTTATAAACCGAAATTATCATAAACAACTACGAGTACGACCATTGTTCGATAAATTTTTGAAGTTCCGAGCATCATAGTTGTTGTATAGTCTGTTCCATTCCAAACGGTTCATTTTCACTTTACGTTTCATTACTGTAAGCAGAATCTTTTACGGTCTGGGTTGTTACGGCAGATGCGCCACATGTTAAGCAAAGCGAATTAAAATCAGTAAGAAGAGTTTAAAGCATCCAGTCGTTACGGGAGTATAACCGAAGAAGAAGCCATTCGCATTGCTAATCAAATACAGTGAAAAGAATTTAGCGAAAATGGACCTTTTGGAATGTAATGGACTATAGCTTACATCTGTAGGTACCTAATTTCAGACCATTTTCCTCAGGTAAACAACAGTTGCAAGGTAAAATCCAAACAGATGGGATTGAAAATCATGTATTCGAGAGAACAAGCACATTCGTAACACATGGCGAGCAACAATATTGACTGTTTCGAGAATTTAATAGCAGCAGGTTATCTTCCCGTTAATAATACCATAAAATGCGTAAAATACTATTCCGAATTGCAGGTTGTTAGTTTTCCTTCCATTTTAGCCTTTTTTTTTGATTTTTTGGAAGTATTTTCCTCCTATGTTTAAGCATAGGGTGGCAGTTTTTTGAGGGACCTGTGGCAGTTTTTTCGGGTCGCTTCCATATACTTTGTACAGGAGATGGCAGTTTTTCTCGAGAATTGTGGCAGTTTTTAAAATTTTGACCTGGCAACACTGGTTGGCAACGTCGTTTTCTGGCACTGGCTATTAGCACGGCCGTGCCAATAGCCCTCGGTCTATTCGCACGGACATCTACAGTAAACAGACCTCTGTATATTATTGTGCAAACGAGTCAACTTGCGTACATACATAATCCAAAGAAATGATGCGATATAACTAAACTTACCAAAGTTATCTTGTTATGCATCTTTTTTTGCGTTTATTAATTAAAATTGCCTATTGTAAGGACAGTAGAAGTGTGCATACCAAGATAGGTACTGTAGGTATTTTGGTATAGTGAATTGAGTTTTACCGATTCATGTGCAGCAACGGAAAACATGAATAAAATACCTACACATCTAAACTTATACATTGGTAGGTATGTATGTATGTGTATGTCTAGTGTATTTCATTTATCCGAGAGCTTTTTCAGTAAATGTTTTTCGAAGCTACAGTACCTCCTTCTTACTTCCTGTAGGTCGTTCGTTAGAGCTCATTGTGGCTGTAGCAAATTAGGGTTTTTCAATGAAATTTTTTGCGTTATTTATACTTGTCTCCCAAGTCCCAACATATGTAATTCAAATTTAGTAGGTATCGGCTTACTTATATATATACATATATCTTTAGTCGGTTTAATTTATTCGAGAGCTTTTTAGTCAATTTTTAAGGGCTACAGTATGCGAAACAAGACGAATTACTGTAATTTGGCAGATCAGCTCAGTGAGGTCGAGTGGCTGGAATTCTTCAATTTTTAATGCACTAATTAGACCTTATAACTTTAATTTAGGCACTTAATTAGTGCTGGGACATACTACAGTAAGTGCGCTAAACAAAAAGCTGTCGGCTGGAATCGAGCCCGGGTTGATTTGACGACAAGCAGAGGTCTTACCACTGAGGTATGCGGGAGTTCGCGACGTTTCTTAACATCTTACTCTATTGTGTTTAAGGTGTCAACGGGATAAGTTGAATGCGCAATTTTTGTCTGTAAGTTAATTAATCTGCTGGAAGACGAGAATAAATTATGCCGCAAAAATGTTATTGAAAAACCGTTCTTTACTTCGTAGCTACAGTGAGATCTAGCAACCTACAGTAAATAAAGAAGAATGGGTTACTGTAACCTCCAAAAACATTTACTGAAATAGCTCTCGGATAAATGAAACAGATAGACGAAAAAATTAACGCCGTTTTTCGTAATCGATTTATATTCATTCTTGAATTGTAATCCATGCACAGAGCTTCATGAAGTGAACTATATACGTGTGGGTATCTAATGGCTTGACTTAAAAACGTGCAGAGGTCGAAAACATAGTAAGGTATTTAAAGCCTGTTTCACTTAATTGCAGTAGATGATACAGATTGCGATTATAGCATTGATTTGATATTTAATTATCGTCTCGGCTCAATGTCGATGAAAATTGTTTATACATATGTATGCATGAAGGCGGCGGGGCGGGTGCAAACTGGAATACTAACGCATTAACTGAGCGACTTAAAAGTTAACCTGAGCGACGTTGAATTATAAAAAATAGTTAAGCCTATGATTTAAGCCTACATAAGTGTAAAGTGCAGGGGAAGAACCCAACCCGTAAGCTATAGTCTGTTTCATTTATTCGAGAGCTATTTCAGTGAATTTTTTTGAAGGCAACAGTATGCATTACTAGGTGATTTACTGTAACTTGACAGAAAATTTGAGTGGGGGCGAGTGGCCGCCATTCTTTCATTTCTAATGCACTTAACCGTCCAAGACTTAATTCAAGAATCTAAACAGTGCTGTGACATATACAGTAAGTGCGCTAAGTAAAAATTTTGCAGCAGGAAGAACCCATGTTGCTTCGACGACAATCAGACGTTCTACCACTACGCTAAGCGGAAGTTTTCAGCAATAAGGCTAGTCTATTGCTTTTAACGGTCGATTTATGACAAGCTGATTGCGCAAATTCCATCTGCTTGTTGCATGATCCGCTGGAATACGAGAATAAATTATGCCGTAAGAAATTTAATTGAGAAACCCTCCCTTCCTATGTATGTAGCTACAGTAATTTCTAAATGACCTACAGTAATTAGGAACGATTGAATCACTGTAGCCTCGGAGAAGATTTGATGAAAAAGCTCTCGGATAAAAGAAACAGACTGTAAGTTTCAGCTAAGTACTGTAAAGTGAGAAGGGACCGGCTTCTAAGCCTACCTCAGACTAAACTGAGACTAAAGTCTGTTTCACATAAGTTCGTGCATAAATTTCAAGAAATTTCATCGACAGTTAGCCGAGGGGTATCTATGCATTTTGACCTGAACACTGCACAAAAAACTTGACACTCATTGTACCCACACATGGGCGTGGGGGGGGTACGTACCAGAAGTACGCACCCCCCAGAAATCAAAATACCTCTCCCCCCAGAAAAAATTTTTTTTTGCTTTTTTAGCAATTTTTTGATGCCATTGGATAGTGCTTGATGAGAAACGTCGAAAAATGGTGTTTTTTCGTCATATGACCACTTTTAAGACCATTTTTTGACTTTTGAAAATTTTTTCACCCCCCCAGAAATTTTTTTCACCCCCCCAGAATTTCGGTGCTGCCCACCTATGATTGTAAATATATCTTTAAGTTATCCTCGATATTATTTATAAACAAATATAATTGCTTCAAAGAGGATATTAAAGGTAATGTATTCATAATAATATAGCTGATGTCATATTATCCTCTCACATGTAGCAAACACTTCAAAGCAATGCAATGATGTACTAGTTACTGTATCTTTCCGCTTCTGCAAAGCGCTTAAATGCAGGCTTGCCGAGTGTCTGAAAACTGCAGTCAGTGCTGCACACACATAGGCGTGGGGGTTGGGGGGTACGCACCCCTTAGAAGTTGAAATACCCTACCCCCAGAAATCAAAATACCCACAGAATTTAAATTTTGAAATTTTTCGCTTTTTTAGCGATTTTTTGATGCCATGGGATAGTGCTCGATGAGAAACGTCGAAAAATGGTGTTTTTTCGCCATACGACTACTTTTAAGACCATTCATTGACCTTTGAAAATTTTTCACCCCCCAGAATTTCGGTACTGCCCACCTACGGTGCTGCACAAAACATAGGATATGCAGCATGCGTATTCAATTTTATACAATAGTCTGTTCCATTCTAAACGGCCCATTTCGCTTTACCGTTTATTACTGTAGCCGAACATTGTACGGCTTAGTTTGGGATGACAGTCTGTCAGATGCGCCTTATAATAAACGAAGTATATTAAACCTCAATACGAAGTATTTAAAGCATCCAGCTATTACGAAAGCATAATTGAAGAAGCCGTTTGTGCAGTTAAAATCTATCCCATTAATAAGACTTCAGCAAAAAAACAGTATAACATTGTTAGGTTCACAGTTTTATTCATATACTCATTCGAATTTTTGTACGCAAGTTATATACTTTGCGCAATTAAATTAAAGTTATTTTTTTACTGTACCTAATCGCTATCGGCACGGCCGTCAGGGTTGCCAGGTGCAGGAGAATTCTCCTGAATTCAGAAGAATCTAAAATTTTCAGGAGCAGGAGCAGGAGAATGGGCTTTTCAGGAGAAATTTCAGGAGAAGTTGAAAACATGCAGGAGAATGCAGGAGAATTTTAAAATGTCAGGAGAATTCAGTGGAATCCTGAAAATCTAGGAGAATTCAGGAGAATTTTCAAAACTTAAACAGCAAGTTATAATGATTATTAGGGATGTTCCGGTTCCAGGTTTTTCAAAAAAATCGGTTCCGGTTCCGGTTCTTCAACTAGAAAACCGTCGGTTCCGGTTCCGGTTCTCGGTTCCTGTGTTAAAGTATGTACGCTCTTGATAGCCTGACTTCACCGGAAGATATGACGATGTAATCGAAAGATAAATTATTCAGGAAGTCGTTTCAATCTGGCAACTGCACGTTCAAATAAGTTTTACGTCTAGTTAACAATTTACTTATAAATCACTGAATATTATCATGTGTTTCTTAATTAGAGGCTTATACAAATACAATACAAATACAAATATTTTATTTATACAAATACAAATATTTTATTTTCGTCGCACAAAAAAAGAACACAATAAGAAAAGAAACATTAATATACAATGAAATACAATTATAAATAAACATTCGACATGAATCATCATACAAAATCACATATTCTAAAAGCAAGAAATTATTAATTAAAGTACATTTATACGAGATTAGTGCAAAAGACGAAGGTAGGCGCGCAGGCTAAATAAATTATGCACTTAGAACACGTCCCCTAGCAAATACCCCGTTAGATCAACTTTTTTCAACTTTTCACGGAGGGAAGCAACACTAGGAGATCTTACAACAGCTTCAGGGAGAGAATTCCATACGTGAATCTACCTATTGGATAAATCATACCCACGAACATCAAGCCGAAAAGGAGTGCATGCACATTTCATTGAATTTTGAGCACGCGTGTTGTTTTCACAAAAAGTAAAAAAGTCGGCTTGCTGCAAAACGCATCTACCACTCAATATCTGATACATCATACACAGATCACTACGCAATCTGCGAATCTCCAGGCTATCCAATTCTAAGGAACTGAGTCTTTCACCATAAGAAAGTCCCCGAAATCCAATAATTTTACGTGTAAATTTCCTTTGAACATTTTCGATCATTGAAACATGGGTCTTACGGTATGGATTCCAAACAGTGCTACAATACTCAAGAAGCGGTCTGACGTAAACAGTAAAAGCCCTAGACATATTTAGTTTATTTTTAGAAGCAAATGATTTCGATATTAGCATAGCCCTAGCATAAGCTCTACGCGTTATATCATTATAGTGGAAATTAAAATCAAGTTTACTTGATACGTAAACACCCAAATCCTTCACAGAATTTACACTCTGTTCTACAGTCAGGTCAGAAATTCTATAAGAATGCTTGGGATTTCCAAAACCTAGATATAACGCGTAGCATTTTTCAGTAGCAATTTTTAACTGCCAATCCTTGGACCAGACTACGAGTTTAGCGATATCATCTTGAAGTTGGGTGTGATTGCTAGATAAATTATAAAGCTTGACGTCATCGGCAAAAAGGCAAACTTTGCTATTTAAGCGGTCGCTAATGTCATTTATGAATAAAACAAAAAGAATCGGGCCAAGTATACTGCCCTGAGGAACACAGCTAGTGACAGATTTTTCGCTCGAAAACTGACCGTTAATAACAACCCTTTGAGTCCTATCGCTCAAAAAACAAGTTAACCAACTCAATAAATCTCCAGAAAATCCAAAAGTTTCCAGTTTATAAATTAATTTACGGTGAACTACAGTGTCGAAAGCTTTAGAAAAATCAATGTAGATAACATCAACAGTGTTTTTTTCATCAATTAATTTAGTCCATTCATTTTTGCACTTTAGTAATTGCAATTCACACGATTTACCCTTTTGGAAACCAAACTGACCGGAGGAGATCAAATTATTCTCACGTAAATGTGCTTGCATCGTACTGTTAATTATAGATTCCATGATCTTACACGTAATACAACATAACGATATCGGCCTGTAATTTTTAGCATCACTCCGGTCGCCCTTTTTATACACAGGAACAACATTAGCGGTGCGCCACAGTGCAGGAATACAATGGGTTTTGAAAGATATTTCAAAAATAGTGGTTAAGGGCTGGGTAAGTACAAAAGCAAGTTTTTTCACAAAAAATGCGCAAAGTCCGTCAGGGCCAATTGATAATGATGGTTTAATTTTCCGTATAGCAGAAACAACGACATCATCAGAAAAACGAATGTTTGATAACTTTGGCTGTGCACAAGCATTAATAAGACCAAAATTCGTTTGCGTAGGAACACTAAAGACTGAAGCAAAAAGTGTGCTAAAAACGTTTGCCTTATCTTTGTCAGTAGAAGCAATCATACGATCGCCATCAGTTAAAATTGGAATAGTTCTTTCACCACTAATACGAGAATTAACAAAATTACGAAATCGAAATGCTTAATTCAGATGAAGATCTGCAGCAATGGTGGAAAGAGAAGTCGAAGAATTTGCCGATTCTCGCTTTTATAGCTAAGCAGTATCTTGCAGCCAGTGGCGGATCTAGGATTTTACTAAGGGGGCAGTATCCCAACTTTTCCAAAATTAGTTAAAAATAGGTCCAAAAATTTGCCCTTAACGCGCGAAACAGCGTTTTTTTCGGTGTTTTACAATGTATACTTTTACATTAAATCACTTTTGACGCAATATTTTTCTTAAAATTTTAAAATTTTCGACAATTTTGTGCTAAAAATCACTAAAATTCTTTGACTTTTTTTGTACAAGGTCCGTTTGACATGTACAAAGATGATCCCCAAAAGTCTTTGTACCTTTGTACACACAAAATTTTGGGTTCTATAATATAGTACAGTAGCGATTTTAGTGTGGTAAAAACAGGGAATATATTTGTTATTACTGGTTTTTCAATTTCTTACAAAACAGCAGTTTTTCGGGTTTCTAATCATCACGAGCATTGCCAGAAACCCAAAACTGGCCACGTGAAGCCAGTTTTTCATATGCAAATTAGCCTAATTAGCATAGTATGCAAATTAGGCTAATTAGCATATTGCAAACTTGCTCAATGGCTAGTCTTGGGTTCATCGCGCTGCTCATGATGATTAGAAGCCCAAAAAGTGCTGTTTGAGGCTTCAGATTGGTGTCAGGGGATGATCTAAGCCTAAGCCAAAGATGGGGCAAAAATTGCTTCGCTCGCTCCGCAATTTTCGCCCCATCTGACTCAGGCTTACATCATCCCCTGGCACCAATTTGAAGGCACATAACTAAGCCTAAGCCTAATCCAGTGCTAAGCTCAACTTAATGATTAGAAAACATGTTGTTTACACCACTCACTATTCTAATCCTCCAGTCCGTCGGGCCTTTGTCACAATAATCAATTAGCGAAGTGCGATTGGAGCATCAAGATGAGTGAAAATCAATAGTAGTAGAGATTTTCGGGCGCGGATAAAAGAACCGGAACGTTCTAGCTGCTAATCTGTTGAAAATATGATATAGTTAAGGGGCAGTAGAATTAGTGGTATCAGCCGAAATTGACGAATCCAAGGACTTTCTATATGGGTATACTCGAATTCTCGAATTCTCAAAGAATGCATGCTGGCAAAAGCACATTCAAACTCGTCCTGGCCGTTGGTGCCTTCCACTTCTTCACTGATACCTGTGCCCACCACATAGCGATTCCTTACATATTCACCCGTCAGTGCGTACATTTAATAAAAGTTAACAATGCGCGTTGGAGCATTGCATCCCCGTTTTATAGGTAATTTTTCCAGTCATGCTAGAAAATTTAGCGCGAATCAATTTGATTCGCTGTTGATGGATTTCGCAGAGGTCTAGAAAAAAACAGAGTTTTGCGCTTTTTCCTACCAATCGCACATCAGCCTCTTAAATGTTGTCCAATCCGATCCTCGCCTGTAGTGAAGATAGAAAGTAGTTCGATTTCTGTGATACAGTAATATTTGTGATTAGATAATTTTCATAAAGGAAGGTACTTGATCAAATGCGTTAAGGCTTTACTAAGATAAGTAAAAAGACCAAACTTGTGTTCAACAGATTTTCACTAATACCATATTCTATTGTTTCTATAAGTACGTTCCTCACTAATGTTTATGTCCCTCCTACATCCGTACCAATCATTTCGGATCATGTAATTGTCTGTTTCATTGAACTTTGAATGTCCCTTATTTATCCGGACAAACCTATTGGGGTTTAAAATTACCTCCCTCATAATTTTATGTAAATGTCCTTTAAACTAATGCGGTAAACGTGATATTCTACAGTATAATGAGTTACAAGGAGTCAAACATCCGCCTAATGGTGTTATCAATTACCTACTTCATGTTTATATGTAAATGTCCTTTAAGCTTATGCTATTTACTTTATATTCTACAGTATAATGAGTTACAAGCAGTAAAACACATCCGCATGTCTGTTTTTTATTCCATATAGTCTGTTTCATTGTACTTTCAGCGTCCAACATTTACCCGCCCACACCTAATGGGGTATAAATTACATGGTGTTATCAATTACCTACTTCATGATTTTATGTAAATGTCCTTTAAACTTATGCTATTTACTTTATATTCTTCAGTATAATGAAACACATCCGCATGTCTGTTTTTTATTCCATATAGTCTGTTTCATTGTACTTTGAACGTCCCACATTTACCCTCACCCACATCATGGGGGTAAAAATTACCTACTTCCTGGTCCTTTACACTAATGTAGTAAACATGATATGTTACAGTATAATGAGTTACAAGGAGTCAAACAC
Organism: Mermis nigrescens; assembly: GCA_036768485.1. Taxonomy (NCBI): domain Eukaryota; kingdom Metazoa; phylum Nematoda; class Enoplea; order Mermithida; family Mermithidae; genus Mermis; species Mermis nigrescens. The sequence continues at coordinate 10,609,857 of JAVLUZ010000161.1, forward strand.
ATCCGCATGTCTCTTTATTATTCCAAACAAACTTATCACATGACTAATTGGTTCAGGATCGCTTCACTCTTTCTCTAATTCTGCTTCGCCTTTCCTCTGTCATATTTCCATCAGCTTTGCAGCTTGAACGTTCCGGTTTTCTTTCCGCGGCTGCCACTTGGCTGGTCTTCGTTTGTTCTAACACCTCTATGCTTCTCCAATCGCAGTTCGCTGGTTCTGAAACTCATTTTTCTCGAATGATACCCAAAAACAGAGTTGTTCGACTTTTGGTAGTGTATTTCAGCTAATTTATGGGTCTATAAGGGCAAAAATCACTAAGAATCGTCTTGAAACGGCGCGAAGCGCCTAGAAATTTGACATTTTTCTTTCGAAATGCAGTTTCTGCCAATATAAAGATAAATAGAGCAGACAATCAGTCATTTCGACGCGAAGCGCCGTAGTTTTCTGCGAATTTTAGACCTTTTTTGTACTTTTTGTCTCCAAAAATCTTCGTACATGTACAAAGACGATCCCGAAAAGTCTTTGTACATCGGGAAAAATCTTTGCCGAATACAAAAAAACCGTGGCGCGAAGCGCCAGAAAAATTTGTGAGATTAAGACCATAGACGTCTAGAAGCATGATTTACAGCTTGATTTACTGTATTTATCGCATTTGATGCGAAACATAGAAATTTTTAATTGTAAATAGAAGAAAACTATGCAAAAATAGCTGTTTCTGTTGCTAAAATTGTTTTGAAACCTACATGAACAGAAAATGGATTCCAGGTGGCCAAGAAAGTAAATAAATGTCATTAATAAATATCCGGCGCGTAGCGCAAAAAAATTTGAGAAATTATGGTCACTGAGGGCCAAAAAATAATTGCAAATTGTATATCCATTGTTTATCTCGCCAAATATTTTAAATGGGGAGGGCGGCTCCACCGCCCTCTTAGATACGCCCCTGCTTGCAGCGCCAGCTACAAGCGTTCCATCGGAACAGCTGTTCAGTTGCGCTGGAATCATTTACGACCCTCTCAGAAACAGGCTACATGGCAAAAAAGCAGAACGACTGTTATCTTTAAAATATAATCTACCCGGAACAATACTAAGTTTTAGTCTGTAAACTATTGGGTAATAAAAGATGTCTTCATGGAAATTTTATGGAGTTCGATTTTTAACTCTAATTTTTAAGAAACCGAGAACCGTCTCCAAAAAAGATCAGTTCCGGTTCCGGTTCCGGTTCTTAGAAAATCAAAAAATCGGTTCCGGTTCCGGTTCCGGTTCTTAGAATATCAAAAAATCGGTTCTCGGTTCCGGTTCCGGTTCTGGTTCCAAAAAAATGGTCGGTTCCAGCCGGTTCCAGTTAACCGGCACATCCCTAATGATTATCATACATTATCCTTCTCACTGTACTTACTGTAGGTAGATAGTTGTATATAATTTTATACTTAGATCTTTCGCATTAAGAATTTATTTCGTTCATAGTTAAGACCACCGTTTTTTCCACTTTTTGGTCTATTTGTCAACCAGAATTTTGGGAAATGGAAAAAATTTTTGGGCTTGGTTGGCATTTGTGGAAAATTTTTGTAATGTTAAAAATGCGTTTTAGAGAGTTAAAACTTCAAGAATTTTTCGCCGAATTGATTTAATTCTTACTTGTTATTAATGTTTAAGCCAAGCGGCGCCAATTGCAGCATTTTTCTCGATAATCTGGTCCTAGAACTCCACTACGATTGCAAATCCTTACCTTCTGCACAGTTTTTGTAATGCAAAATGATTTAGAGAGCTAGAATGGATTTTCTTTCTAATATGGTTTTGTCTCAATTTTTTCCCAAAGACAGTGTTTTTACGCTTTTTAACCTCAGAACTTTAATGTAGAAATGTTAAAATTGGGGGCTTGAGCATAATTATTTTTTTTGCATAATTTTTTCAAGAATTTTTCTCTGCAAGCCCCCATTTTTAACATTTCTACATTACAGTTCTGACGTTAAAATAGCCGAAGCAGGGTGTACTCGATTCATCACGATTATTGTTTTGGACCTGTCGTGCAAGCAAGCGGAGCAATTTTCGCCCCAATTGTCTCAGGCTTAGACCATCAGCTGGCACCAATGTGAATACACTTTCTAAGCCTAAGCCTAAGAACGTAATTAATATCAAGTCTATTCATATGTACATCTTTGCATACTATGGCAGGAAAGAACATTTTGATGACCCCGTTCCGAATTTTTTTCTAATATAGTTTTTTCTCAATTTTCCCAAAAACAGTGTTTTTACGCTTTTTTAACCTCAGAACTTCAATGTAGATATGTTAAAAATTGAAGCTTTCGCATAATTTTTTTTGCATAATTTTTTTTTTCAAAAATTTTTTCTTCCACCCATTCTCCTAAAGATACTTTTTTTGATAGATTCAAAAACGCTGAGTCCAGAAAAAAACCGTTCTGGGGGCTGACGAATATTTGTGGAGATATATAGAGCCCTAAGAACATTTTGATAATCACGTTTTTGAAAGTTTGAAGGGCTCTATCTCCACAAATATTCGTCAGCCCCCTAAACGCTTTTTTCTGGACTCAGCGTCCTCGAATCTATCAGAAACAAGTATTTTTAGGAGAATCGGTGACAGAACCATATTAGAAACTTTAGCCGCTAAAATTTAAAAATTTTCTGGCGCTTCGCGCCATTTGATAAATTATAGTTTTAATCGTCAAAAACGATTTCAGAATTGGCTAAAATGCTTTACCGAAGGAAGGAAATTCAAGTTTCAACATAAATAACGTATACTGATTGTGATATTTCTTGTAGAGCGCGAAATTTTTATACAAAAAGTGGAGTTTTTGAAGAATATGGTGTGAAGCGATTTTGCGCCATTCCGGCAGAACTGCTATACAATTACGCAAAAACGATACTTTGCGTCACTAAAAGACGCGGAAAAAAGAAATAAACCAAATTTATACAAAACTCACAGAGTTACGGTACTTCAAACATCACACTACGACATTCACCATTTTGAGCCACTTTTAGGAATTTTCGCAGTTCATCAAAAGTTTCCAATTTTCACTACAAACATATTTTTCTAGTATTTTAAAGGTCGCAGATTACAAAAAATTAAGTTATACTGCGCGGAAACCAAGATTGAAGGAAAAATTTTTTGTAATTTTTTTGCACAAATTTTTAAGAACTTTTTTTTTAATTTTACTATTTTTAGCTTTGTTTACATCCAGTTAAAGATTTCTACTTAAATACGATTCAGACAGCATTTTTGGATTATCTCAAAGTTCCATCCATTTGAAGATTCAAACAGTGGAATGCAGAATAACATGCACCCAATTTAGGTCGACCTAAGCATCTATACATCGACCTTAGCATCTACACAACATCGACCTAAGCATCTATACAACGACCTAAGCATCTTTACGTCGATCTAAGCGGGAGCGACCTCGACCTAAGCAGCCGAAATCACCTTCTCAGATACACTGAGCCTAAGCCTAAGCGTCATTTAAGCAGAAAGTTGAATTTTTACATATCTTATCAAGTAAAATGACAGAAAAAGAACATGCAAAAAATGTTTTTTCAAATTTAAAAATTTTGAAACAAAAATGTTTTTTTTCTGCGCAATAAAAGTCACTTTTTCGTAATCAGCGACCTTGAAAATGTCAGTTAAATATGTTTTTAGCCCAAATTCGGAACATTTTTGGTAAACTGTCAAATACCCCACTTTAATTTAGCTATATCCAGAGTAACTTGTTCAATCGTTTTTGCTCACATCGCCACAGACTTTTCCTGATGCCCTACTTTTTGAAACACCTCAGATCCACATTTATATTCTCGCTTACATTGCCTGCCATCTGAGTGCATTTATGACAAAGTAAAGTACCGTAACTCTATCTTCACCAATATTGGTCCGTTTTCCATGAAATTTTTTCCCACACTTTCTTTTTGCATGTCCTATTCATTTCAACCAATGTCGTTCCTTTTCACATACATCTGCAAGTTTTTCGTTCACACCATTAAGTAAAGTTTAGCCCAAAAAGTGCATCAAACACCGCTATTGCATGTGTACATAAAATTTTCTACTTAAAAAACACTGATTTTTCAACACAGGCGCTAGTGATCGACCGGATATCCGGCTCCGGCCTCCGGCAAATCCGGCCATTTTTTTTACTCAGTGCTCCGGCCGGAGGACATCCAAAAATCGGCCGGAGGGTGGAGAATTTTTCGTTTTTGCATAGTGACCGAACATACTAACTGCTGACATTATGCTTATTAAATTTAGTCAGAGCACAATTTATTAGCAGAAAAAGGAAATAACACCAAATGAAGTGTCTATCACCACCACAATCGTAAAATATTTATTTTTAGGAAAAAAACGAAAATGAGAATGAAACAAAAATTGTGGAAATCGCTGCAGTAAATTCCTGTTAACACCGGAAGTCATAGGGTAGCATAAGATGCAGTCTGGCCTGCACTGCGCATGCTTTACTGATTTTCCAGATAATGTTGCTGTCCATTCTGTACGTCATATTCGCGGTTCAATGAACATAATATAGTATGTAACGTACCTATGTATATACGGTCACACACACACAATCATGCTTTAACATCAAATATTGCCTATTGACGCTTTATTTAGGGCAGGCTAAGGAGACGACAGCTTTTTCTTAATAAAAGCATTGAATAAAATTTTGTTGAATGTAGTCTATTTTACTAGTTGCGGATCTAGAATTTTCCTAAGAGGGGCGGTATCCCTACTTCTCCAAAAACAGCCAAAAATAGGTCCAAAAATTTGCCCTCAAAGCGCGACATAGCGTTTTTCAGTGTTTTACATTGTATACTTTCACATAAAATCACTTTTGACGCAATATTTTTTCTAAAAATTTTAAAATTTTAGACAATTTTGTGTGAAAAAAATCATTAAATTTCTTTGACTTCAACAGAAACCTGACGCGAAGCGCCGGAAAATTTGTGAAATTAAAGCGGATAGATGTCAAGAAACATGATTTATTGCTTGATGCGGATTTTAGACCTTTTTATCAGTTTTTATCTTCCCAAAAATCTTTGTACATGTACAAAGACGGCCCCGAAAAGTCTTTGTACATCAGGAAAATCTTTGCCGAACATAAAAAAACCGTGCTTCTAGGTCGCAAAAAAGTAAATAAATGTCATTAATATGTATCATTCGGCGCGTAGCGCCGGAAAAATTTGAGAAATTATGGTCACTGACGGCCAGAAATCATTGCAAATGGCATATCCATTCTTTAGGATTTTCCTATGGAGGGGGCGGTATCCCAACTTTTCCTAAAACAGTCAAAAATAGGTACAAAAATTCGCCCTTAACGCGCGAAATAGCGTTTTTTCGGTGTTCTACATTGTGTACTTTTACATAAAATCACTTTTAATGCAATATTTTTTCTGAAAATTCTAAAACGTCCCACAATTTTGTGCGATGAAATCATTAACTTTCTTTGACTTTATAAAAATCTGATGCGAAGCGCCGGGAAACTTGTGAAATCAAGGCGGATAGACGTCTAGAAGCAGTCAGTGTTTTTTGTACAAGGTCCGTTTGTACATGTACAAAGATCGTCCCAAGAAGTCTTTGTACATTTTGCACACACAAATTTTTAGGTACTATTAAATGGTACAGTAGCGATTTAAGTGTGGTAAAAACAGAGTTGTTCGAATTTTGGTAGTGTGTTTTAGGTAATTTATGGGTCTCTTAGGGCAAAAATCACTAAGAATCTTAAAACGGCAAGAAGTGCCGAAAAATGTGACATTTTTCCCTTTGAAATGCAATTTCTGCCATTATAAAGATATAAAAATGTTTTTCGAATTACAGACCTTTTTTGCAATTTCTGTCTTTCCAAAAATCTTTGTACATGTACAAAGACGATCCCAAAAAGTCTTTGTACATAGGGGAAAAATTTCTGCCGAATACGAAAAAAATCGTGTCTAGAAGCATGATTCACTGCTAGATTTCTTGTATTTATAGCATTTGATGCGAAACATCGAAATTTTTAATTGAAAATAGAAGAAAACTGTGGAAAAATAGCTGTTTCTGCTGTAAAAATTGTTTTGAAACCTACATGAACAGATAATGGCTTGCAGGTCGCCAAGAAAGTAAATAAATCTCATTAATAGGTACATATCATCCGACGCATAGCACCAGAAAAATTTTGAGAAATTATGGTCACTGACAGCCAAAAATCATTGCAAATTGCTTATCCATTCTTTATCTCGCCAAATATATTTGGCCAAGCTGGGGGCGGCCACCCTCCCTCCCCTCAAATCCGCCCTTGCATTCTTTATCTCGCCAAATATTTTTGGCCAATGGGGGGAGCGGCTGCTCCCCCCGCCATCCCCCTTAAATCCGCCCCTGTATTTCATATAACTTACTAGCTGATATGCAGTTAAGATGCATGTGCACTATGGTCTAGGTCTTGGACACAAATATGTCCTATCTTTCCGCACGTGTAAAATTATATTTCTCCGGCTCCGGCCGGAGCAACATGGTTCAATCCGGCTCTGGCCATCTTGGCGGCTCCGGTCGATCACTAACAGGCGCTCTATTTTTACCGTTTTTAGACCTCCCAAAAAACGTGGAAAAAAGGTCAGAAAAAGTGGAAAAAATTCTGGGTCTGGTCTATAATGTCAACCAAATCGCTGGGAAAAAACGGTGGATGACAGTTTTCCTTCCATTTTGGGAGTTTCTTGATTTTTGGAAGTTTTTCACTCCTATGCTTAACCACAGGGTGGCAGTTTTTCGAGGGGCCCGTGGCAGTTTTTTTGGGTCGCTTCGCTTCCATACACTTTGTACAGGGGATGTCAGTTTTTCTCAAGAATTATGACAGCTTTTGAAATTTTGACCTAGCAACCTAGCCAGTGTTGCCAGGTTGGCGGTTTTCCTTCCGTTTTGGCAGTTTTGATTTTTCGGAAGGTTTTCAGTTTTCACCCCTATGCTTAATCACAGGGTGGCAGTTTTTTGAGGGGCCCGTGGTACTTTTTTGGGCCGTTTCCATATACATTGTACACAGTGTTTTTTTGCACAGTGCAAACTTTTTTGGGCCCGTGCAATGAAAAAATTTGGTGATTTTTGCACGGTGCAAAGAAAAATTTGGGCAAAAATAATGTAAAATATGTCGATTTTTGAACGCCCAGGTCACTTTAAAATCAAATTTTCAAAAAATTTTCGGCGCTTCGCGCCGGATAACACCAAAATATCTTATTTTCTTTCCAGCGCGCCCACTGAGTTCAATTTTTCATCCTATTTTCATTTCTGATGCAGACAGGCTTATTCTACTTTGCGTATTCCATTACCAAATTAGCAAGACGTGGATCTTGTTTTAACTTGTTTTACTTTTTTCAAAGGTCACCCAATTTTAAAAGTGCAAAAAGTTTCAAATGAGCACTTTTTGGAAAAAATGCAAAGATTTTCGGTACTAGTGCTTGATGTCCCATGCCTTTTTTCGACACTTTTCTATAATGTAGTAAATTTCTAGACCAGGTTAAACGAATCATTAGGTTTTTGTTTTACTTTACAGTGCCTACAAATTGTTAATTAAGTTTTCTGCGTCATGTTAATAGGTAATTACGCTATTTTTTCATTTTTTGCTCATGCCATTTTCAGAGCTTTCATATGTTTTTAAACAAGGATTTCGATAATTATGACGATTGAAGCCCTATTTTAATTTTAGCATTACAATGTTGTTTTGTACCACGGTTTTTTTGTATTCGGCAAAGATTTTTCGCGATGTACAAAGACTTTTGGGGACCGTCTTTGTACATGTACAAACATTTTTGGGAAGACAAAAATTGCAAAAAAGGTCTAAAATTCGAAAAAATTTCGGCGCTTCGCTCCGAAATGAGTAATTGTGTGTTCTATATATCTTTATAATGGCAGAAATTGCATTTCAAAAGTAAAAATGTCAAATTTTTCGGCGCTTCGCGCCGTTTTAAGACGATTCTTAGTGATTTTTGCCCTTAGAAACCCGGAAATTAGCTAAACCACACTACGAAAAGTCGAAGAACTCTGTTTCTACACACTAAAATCGCTGCTGTACCATATTATAGTACCCAAAAATTTTGTGTGTACAAAATGTACAAATATTTTTAGGATGACAAAAACTGTAAAAGGTGTAAAATTTCCAAAATTTTCGGCGCTTCGCGCCGAAATGATGAATTATTTGTCCTATATATCTTTAAAATGGTAGAATTTGCATTTAGAATGAAAAAATTTCAACATTTTTCGGCGCTTCGCGCCGTTTTCAGATAATTTTTAGTAATTTTTGGCGTCAGAAACCCAGAAATTAGCTAAAATACACTACCAAAGATCGAAAACCCTGTTTAACCACACTAAAATCGCTACTGTACTATATAAGTACACAAAAATTTGCATGTACAAAATGTACAAAGACTTTTGGGGACCATCTTTGTACATGTACAAACGGACCTTGTACAAAAAAAAACACTGTTTTGTACACATTTTTCAGTGCTAGAAAGTGAAAAATCTGAAGTGCTTTTTTTTGGAAAAATCCCAATAAAGTTTCGCGCTTCGCGCGATTTCTTCACTCTTATAGATATTTTCAGCTTGAACATTTCAAATAAAATTTTACATTTGATCATTTTTAAGATTTTCTGGCTTGAAAATACGAAAAAAATTTTCGCGCTTAGCGCGACTTATTATATTTATCCACTTATAATATGAATCGCTAGAAAAATATGTCATTTTATTTTTGAGCATTAAATTCCTGCAGAAACTATTAAATGTGCTGAAAATTTGTTACAGAAATCGCAAATCTGTCGTTTTTCTCAGGGTAAACATAGTGTGAAAGATATAAACGGCTAAACAACCTACAGTATCCTACCGCGCGTGGCGCATGAAATTTTTTAAATATAAAATACATTGTACAAAAATATGTTCGGTCGTGAAAAAGGATTTTGGGTGGTTTTTTGCGCAGTGCAAAGAGGCCCGTGCAGAAAAAACACTGATTGTACAGGAGATGACAGTTTTCCTAAGAATGGTGGCAGTTTTTAAAATTTTGACCTTGCAACACTGCACCCAGCATTGCCAGGTAGTTGTGACGGTTTCCCGTCAAATTGACGGTTTTGACGGGAATTTTGTTGGGCAGGGCAGGGGTTTTTGACGGTTTTTGTGATGGATGTTTACTTCTTTCGAAGGATCTGACGGATTTTGACTTTTTTGTCGTTTTAAAAAGCATTTTTGCAATTTACGATCAAGATTGTTGAAAATTTTCTGCGCTTCGTGCCATCTATCATAATTAGGTAGTAATTATTTGCTGTCAACTGCAGGCAATAAAGCACACTTGTTCTTGTTTTGTTGTTACAATGTAAAGTTATATGCAGTCAAAAACCAGCGGCCTAAACTGCAGGTAATATACATAGCACACAACGTAAAATTATATGCAGTCAAAAACCAGTGGCCTTGACTGCAGGTAATATAGCACACAATGTGATATTATATGCAGTCAAGTTGAATGCTTATTGCCATGGGAAACTGGCGCTTCGCTCGCATTTTAACCTGTAGTAGATGGTTTTAGAAGGCACTTTTATTTGGAATGGTCTGGCAGATTTGCTTATAGGGAAATTTTTTTGCGCTGCTTGCAGCTTCAATAGCTGCCAAGTCAACCATTAGCGCATTTTGTTGGGCCAGTGTAAGCTCTGTTGTTGTTCTTGTCCCCATTCTGGGGTATGTTTTATTTTAGTGGGAATAAAATGCTTCAAAGTTTATATGACAATGTGAAAGAAGGATTACGAAAAGCATTTGGGAATATTTCAGATTAGTCTCCGAATCGTTAGGGGACTGTGACTGAACAGGGTTACCAATGTCTTAGGCTTAGGCTTAGTTATGTGCATTCACATTCATGCCAGCGCATGGGCTAAGCCTGAGATAAATGCAGCGAAAATTGCGGTGCGAGCGAAGCGAGCGAGACAGTTGCAGCTTCATTTATACCTTAGAGCTTAGCACATGTTTGGCACCAATCTGAATCCGCAGGCAATTGCTCTTACCACGCACCATTTTTCCAGTCTGCTGTATAATTTTATTTCCACTAAAGTAAAACAATTCCCCAGAATGAGGACAAGAACAGCAACAGCTACGCAATATCTATCATGCAGGACCAGAGCTTACGCTGGCCCATCAAAATGTGGTAATGGATGGATGGACAGCTATTGAAGCTGCTACCCATGCAGCGCAAAAAAAACATTCCTTATTGAGGAAGCAAATCTGTCAGACCATCTCAAATAAAAGTGCCTTCGAAGCCATCTACTACAGGTTAAAATGCGAGCAAAGCGCCAGCTTTCCATATCAATAAACATTGAACTTGACTGCATATAATATCACATTGTGTGCTATATTACCTGCAGTCTAGGCCGCTGAAGTTTTTGATTGCTTATAATTTTACATTGTGTGCTACATTGCCTGCAGTCTAGGCCGCTGGTTTTTGACTGCATATAATTTTACGTTGTGTGCTATATTACCTGCAGTCTAGGCCACTGGTTTTTGACTGCATATAATTTTACATTGTGTGCTATATTGCCTGCAGTCTAGGCCGCTGGTTTTTGACTGCATATAATTTTACGTTGTGTGCTATACATATTACCTGCAGTCTAGGCCACTGGTTTTTGACTGCATATAATTATACATTGTGTGCTGTATTACTTGCAGTTGACTGCAAATAATTACTGCCTCATAATTATGGTTCGTTTGACTTCAGGCGTGCGTTCTTAGAACCGCAGAATTGTTATTATTTCACTCAATGGTTGTATCGTTACCCATTTTGCTAGAAAGAAGTTGTATTATCAACAAAGTTGATAATTTTCGAATAACATAAGGACCCAGGGAATTTTTTGAGAACATGATGACCTTCGTGTTTTTTGTCAAAAATGTTATTTTCCTGGGTCTTTGACATTGCTGAATGCAGAAAAGGTGGTTTTATCGATTGGAATGCGGTTTTTTCTCTGCATGTTTTGAAAAATTCCTTTTTCAGTTTTCAATTTGTGGCGAAAGCAAATGCTTGCGGATTCAGATTGATGCCAGACATGAGCTAAGCCTAAGGCATAAAGAATTCCTTGACCCATAATTAGATTAAATCAACCAGGCAAAGTTAATTTCTGGAAGGTCACTACGTTCTCAATATTAGCCGGACCCTACAGGTCGTATCCAGGATTTTGTTTCAAGGGTTGGGGGGGGGCAAAACCAAAATTTTTCAAAAACGGGAAAAACGTTTTACGATCACTAGAGCTGTACACCTTGTAAATTTTGCTACCCAGATGCCATAAATATGGTTATAATTTGATGGACACCCTCTCAGGGTTGAAAAAATCTAACCTAAAAAATTTTGAAATTTAGGTTACAGGTTTTTGAGGTTGTATTATGTTTTTAAGGTTTTTTAACGGTTTTTCCAAGTTTTTTCCTTAAACTCATGATCTAAGGGGCCTACAGTATTGTAGTATGATTGAGCACTAAAGCACGAGCTAAAGCATTCTTAGGGAAATACCTTAAAGACACCAATATGGTAGAAAATCATGCAAATTATTAATAAAAAAGTAAAGTTTTTGTCTTGATAAAGTCATAGGCATATGTATCTGTGTGCTTCAAAAAATATTATCAGCGTCAATGTTGGACTATTGCAGGAGGTACCTTAATCATTGATTCATCCCTGCTTTATAAAAACGAACTGTTATAAGTAAATAACATAACAAATAAGCACATCATAATTAAGAAATAAAATTTTAACAAAGGAGCTATATTCTTCGTTTCAAAATTGGGCATAGAGATTCCTTTGGTAAGCAAAATTTTTCTCTTCAGAAATGACAAGAATTTAGTTTTCTTTTCTGACAGGCGGTGAAGAAAAAATACTGAGCATGGAAAATCCCTTTCCTAAGAAGTGTGTACAGTTCTTTAATCTGAAAAATTGTAATAATTTAAGTTTTTCTGGCGGTTAGAAAACTAGATTTTTACTCACTACAAAGAATAGGACGATAAATTAGACATCTCCATGCAGAAAAAGATCGGGTCGTGCGCATAATACGTGTAGAAAATGCTGGAAAAGAAGCATAAAAATGGGGACAATTTGACAAATACGGTTTTGAGGATCGCAGGAAAATCGGTCATATTAGTTCCGAAGTGTAGTTAGCTAACTAGTAGATTGGCTCAGTCTTCTCGACTTCCTTTTTAAAATGAAAAAACTTAAAATGTGAAAGAAACGAATGAAGCTCAAAGGAGAGGAGGATACAACATGTTTGTCAACACTATACTCATCTGCTAATCAGTTTTTTAGATAGTAGCTTATCTTTAATAGCTTTTCTAGTCGTCGTTATGCTTATAATTTATCAACTTATCATCCGAGGACTTGAATAGAAAATGAAAAAAACTTCTGAAGAAATTCCTCAGCAGATAGGCACATGAGAATTCCCCTACCCCATCACCATGTGCTCTGCTGAGTGGGGAAAGCGATTCAATAAAGCAAGCAAAAAAGGCAAAAGAGACGTCGTTTTTCCTAGATCTTATGATTTAAGAGTAAATCATCGCTAAACAATGCGTCTACATTGCTTCTTTTAAAAAACTCTGATTTTCAGCAGATTTCGCCGCACAATTTTTTGAGATATTTCTTAATTAAAATAGGGAGAAAAACGTGTTTTCTCTCCATTCTACCCAATTTGTCCCGACTTATAAGCGGAAAAGTTGGCAGAGAAATGTTAGACAAAATCTGGTTTTTACACTAACCACTAGAGTGTAAAGTTTGAACCCCTAGATCTAACTTCGTTTTAAGTGTAAAAAACTTTGCTGGTAAGCCAAAGGTAGCTCTTCAATCGTAGTACATCTCTGCTGGAATAAATTTTTTGGGACTCATAACCGGAGTTGTTGGCTGACAAGAAATAGGCCAAAGTGTGTTTTTCAAGCTCAGATTCTTTACACTATGTACACTGCCACTCTAGGAATAAGTCACTTTTCGAAAACAAAAAATAAAAATCTCTTATCGAGCTTGCTCATTTGTCTACAATTTAAAAAAATCAAACTGAACAGAAAGCAGAAGAGAGTTAGTAAAACTGTACACGCTCTTTACATACTGGGTAGAAGTGTAAAGAAAAATAAAAAATGGCGGCGTCGGATTTTTGATTATCTATTTTAAAAAACCGCACAATACAAAAGTGTCCCGTTATAGCTGTAGGGGGTAGACATATGTTGGGGGTACCCAAGTATATTATAGGTACGCGTTAAGCGCTGCCTATGATTGATTACCTAACCCATTTTTGCGTTTCTACAGAATGGCAAGGCACGTTGTTCTAATAATCTGTTTTATTTGTATGCTTAGGCTTAGGCTTAGTTTATTGGCATGACTTTACCTATTTATTCATCATCGATTGTTCTATTAGAGGCCATAGTGTAATAAGAAATGAAGTCATAATTAGTTACTGTTCAGTAGAAGTACCCAGGATTCGGCCAATGGGTGGCGGACCCAACATAAATTGGTCTATATCTCGGAAAATTCGTTAGAACAGCTCACCTAAACCGCATTTCTTGATGTTTTCCGATTTGCTCTATCCATTAAGATCATAATATTTTAACTTTTTGTAAAAAAGTTCTTTCTCACTCAAAAAGGCTGTAAAAAAGTTTCGTTTTTTGTGGTCGCGCTTAAGCCAAAATTATGGAAAATACTTCATATCTGAGCGCGAAGCGCCGAAGATTTCAAAATTTTAAGTCAAAGACATACAATTTTTCCATAGTTACGTGCACTATCTTACATTTCAAAATTTTTTCCGGCTAAGGGGAGCAGTCGATTTCTGCCCGCCCAGCCCCTCTTCCCTAAATACATCCCTGGTTTCAGTTCTCATTATTGTGACCATTTTGAAGTTATTTCACAAATGAGATATGCTCATACGGTATAGTGCAAATCGTCATTTGATGTTCATGGTTTTATTGTTTTATATTTTTACCTTGTGTTACTCTGCTTTAGTTTTATGTATGTATTACTGCTTTATTGATTAGCATGGACGAGGATGCGAAAAGTAGCAGTAGTAGCAATGAATGGGAGAAAATAGATGATTCCGAGCAAAAAAGCTTAGCTTGGAATGATCTCTTTGGCAATGGTGAATTTCGACGCAGAGTAAGATTTGTAATGAACATTGACAAAGGATGAAACTAATTAATTCACTATTCATGCGTCTAATTAATCTCCGGGTAAAACACAGACTGATGACGATGACCAATCACATTCACTATGCAATAGTATAATCTGATTGATATGTACGATATGTTCGAATTCAATTACCTAATAAACACTGTGACTCAGATCTCAGAAATGCTTTTGAATTAGGCAATTAATGGTTGTTTCTGGCATTCAAATCACTCCATCATTCTCTATGTTTTAGTTTTGGATGCAATATTTAAATCGATAGTCTTTCGTCGGTAATCAATCTCTTTGAAAGAGTACAAAGAGGAATGATATTCAGCTATTAATAAATTGTGAGCCTTTGTTTGTTGTGACAAGGGTTTTTTGTATTAGGCAAAGATTTCTCTGGCTTAAAGCAGAGATTTCGCTAACAAGTTTGTAGGTGTATTGAAAATTTTTTGTGAAAAACGGTAAAAATGAAAATAAATTGACCCGTATGGCTCCCGCATTAAGCTTGAAAGCTTTAATTAGCCGAAATAGTTTAGCACTTCATGTCAATTTAGTAAATTAACATGGTACTTTTTATCTATTAAAACACTAACTTGACTCGAACTTCATGGAAGACAATCACACTCTCTATCTCTGTGTTCAAAGAACCGTCGTTCGTTCACCTGGATGTGCCTCTCGTGCATAGATACGTACATATATGTAACAAGGGGGATGGGGGATCCCCCACCTAAAAGTTGATTGTCCTCCCAGCTCCCACCCCCCTGAGAGCCGGAAAATTTTTTACTCCGGCCCCCGATTTTGAAAAAAATTGAATTTTTTCGGCGTTTTTAGTTTTTTTGGCCAAAAATTGAAGGTCATTTACCCATATCCTTCTCCAGCCCAGAAAAATCGCCGGAAACTCCCATTTTAAAATTTCGAGCCGTTACATATATGTACATATGAATTAATATTATATTATTTGGTATATTATTTGGTGTCTACTGTCTCTAATATCGTTTTCACTCTGCAATTTTATGAAACAAGACAACCTATTTGGAGGGTATGGGGTATCCTCCTACCAGAATTTTTAGGAGGCATACTCCCTCAGGCCATTTCGTGCTGAAACCGATGGTTTTAACCATGAAAAACTGTCAAATGACGTCTAACAGTGTAATTTCAAGTGCACATACGTACTTATTTTTCGAGCATTAGACTGTTCAATTTATTCATCCAGACATTTTGATTTTATTATTTTGTATGAATTTGATGCTAGAGGTCATTCCATTGCCCTTATTGTTATTAATTTCATCAGATTTAACCATAAATATATCATAGAAAATCAAATACGACTAATTGAGTACAAAAAATTGACATTAAATAGAGTAAAAAATTACCTAGTTACCCCAGGAAACTCGGTTTAATCCCTCCCAGAGCTCATGACCTTATGCATCATGGTTCCCCAAGGTCGAAAGTTCAGGGGGTGAAATCCCAAAATTTAGGACCACTAAATTTAGAGTCTAGCCTTTTTTGAAGGTCAAATATGAAAAATGGCTAAAACATCCTATATAGCATAGCATGTTTTAATGTGAAAAACTGCATTTTTAACTACTTTTTGTCCCATTCTGACTAGTTTCGTCACTCTTGTAAATAAAAAATATAAGAATTCATCGAAAATTTTGACTTTTCAGATCATTTTAAGTTCATTCTAGGTATTTTATGGGTAAACAAAACAAAAATGTATTAGTCGCGAAGCGCCGAAAAATTTTAATATCTTCGCTGCTTTTGTACCCAAAAATCATGCAGAAAATGTTTGAGAGCTCAAAATCGTCCGACAGTGATTCAAGTCTCGGACCCTGAGGGGGGGGGTATGGGAATGTGTGGTGTGCGTGTATGATTAAATATAATTATGAATTTCCGGCAGGTTCTGTTTGCGCCAGCTAGGGCCACGATCGAAGCGAATAACGAGAACGAAGTAAAATCAAGAGACAAACAACCAGACAATGGTGATTTGGTGCGCATCAAGGTATCCGGTCGTATAACGCAGGAACATCAAAGTTCATCAGAAGTTGTCGACCGATTTAATGAAGTTGAGTTTGTAATTGGATGGCATCAGGTGATCGAGGGTAGGTTTTCCTTAATTTTTTTCGTGTGGGCATTGGGATTAGGTCCAATCACGATTGCACGATGAACAGATTTTGATGTGGTATCCATACTTGCACGCCATGGGAATTCCAGGGGGAGGAGGGGGAAGTAAAATTATAAAGTGCCTCTTTTGGGTCAAAAAATTGTAGGTAAGCGTTAAAAGCATCGTTTTTCGGCGTTTCTGACGATGCTCTATCCTTCTAGAGCATAAAAACATGATAATATTTTGAAAAAAATCAAAAAAAGTCGATAAAATTGAACAAAATATAGGTCGAAACATGAGTATAATGGCGCGAAGCGCCGAAAATATGACATATTTGAGGCAATAAATAACTAAAAACGCTTAACAAGGCACATTTTCTACGAATTTTCATGAAATTCTTGGGAACTTTCGAAAAATCGCGGATTCTGGAGGAGGTGAAAAAATTTCTGGAGGAGGAATTTTTCTTGAGGGGGTGAAACTCCCCCTCCCTAACCCCCAAGATCATGTATGTTGGTCTCTCATACTAAAGTGCCAAAAAGTAAAGCATTATCGCGGTGCTTGTTTGGCGCGAGGTTACTTTGTAAGTGTACAAAGACGATTGTAATTGATGCGTATAAGTGTTTGTACATATTTGTAAATAGTAAATCTTAAAATACATCATATGCATACGTAGGCTAGTAGCTAGGATTTTATTTCGGATGAGGGAGGCGAAAAATGTTGAAAGTCAGATATCTTGAGAATAATTATATAGGAGTTACCTAGTCAAACATATGTAAAGGCATTTTTCAGCGTTTCTCAACGAGCTCTATGTACGTATTAGTAAAAAAATTTCGAAAAATATTTTAAAACATTTTTCATTTATTTCATGCTTCTATGCAAAGAAATCTATCGCTTAAAGTATCTGTGCAACTGATTACTAATTTCCCATCACCCAGTCCATAAACAATGCCTTAACTTTTTGTCTTTGTACTTAGTATTTGTGCTCTGCAAAGAAAGACAACCAGAAAATGAATAAAGTGGCGCGGAGCGCAAGGGAAATTTGGAATTTTCTTAATGTCTAGCTCAATTTTAAGCCATTTAAAAGACAAAAACTATATAGACTTTGAGTTTTCTAGCTCAAAAGTACGCAAAAAACTTGTTTTGGTCGTCTTTTAAAAGCACTTTAATAATTTTTCATTTTTCTTTGTGTGAACCCTTGTGAGAGACAAAAATCTTTTTTGTTTCGGCTTGCTCCCCCCCACCCCCTTGGCTACGGGCCTGTGTATACGTAGTAGTAGTTCAGTAATGCGCTCTGTATGATGCAACTGCGTTTTCGACCTTTACTAGTTTACCTTAGCCAACTTCTGGGTCTCTGGCATTGAAAAGTGGCAAGAATTAGTCATGTGCCGTGAAATGTCGAAAATATTTGAAATTTTATTTTAAACTCGGGTTCGCATGTTTTCTGATGGCAGATAGTTTGAAGTATGTAAAATTTATTCATTTCTACGTACGTTACTTACCCATATCAGAAGCCCAATTTTAGATTTTGTAAAATGAACGAAACCGAAATCGGTTAATTAATTTGTTAAAAACAATTTTAGCATCGTTGAAAGATACGCTAATCTAGTGTTCAAGTTTTATGATCTTTTGTAACTTCAATTTCTAACTTTTTTAATTTAATTTTTTAAAAAATTCTTTCATGAATAATTTTTTGTCTGCACGCTTAATTTCAGCATGGGAAATGGCTGTGCAACTGATGTTTGTTGGCGAAATAGACGAGATTCAAGTTCACTCGCGCTTCGCATTTGGATCAGAAGGACTGTAAGCCGTAAAAACACTCGTAACAATGTTTAACTGAGCCTTTATTAGCATGGTATGCAAATTGTTTCGAGCACTGTTTACTTTTTTGCACAAAAACTTCGATTTTTTTCCACAATAGAAAATTGGCCAAAATTGCCTATACTTTGTGTGCAAATATGTACAATCTGTACGAGCTCCAAAATTTTTGTCCCGTACAGAAAAGGAACACAGTGGTACCTAAATCACAGAAGCTCTCTAACTCCTTTTACTTAGAACGACTTTCCTCGATAAAAACAGTTTTACAAAATGCGTCGGTTGTACTCACACATGGGCGTGGGAGGGGGGTGTTGTAACCCCTAGAAGTTGAAACCCCCACAGATTACTGTAGACCCCTCATAGAATTTTTATTTTTAGTAACATTTTTGGCAATTTAACCCATCCTGACCCCCCTCCCCCAAAATTTTCTTGCTGCCCAGGTATGGTTGTACTGTTGTCACCTTTTCAAAGCTTGTAAAATTATCATTATATATATTCATGCAAATCTTAGAAATATGAAATTAAAAATAGAAGGACCTCACCTGTTTATATAATTTTTTAAGTCCTGCCTACTTCTTCTCGCCTCACTTAGACTATTGCGCCTCGTAATACATGTAATCTCTCATAATTTAATTTTCTATGTGTATTTGTGCTATTTCTCGCGTCTTTGTGTTTCTTTCTTACTAATAGTATGCTGCACTTCTATCTCTGTCTTCTTTTTTCTATTTATTTACTTATTTATTAATGTTTCCATTTATTTACTTTTTCTCTATGTTATCTTTTTTCTTTCTCCTTTTTTCTCGTTTTGATGACTTCTTATTATTATGTAAATATAGTACTCGCTACGAGGTTTAAGTCCTCGCGCATCCTTCAACTTTGCTGAAGTCTGCTAGGCACGGTTTTTTCTATTCGGCAAAGATTTTCCCGATGTACGAAGGCTTTTGAGGACCGTTTTAGTACATGTACAAAGATTTTTGGGAAGGCGAAAACTGTAAAAAGGTGCGAAATTCTAAATAATTCTCGGCGCTTCGTGCTGAAAGGAGTAATTGTCTGTCCTATATATCTTTAACATGGCAGAATTTGCATTTAGAATGAAAAAATGTCAAATTTTTCTGCGCTTCGCGCCGTTTTGAGTAAATTTTTAGTAATTTTTGGTGTCAGAAACCCATAAATTTACTAAATACATCACCAAAGGTCGAAAAACCCTGTTTTAACACACTAAAATCGCTACTGTACCATATTATATTACACAAAAATTTGCATGTACAAAATGTTCAAGGACTTATGTGGACCATCTTCGTACATGTACAAACGGACCTTATACAAAAAAACACTGCTGCTAGGTCAATATGTGTATAAGAGAACGCCATCTATATTTTGGCATTATTGCATATATTAAAACATGACGACATTAATATTGGCTAGTAAACCCTAAGAAAGTTTAAGGATTAATGAGCGCTCGAATTTATGTACATACGTACGTCATAGCTGTCCGAGCCTATTGTTTCGAATGAGGTTAATCATAAATTTTACGAATTTTTTAATCAGTGAATTTGCAGTTTATTGGAGTGATCTAGGCTAAAAGTTCTTGAAAAGTAATGCCCAAATCTATTTTGAACATAATAGTACCTAAATTTACGTACTATGTATTACTTTTCACCAAAGGCGGATTTAATGGGGGCGGTGGGGGCGGCCGTTTCTCCTCCATTGGCCAAAAATAGTTGGTGAGATAAAGAATGGATATGTAATTTGCAATGATTTTTGGCCGTCAGTGATCATTATTTCTAAAATTTTTATGCCGCTTCGCGCCGGTTAATTCACTTTCTTGGCGATCTGGAAGTCATTTTTGCTCATGGGATAGGATTTAAAACAATTTAAATAGCAGAAAGAGCCATTTCAGCATAGATTTCTTTTATTTTCAAGCGTAACTTAAAAATTTTCGAAATTCCACGTCAAAATACACGAAATCGAGCGGTAAATTAGACGTCTAAACATCCTTCCGCCTAATTTTTTCGAATTTTCAGGCGCTCCGCACCGGATTTTGGCTAAAGTCAAAGACATTTAATGATTTTGTGCACAAAACTGTCTAAAATTTCAAAATTTTCCGAAAAATGCTGCGTCAAAAATGACTTTTAATAAAAGTATGCAATGTAAAACGCCGAAAAAACGCTATTTCGCACATGAAGGGTGAATTTTGGACCTATTTTTCACTGTTTTTGGAAAAGTTGGGATACCACCCCTTAAGAAAATTCTAGATACGCCACTGTTTTTTCCTATTGTTTTCGTGTGCCTGTTACACACCGATCATGAAAAATTTAATTGAAATTAAGTATTCAGTCAGCTAATCCGATAAGCCTAATGTAATCGCGGAATATCGCATTAAAGTGCTTGCTTATGTAATAAGTGCATTATGAAGGAATTTATTATCTTTTCATTCTTTCGAACCGTTATTTTCCCGAGTACGAAATTTTTTTGACTTGAATGAATTTTGTAAAATTGAGGATTTTAAAAATTGATTCAATAAAATTCAAGACCAACTTGTTATAATCAAATTGTTTCTGATCAGATGCAGGTAAAAAATACTGGGTACGGGAATGGGTATGTGCATGGCATAATAAAATATAAAGACACCGTAAGTGAGGAAATAAAGAGCTTTTGGGCAGACATGCACAGTATAGGAATTCTGGGGGGGGGGGGTTTGAAATTTTAAGGTGCCTTTCTTTGGCCCAAAAATGGTGGATGCGCGTCAAAAACATCATTTTTTGACGTTCCTGACGATGCTCTATCTTTCTAGAACATAAAAACCTACGAACAAATTGAACAATATATACAGGCCCGTATCCAAGGGGGGTGGGGGGACCTGTTCCCCCGAAATGGGAAAAAATTTTCGTTTCTCGCAAGGGTACCCCAAAGGGAAAAATGAAAAATTGGCGAAGTGCGTTTGAAACACCGCCTGAACAGGTTTTTAGCGTACTTTTGAGCTAGTAAATTCAAAATTTTCCGGCGCTTCGCGCCGGAATTTCTTGTTTATTTATAGTTTTGTCTTCTAAACCACTAGAAATCGCTCAAATTTGAGTTAGACATAGAGAGCATGTCAATTTTTTTTCTAGCGTTGTGCGTCGGATTCATTGTTTAGCTATAGTGTTTTGCCTTCTAGCTCACTCAAAACAGCTCAAATTTGGGTTATGACATGGTAAACATGAAGTTTTTCCGGCGCTTCGCGCCGTATTTATTGTTTATATGTTTTTTGTCTTCTAGCCCACTCAAAAGCGCTCAAATTTGAACTTGACATGCACAATATGTCAATTTTTTGGCGCTTGGCGCCGAATTATTCATTATCCTTATTGTTTTTCTCTGTGAAGCACAATGATTAGGTACAAAAGCAAGAAATAAAAAATAATGCGTCGATTAAGTGATGATAAATCAGCTTAAATGATAAATTGGCTGTATATCAATATGAAATGAAGTTAAAAATTTTTAAATTTTTTGTTGAAATTTTTCTTCACCATCGCATAGAGCTCGCCGAGATACGCTCGAAAATGCCTTCATTTTCGCCTATCTCCTAATGGTTCTCGATATATAAGGCCTCCAAAATTTTCGGCCAAGCGCCGAAAATTTGACACTTTTGAGCAAATAGATTGCTAAAAACGCTTAACAAAGCACTTTTCAACAGATTTTTAGAAAAATTTTGGAAAGTTTGGAGAATCTAATTCTGGGGGTGAAAAAATTTCAGAGGGTAGGGCGAAAACCCCAAACCCCCAAGATCATGGATGGTCTTCGGTTATTTCCTGTCATTGCCAGGCTATTCATCCGTTTATTATTCAACTCAAAAGTTGGAATACCAGTTTTATGTTAAAATAAGCTTAATTTGACTAAAAACTTGGAAAACACAAAGTGCAATTTTGCGTGCTGGAAAAAATGCTCAGGCTCACTTGGCCAACCTAGGAGCGGCTACATCTCTTATCCTTGCCTCATTTTAATAGACTATCTTCTGCGTGTCCTTTTTTACTTATTTTACTTCAATCATACAAGGGTACAGGGTCAATAGAGGGTCAAATGACTTGACCCTGGCGGCTGAGCAACCTCGCACGGTTAATCGGACTAACCCCGCAGAAGTTCTGGAAATGTCTTGGAAAAAACTAGGCAAAATCCATGCCGAAAATGGATGAAAATCGAAAATTTTCAATATGACTACCTACTTGAAATTCACCGGCAACTATGTAATAACGTAGTTTTAACGATATGTTGGCATTCATACTATTATTTTTACTTACTTTCAGCCCTAAAAGCTCGATTTTCCACCATTCCCCCGATCGACCATGCTCTGCATATATGATCATGACCAACCCCGCAGATTCCAGGGAAGTCATTTGACACTGAAAAAGCTGAGCGTGCCTATGTGTGACTTCAATGCCTATCTTAAGGAGGGTTCGCTTTGAAATCTTGCTCTAGATCATTCTGTGCAATATAATTTTTTTGTACAGGGTCCATTTGTACATGTACAAAGATGGTCCTTAAAAGTCTTTGTACATTTTGTACACACTTATTTTTGGGTACTATAATAAGGTACAGTAGCGATTTTAGTGTGGCAAAAACAGAGTTGTTCGACCTTTTGTAGTGTATTTTAGCTAATTTCTGGGTATGTGAGGGCGAAAATCATTAATAATCGTCTCAAGACGGCGCGAAGCGTCGAAAAATATGTCATTTTTCCTTTCAAAATGAATTCTGGCATGAAGATATTTAGAACATACAATTACTCATTTCGGCGCGAAGCGCCAGAAAATTTTTGCGATCTTCAAACCTTGTTTAGTTCTTGTCTTCCCAAAAATCTTTGTACATGTATAAAGACGGTCCCCAAAAGTCTTTGTACTTCGGGAAAAATCTTTGCCGAATACAAAAAAACTGGTATAATTCTTCTTTTAATAATTCGATCTACTATTGGCCTGCTTAAAGTAATTAGAGTCCGTTTAAACAAGCATACAACTTTGAAATTTTTCGGCAGCGATCCCGATGTCCCATCCGATGCATGTATGACTTACAAGATTGAGCTGCTTCACTTTGAACCTGGACCTAATGTTCGAGAAATGGATGATGAGCAGAAGTTAAACTTCATGGAAGCAATATTTCTGTCTTCTTTAAAATTACTTTCGTATTATCTAATTATTAATTCATAATATTCGTTGCTAAACACAATAGCTGAAAGCATAAGCAGTTGAACAGTGGCAATGCACTGGAAATGGTCCCTAAATTGTGTGCGCACTTGTTCATATATTTTTGATAGCTTTTAATGTAGTTGTTGAAAATTTGCACACCCTTACAGTACTCGCCACGAATGTTTACGCTTTAATAAGCTTCCAGAGCTTGTTAGGGTTATATATTTAACACGTCGGTCCTATTTCCGCTTACGCACGACCGACATGTTGAACATATATACCTTAACATGCCCTATTATCCTTTGAAGCATATTAAAACGTAAACATTCGTGGCCAGCACTGTATGTCCATACACGTAACGGCTCGAAATTTTGGTTTGGAGGTCCCCGGCATAGATGCACAAGGTCAGGGTCGGCAAGGGGTGAAATCTCAGAAATTCAAAACAATAAATTTAGCGTTTAAGATTTTTTGCCCTTTAAACGACTAAAATAATCAAAATATATATAAAACGTTTTTTGTGGTAATATCGCGTTCTTAGAGCATTTTTAGTTCATTTTGACTGCATTATATCACTTTTAACACTAAAAAGTACAGAAATTGATCAATTTTAGGCACTTTTTGAGTAAAAAGTACAATCGAAAGATTGTGACATTTCAATTGTTTTTGACCTCAAAAATGATCCAAAAACGTTCCGTCGGCTCAAAATCGCTGGACAGTAACTGTCTGGCCGACCTCTCAATAGGGGTATTCCCCTCAATCCCTATGTGCATGCATAGTCCCCAGCCATTTCGGGGTGTGGGATAAATTCCAATTTTTGGCCAAAAACGGCCAAAAAATGCCTAAAAAGGCCAAAACATTAAATTCTCCCAAAAATGGGGTAGATCAAAAATTTTTCTGGCTCTGGGGGATGGGGGGACGACTATCTTCGGATGGGGGATCCCCCATCGCTCTGCTACATGTCTGTTTATGACTACGTTTTTATAAAGCTGTATGTTTCTTTGAATGATTACAATGTCGATCAGTTTTTGCTTGTTTCTCCCAAATTTCTTAAATGATACATATGCTTTAATTGAGCCTTTTGATTAAGTTTTCTATCTTATAATTGCTTTATATTTTCATGGAAGATCGGAAGTTGCGCGGCAATTATCACTTTAGTCGGAAAGAACATATAAGAGCCGTTCAATGTTATAAAAAGTAGGCAAAAATCTATTGTTCCGGCCCAACCAAAATATCCTACCACAGCCTTAATCCGGTATTCTCGTTTTGGCTTGCATTACCTGCTGGCATCAAGTTGAATGCATATTACTTAGTTTAAGCCTAATGACAAAAATGGTAACTCTTCTCGCACTCTCTATTGCCGGAATAGTAATAGCGGATAAACATTGTTGCAATATATGATATCGTTCATCGTTTTTTACAGAACACTTACATAGCTAACAAAGTTTTTGATTTTAACCCCTCCCTGAAAGTTTTACCTTGCTCACCTATGATTAGCAAGTTCTAATAATGCTGTGGTCAATTCCCGAGATAGGCTAACACTTCTAATGTAGATCTTGCAAATGGGCTATAGTTCTAAAATTTTCAGATAGTACATATATAGATAGACACGTAGAAATTAGGATTTTTGCTTGTAATCGTATTGTACTTAATCGATTTTCGACTGTTTTTTTTACAAATTTTTGAATTCTTTTGCATCAGAATTATTTAGGGTTTTGTCCGACATGTGTTATAGTATGGCTGAAATTCGTCCGTTCAAAATCCCCATTTTTAGTACGTTTACAGATTTTCATTCCTTCAAAATCCCGTCCTTCAAGTTTTCCAACATTTACAGGAAAATTATGCCTATTTGTTAATTTTTTCAATATATGTAAGTTAGAAATATTTTAGGCCTGATATCGAAAGCGAACTTTGTATTTTTTTGTTCTATACATACGTATCGAACTTTAGCCACAATGCACATTTTTGAGAGCATTAGAGTCTACGGGTATTGATGACGAATTCGGCACGACGGATCACTTTTTTGACGATATCAGGATCGCATTGTATAATAATTTGGCAGCGACATATTTGAAGGTATGAATTTATAGTCATAGCGTTTTTGTGGTGTTTATTACATCGTTTTTGAAATTGTGATACAAGTCCTACAGAGCCCAGGAAATGCATGAAAAAATGGATGGATAGCTTAACTTCTATGTATCTTGTGCATTGAATAAACATACAGGGGCGTAAACAGCTAGGGGGCGGGGCAGGGTCAAGCCCCCACCCGAAATGAAAGAATATATTTATTTTTCACAAGGGCCCCCAGAAGGTAAAAATATCAAATTCTCGAAGTCTTCTAAAAGAACAGCCAAAATGCATTTTCAGCACTTTTTGAGCGACTAAACTCAAAATATTTTTGGCGTAAAAATTTTGGCGCTTCGTGCCAATTTATTATTTCCTATATTACTTTTCTTTGCGAAACAGCAAGCAAAATTAAATGCAAAGACAAGAATTTTGAAATGTTTTGGAATCAAACTTTAACTTGATATTGAGAAAGTAATCATACAGATAGGTTAAAGGATAGATTTTTGATAGGTATCCATGTTTGAAATCAAGCAAGAAAATATTTCACTTTTTCAAAATTTCTTCTCCACTGTGGCTTGGATCTCGTCGAGAAACGCTCAAACAGGTCATTATTTTCGCTGATCTCCTAATCACACATGCACATAGGGGAGGGGACATTACCCCCTGAAGGGTCAGCCAGCCGGACAGGTACTGTCCGGCGATTTTGAGCTGATGGAACGATTTTTCATCATTTTTGAGGTCAAAAGTAGTAAAAACGGTAAAATTTTTCAGGCGCTTAGCGTCAGATTAATACTTTAAAGTACTTTTACTCAAAAAGCGCCCAAAATTGAGAAATTTTCGCATTTTTTAGTGCTATAATAATGCTGTCAAAATGGACTAAAAATGCGTTTAAAATGCGATATTGCCACGAAAAAACGTTTTATAGGCTATTTTGACTATTTTGATCGTTAAAACAGCAAAAAATCATGAACGTCAAATTTACACTTTTGGTTCTTTGGATTTCACCCCACCCCCTGCCGACCTTGACCTTGTGCACATATGCTCCTTCGAGATATATGACTTCGAAAATTTCGGCCCTCCCCGAAATGAAATCCTGGTTACGCCTTGGGATCGGACGAGGCCTTGGTAATCCTCGGTCTTTTTTGAGATCCCTCGGCCTCGGTCGAGGGTCAGGTGAAAAATGGCCTAGGGATCGAGGGTTTTTTTAATTTTGCATTTTTTGAGTGATACTGAAATAGCACAAATACAACAAAAAAACGCATGTGCTACAGAAGACCCATTGCCTAAAATATCATGCCAAGTCAATGCTGTAATATGCGAGCCTATAGACGGCAGAGACAAGACGCGTATGCTGATTAATGGATTGTGTCCCTACAGCCCCACCGTCCCAACAGCCACACCAAAAATCCTAACAGCCCCACCCGTCCCAACAGCCCCACCAATAATCCCAACAGCCCCACCAGTCCCAAGAGCCCCACCAATCCCAGCAGTTCCACCGTTCCAGCAGTCCTACCGTTCCAGCAGTCGCACTGTCCAAAGCACACTAAGTGTGGGGGAAGGGATGTTTAGAGTTTAACCCCCCAACCCGAAATTCTGGAAATCCCCCAAATTATGTTAGACCCCAGAATTTTATTTTTAGCACATTTCTCGGTCACTTTAACCCACCAGACCCACAGAATTTGTTCGCTGCCAATGTTGGTTCTAACAGCCCACTGTTATAATCATAGATGCACAGCACGACCGGTCTGGAGAAGGAGTTTTGAGCCAAAAATTGACCTCAAAACCGGTATGAATGTTAAAATAGCGTGAAAACTACGCTAATCCACATTTTCTGGCTATTTTGAAGCAGATAGCGTGAAAGTTTTGATTTTCATTTAATTTTAACACTTATCTTTCCTTTTTCACTAGAACATTTTTCATTTTTTTCTGGCAGTCTAGACTAGGCCATAATGAGCAGGAATCTAATCTTGCGAGATGACTCGAATGAGGCAAAATCACGGATTGCGCAAAAATGCTGAAGCTTCAGTTCTGGCGGGTCTACCAGTTTCTCAGGTAGAGTTATTCTGAAAATGTAAACCTGCTCGCTCGTGTATGGTCTTGATGAAGTATACGAAGTCAAAAAATTCTCTTGATCAAACGGAGCCCGTATAAGTTCTATGTTTCAAAATTACATTCGCCAAACGCATTTCTCGTATAATAGCAATTGCAGTAATGGTGGGGCTGTTGGGACGGTGGGGCTGTTGGGACGGTGGGGTTGTTGGGGAGGTGGGGCTGTTGGAACGGTGGGGCTGTTTGACCGTGGGGCTGTTGGGATTGGTGGGGCTGTTGGGATTGGTGGGGCTGTTCTGTTGGGATTGGTGGGGCCGTTGGATTGGTGGGGCTCCGTTGGATTTGTGGGGCTGTTGGGATTGGCGGGGCTGTTGGGATTGGTGGGGCTGTTGGGATTGGTGGGGCTGTTGGGATTGATGGGGCTGTTGGGATTGGTGGGGCTGTTGGGATATGTGGGGCTGTTGGGATTGGTGAGGCTGTTGGGATTGGTGGGGCTGTTGGGATTGGTGGGGCTGTTGGGATTGGTGGGGCTGTTGGGATTGGTGGGGCTGTTGGGATTGGTGGGGCTGTCGGGGTTGGTGGGGCTGTTGGGATTGATGGGGCTGTTGGGATTGGTGGGGCTGTTCTGTTGGGATTGGTGGGGCCGTTGGATTGGTGGGGCTGTTGGGATTGGTGGGGCTGTTGGGATTGGTGGGGCTGTTGGGATTGGTGGGGCTGTTGGGATTGGTGGGGCTGTTGGGATTGGTGGGTCTGTTGGGATTGGTGGGGCTGTGGTTGTTGGGATTGGTGGGGCTGTTGGGATTATTGGTGGGGCTGTTGGAACGGTGGGGCTGATAAGACATCACCGATTAAAGTAGGTACATTATGTGGGCGTTTTCCGTGTCCATGCATGCAAAACCTACTTAATGCATAAGCCAAAGTTGGGCATGGGTAGAAAATTCAAACATTTTTCGCGATCGCGTTTTCGTTCCTTTTTTGTGAGCTTCATGGTGTATTATGCACATCGCATTTTGCTACTCTTGCCCAGTGGAGCAGCCGAAAGTATGAGCATCTTTATAGAGAATTTAGCTCAGACAAAAACAAGACGGATTCTGCATTATGAACTCGATTAGCAATTTGTCACTCCTGTGCCTGTCATTTGCATACCTACCTTTGAATAAAATTTGAATAATAGCTTGTTAGCTTCGAACTATATTACACTAATCAATCCTTTTGCTACTGTACCCACATCACATGGAGCATATATGTCCTATATTGTTTGTACGCATATACTCATATTACATCTATAACAAATCCTCGCCCCCTCGGTCCCTCAGCCCTCGGCCTCGGCCTCGGCGAGGATTTCAAAGTTCCTCGACCTCGGCGGAAAAAAGACCCTCGTCTGATCCCTACGCTCCTTCAAACATATATATTATATATGCTCATCTTCAATATCCTGGACTGTGTAACTGCAATTCGCTGCATTGTTACGAACTAAAATCAATTTTCCACAGAAAGCGTCATCCTTTTAATTACATATAAAGAATAAATTTTTAGCAAATTTTTTACTGTTTTCCTCGAAAAATTGAATTTCATCGTTTGCAGATTTGCTGGATCTGTCTTTGCCCTCTGCCTCGTTCAGTAAAAGCACTGCGTCCTGTTTGTGAAAGTTTCGTCGAAGCCTATAATGCTTTTCATTTGTGTGTCTAGAATTGTTGTCGAAATTCGATTTCATTTTTCAATTGTTTTTCCAAACGAGTTTCTAGTCATCGGCTATCTATCAGTATTTTAATACGATTAAGATTTAAGGTATATGGCGTCTCAAGTGCCATATACAGGATAGGCCAAATGACTACAACCCTGAATTGTATCATAACTTGGGCGCTAATCATAAGATGAAATTTTGTGACTAGATGCTTTCGACAGGTAAAAATATGCTTGTTTTGAATAGGTACGCAAAAATTTTGGGCCACTTATCAATCGTTCGTGCGCAATGGCGATTTGTTTAAATTTTACTTTTATACTGTTTAAGCCTTCCGATTTCTGTATTGTGTATTATTACTGAGTATTTCGTACACTTGTTTGACAATACCTCCAGTCGAAAATAATTATTACCTCTTGGGCTGAACCCTAGAGGTTTTCACGCCCCCCAGAAGAATTTTCATTTTCTTCCCTCAGAACACCCCCCAGAATTTGCAGTTCTCCGAAATTTTCCCAAAACTTTCCTAAAAACTCGCAGGAAAGGTCCTTTTAGTCGTTTTTAGCCATCTATTTGCTCAAAAGTGTCAAATCTCTGGCGCTTCGTGCCATATATTCATTTTTTGACTATATTTTGTTCAATTTAGACTTGGATTTTTTCGAAAATTTTCTATGTTTTTATGCTCTATAAAGATTGAGCATTGTCAGAAACGCTGAAAAACGACGTTTTTGATGCGTACCCTTCATTTTTGGGCCTAAAAAAGGCGCTTCAAAATTTCACTCCTCAAGAATTCTCAGGCTTTACATGTCTGCTGGTTACTCCTTACTAAATGCAAAAACTACAAAATTTCCTCAAAAGGGTAAGGAAATTCGTGACATAACCGAAGGAGTTTCCGGGGTTTAAGCGACATCGAGGTAGGGCATGCATGAGCGTGGGGAGTGAGGGGGGTATTACCATAGCTGGGCGGCTCCAAAGTTCTGGGGGGTGCAAGATTTTTTCAAAGGTCAAAAAATGGCCCCAAAAATGGTGGTATGGCGAAAAACACCATTTTTCAACGTTTCTCATTGAGCACTATCTATTGACATCAAAAAATTGCGAAAAAAACAAAAAAAATTTTCAAAAATTGAATTCTGGGAGGGGGGTATTTTGATTTCTCAGGGGGTTGCATACCCCAAACCCCTCCCACGCCCAGGTATGAGTATTACCCTCCTGAGCTTTGAAAAACTGGTAGCTATACAGCGATTTTAGCCGTAAAACCATTGCTGTATAGCCTTTTTGGACTCAGAAAATTAGCTATACGGCCTTTTCGGGCTCAGAAAGCTAACTATAAAGTTTTTTTATCTCAGAAATGCTATTTAGTTGTCTTTTCTGTGTTTCAAAAGGATATATAGATATTTTCTCGAATGCAAAAAAGGATTAATAGCTATTTTTAGTCCAAAAAGGCTATGTAGCTAGTTTTCTGAGACCAAAAATCTATATAGCTGATTTCCTGATTCGAAAAGGACTATAGAGCCTTTTTTACGAAGCACATAGCTATCTAGGAATTTTTGGTTTTCACCCCGCCCCTGAAAGTTACCTTGCGCACCTATGAGGTAGGGTGTAAAGTGTAAACAAGTAGCAGCGGAACCGCTGATACATATAAGACCAAAATTTTTCACTCGATAAGACATTTTTATCTATCCAGTGATATTGGACTTGGAATTTTTACCCAGAATTACCGAAATTATGATCGCTGAAATTAGGATGTAGCCTTTTTCGGCCCACCCTGTATATTCTCAAAGTCCAGAGTCGTGGGAGGGGTGAAATTATGAAATCCGGGATCAACAAAATTAAGGTTCGGGATTTGCAAGTCAGATGAGAAATATGATCAAAATACTTGTAGCCACACCTGGACAATGGGTTCAACTCGGTTCAACCCGGTATCACCTGATGGTCATTCGGTATCACCTGGGAAAATGGCGGGTGTCACCTGAATTTTTTGTGAAAAAATGAAGATACACGCTGCAAAACCAATGTAGGATTACTAAAACATGTAAATAGATCATTTAGACATATAGCCCAATCAGTAGTCCAACTAAACAACCAACCAACCAACCAGTCAGCCAACCAATCAACCAAATAAATAACTAACTAACCAACCAGCCAACCAACCAACCAACTTATCAACCAACCAACCAAGCAACCAACTAACCAACCAAATAACCAACCTACCAACCAACCAATCAACCAACCAACAAACTAACTATAACTAACTAACTAATAACTAACCAACCGATCAACCAACTTACCAACCAACCAAACAATCAAACAATCAACCAACCAACTAATTAACCAACAAACCAACCAACCAACCAGCCAGCCAACCAACCAACCAACCAACCAAATAACCAGCCAACCAACCAACCAGCCAACCAACCAACCAACCAATCAACCCACCACATAACTAAAAAACTAACCAACCAACCAGCCAACCAAACAATCAACTAACCAACCAAACAACCAACCAGCCAACCAACAAACCAACCAGTCAACTAACCAACCAACCAACCAACTTACCAACAAGCCAACTAAGTAACTAACTAACCAACCAATCAACCAACTTACCAACCAACCAACCAACTAACCAACCAACCAGCCAACCAACCAACCGACTAACCAGCCAACCAACCAACCATCAACCAAGCAACCAGCCAATTAACCAACCAACCAACCAATCAACCAACCAACCAACCAAACAACCAACCAATCAACCAACCAACCAACCAACTAACTATAACTAACTAACTAACTAACTAACCAACCGATCAACCAACTTACTAACCAACCAACCAACCAACCAACCAAACAATCAACCAACCAACTAATTAACCAACCAACCAGCCAGTCAACCAACCAGCCAACCAGTGATCGGACCGAGGCCTCGGCCTCGGCCTCGGCAAGCCTCGGCGTTTTTTGGAGCCTCGGCCTCGGCGCCGAGGGCGAAGCTGAAAAGTGCCGAGGCGCCGAGGGTTAAAATCAAATTTGAATAAGTTTAATATGTCCGTTGAATATTAACTATTTAGAATGCATCTGCAGTACAAAGACTATTTTTTACCTATAGACTTTTCTTGTGGTTTTAGTCGCGTACCCAGTTACACAAAGTTACATACAGCAAAGTGCCAATTTATCATTCATGTGATGACTAAGTTTTAATTCTCATGCTTGCTACATGGATCGGAAACACACATTCCCGAAGGGAGGGGTGAGGGAGGTTTATTACCCCCCTCTCAGGGTGCAAGACTCAAGTCACTGTCAGACGATTTTTGGTGAAAACCTTTTGAATATTTTTGAACCTAATTTTTACTATGGCAAAAGTGCAGCTAACTACTAGAATTTCCCGAAGTGATACAGTATTTTTGAATGTAAGCAAGAATAAATAGACAAACTGTCACTATAAAACATGCATGTAACAGCTCAAAATTTTCGGGAGGGGCTCCTCGGCATACATGTAACGGCTAGAAATTTCGGGTGGGGGATTAGCGACTCCGCAAATTTTCGCCAAAAATGGGGAGGGTGGGTCAAAATTTTCTGACGTTGGAGGGAAGGGTTAGGGGAGGACGTCCAACCCTGGGTGGGTGGGGAATTCCCCAAAGCCCTTCCTGTTACACGTATGGTTTTCGGCCATTTTTATGGGAGAGGGCGTACATGATTACGAATTTTTGGCCGAAAATCGCAAAAACGCACCTAAAAATGGCCAATAAATGCAGGTTTTGCCAAAAATCAATTTCGGCTCGTGCATTTTTTGGAGCCATTTTTATACAATGTTAAAATACTTTCTTGGACAAAGTGATATTAATTATATCGTTTTTCAAAATTTTTTACGAAATTTCAAAAATTTTCGGCGCTTCGCGCGAAATATCGCTAATATACTGTATTTAGATTGAAGCAGAGGCATTAAACACTCAAAAGTCAAT
Source organism: Mermis nigrescens (assembly GCA_036768485.1). NCBI lineage: Eukaryota > Metazoa > Nematoda > Enoplea > Mermithida > Mermithidae > Mermis > Mermis nigrescens. The sequence goes on from JAVLUZ010000161.1 coordinate 10,642,784, forward strand.
TTTTGTGTAATCTAGGCATCTTTATGCAGATTTAAATATCTTTTGTATCCATTTATACTGTTTTTAAAAATTTTATGCAAAACAAGTACTATTTAATAACTCAGCACATTAAGCCGTTCAAAGATAAAATTGACTAATTTATCCTGATGTTGCATTGGATTTCTAAGCACAGTAGTGCTTATTACAAGATTTAATTGGCATATTACAATATCTGTAATATTTCTGACTTTGTAGTACAAGTTGTTTTAGCTTTCTCACTCAAGTTTTATGTGTAAATTTCATCAAAAGCTCATTAAAATTTCGGCGCTTCGCGCCAAATAATCTTATGAACTATATCCAGGCCGAATTATCACATTTAGGACCACGATTTTTTGTATTCGGCAAAGATTTTTCATAATGTACAGAGACTTTTCAGGACTATCTTTGTACATGCACAAAGATTTTTGGAGAGACAAAAACTGTAAAAAGGTGTAAAATTCCCGAAAATTTTCGGCGCATCAGTAATTAATTGTCTGTCCATATATATATCTTTAAAATGGTAGAATTTGCATTTAGAATGGAAAAAATGTCAAATATTCAGAGACCCAGGAATTAGCTAAGATACGCTACCGAAGGACGAAAACCCCTGTTTTACCACGCTAAATCGCTACTGTACCATACTATAATAGTACACAACAATTTGCATGTACAAAATGTTCAAAGACTTTTGGATACCATTTTTGTACATGTAAAAAGGTATCTTGCACAAAAAAAACACTGTTTAGGACTGCATGCCGGTTGCAGGTCACACACTGGCAGTATGTAAAAATGTGTATGTTTAAAAATATATTTATATAAAATATCTACAAAAATTTGTTCGCTCAAACAAAGACACTACTTAATTTACTGGTCCCCCATTTTGGGATTTCACCCTTCCCTCAACTCTTGACCTTGGGAAACTATGATCGGAAAGTACAGTGCAGTTTCTGTCATATTACCTACCACACCAGAATTGGATGACTGAAAAAGCGTGTTTAAACATGCATTACTGCAAAAGCGAGCACAATAATGGCTACAGTTCTGTCTTTACTTAGCTTATTTCGTTTGTTCGTTTATTTCTTTGACACTGTTTTCTTATTTATGTATAGTAATAAAAGTTTTTAAGTGCTTGTTCAGCCATATTTTCTATTAACTTTTCCAAGTCTTCAACGGCAACTTGTTAAATTAAGTATGCTTTCATTCTGCTGACTTTATTCAATAAATCCTTCACACATTTAATCTACTATTATTGAAAATGACATTCGATAAGATGTTCAATATTACGATTATTCTCTAGCTCATGTGCATACAAAATTTTCTAAGAGCACTATTTATGGGTATAGGTATATAAGCTTGACCCTCGGCATTACCCTCGGCCTCGGCCTCGGCCGAGGCAAGGGTTTTAAGGCGCCTCGGCCTCGGCCGAGGCCGAGGGTCCAAAAAGTACCCTCGGTCCGATCACTACCCAGAACCAGAACCGATGCTTTTCAACATCGCTTCTCGGTTCTCAAAATGAGATAAAAGCTAACTTTAAAAAAATCAAATAGATTATTAAATGTTATTCTACAGTTCTCGCCACGAAATATGAACAATAAAGAACTGATTGAGTTTATTTAGCAACGCTTATTCACGACCTAATCGCCGGAGAACTAAAGAGTATCCTGACATGCTTTAGTCTAAGAAAATACGACCTAAACGCTTAGGTTGATCCGTATACGACTCAGCGTGCGTTCTTAAATAGACGCGTGATGATGGCGCGCGTAAGCGCATTATGTGCACAATATCATGTGCACGTGAATCGCACGAGTATAATCAATCTTTTAATGTGCTCTACGCGTGCTGAGTCGCCTGTCCGACCTAAGCGTTTAGGTCGCGCTTTCTTAAACTGACCAGCGATTCGCACTGTTTAAGTCGGGGTTTCTTGAAGTAAAGCATGTCAGCATACTTTTTAGGTCTCCGGCAATAAGGAGAGACAAACTTTCACGTTCTTTAGAACATATTTGTAACAATTTTTTACATTATTATGCAAATTAAACAAATTCCTGTCTTTGTCACTTTAGAATTGCAATCAAAATCATCAAATCCTCGATATGAGCGTAGGGGCTTGGAGTCTTCTTTTACACCCCAAGGAGAAGAATGCGATATTATTAGAAGGGAAATAAAGGTCGAAATTTGATGAAAATCAACCTTTTCTGCAAATGTGGCTGAAAATTGCCATACTTTTACGCTCTGTTAGCATTTATCCTAGTTTTTTTATGACTATTTTGGCCAAAAAAGTGCCCAAGTTTGACCCAGATAGGCCACGCTGTACATTTATGGCCATAACCAGACATGCACGTCAAGATAGATTTGGGGTCACCCCCTGAATTGAAGAATTCAAAATTGTCTGGGGAAAATGAGGCAAAATGAATGCCGAAAATGGATGGACAGAAAATTTTCTTCAAAAGGCTTCAAATTGGCTAGGACTGCGAAATAAAGTGAATTAAATGTTATTTTAGCCTTGATGTCAGTTTTTGAGTCATTGTATTCCAAAAAGAAGCTGAATTTCTAACCTTCCGTAATCGGCAATGCTGCATCTTGTCATAATACGCACGCTACTTCAAAAAAGTTCTTCCATTTATCTGTAAATCCCATTTATAGGAAGAAAGGACTGATGCAGTTTCGAAATAAAATGTTTTTTCTGATATTACCTATATTTTGAATGAAGAGCTTCGCTAAAAAGCTATGTAGCAAAGCAAGCAAGATAAGTACAATACCTTCGTTTTATCATTAATCCAGATGTTTGAAATCCTATGGATGTGCAATAGGAATATAATAATAAACATAATACAATACAAAAAATGTAATATCGCCCCTCATGTGCCAATGTATGACAACAACCATTTACCTGAACTAATTTAGCGCCGACATTTTGCCACTTGTCCTTCAGTTCGATGGCTTTAGCTACCGTTACGCCATCTTTGGTGATTTTTGGTCCACCCCAGCTTTGCTCGATTACTACATTTCTACCCTAAACAAAAGAAAATAATTTATGCAAAAATAAGACTAATAATATATCCAATTTCTGTACAGTGCAACGATGAAAAACACAAATGAATCGGTATAAAATTTTATCGCTTTAAAAGACATTCATACATACGCATTTAAACACATGCACATATACAGGACTGCACGTAGGATTGGCTCAAAAGGAATACTTGGCCTGTATATCAACGATTGCAAGAAGCTAAAAAGTACATATTCAATGTTTTTATAAAATTTTAATTTTCATTCAAGACAAGACGTTTATTCAAAATCAAATCAAAAGTTTGTCATTAAACGAAAGAATGGGCAAATAATTACTGGATATCGAAACACGCGTATTATTCTTCAATTACACGAGAAAATTTTTTGATACATACATTATATAATTCCAAACGATACCCAAACAATTACCTGCGTGCATAAATTACGGTTTCATTAATGCATATATTAAATCTGAACTGAAAAGTTTGATAGACAAGGACACGTAAAGACCAATTAGAAATGCGCTTACTCACGGCCCTGAAGAAAAGCATCAAAATCAAGGGTTTTCAATCTCATCATAAACGCTTTCGAGTTAGGAGTTTGTATAACATGCTCAGGCAAAGAGTTCCATACAGAAACAATTCGATTACAAAATTCATATTTTCTAATGTTCAGATTTGATTTATTTACAATTAGTTTCCGAGAGTTTATTGTCCAGGAAAAATAATTAATGAAATTTGATAAAACACGAATACGTGATAAAACAGCATGAAGACTAAATGTTGGACACGAATAGTCATATTTTATTTCGCCCTACATCTATGATTGTAACGTTGATTAAAAGCGAAAAGTTTAAATTATGAATTTTTGCAGCAACAAATTAAATGATACAAAAGAAATAACTAAACAAAATAAGGGAACATACATAGGACGATGAAACGGTGATAAGACGCATTACAGTGATAATAAATTAATAAGGTCAGGAAAATAAAAATATACCCAATATATACTCATTCAGAAGCAAACGGACAGCTTCCTAAGTACATATAATAGTAATTTATTGAGAAAACGAAAAAATAAAGTAGAACATAATACGGAAAGCTGGAATGGATGTTTTCAAATTAGAATCAAGTTGAAATACATCTAACAAAGGTCTTTACATAAGGAATAGAATAAGATAATGATAACTAAGAAATAATAAGTAAGCATAACATACAAATATACTAATACTTTATTCGGATAAACGCAAGAGTAAAACGTTGCAATGAAAAATAATATAGCACATGTAAAATGCCAACGTCCTGATCACCACAGGCAAATAATCGCGCTCACGTGTGCCCCATCAAAAAATTACTGAAATCAAACTTTTTTAAATTTTCCTTAAATGTCTCAACATTTGAAGAATTTCGAATATAAGATAATATATGATAAAAACATAATTTTTGAATTTCTACCTTAGGACCCATCGTAACAGCTACAGCGTTTGTTAGAATATCAACACCAGCTAGCATTTGTGCACGGGCTTCTGCGCCAAATTTGAGATCTTTAGCGGCATAGCCACGGCAAAGGCGAGGTGCGTGCTGTCTTAGCGCTGTACGAGCAAGCCGCCACATTCTCAAGAATATTTTTAAGTTATGTAGTATATTCCATAAATGAGCAGCTGAAACAGAGAAGAATGTTTTTCACATTAAGATAGTCCAATAATTAGCAATAACCGCGAGATAACTTTGTTCGTACTTTTGAAAAACATCAATTGGCCAAATACCTACCTACTCATCTATGCTGACGATGTACTTAATCTTCAATTTTCTAGGCGGGCCGGTATCCAGGATTTGTTTCGGGGTGGGGGAGGAACAACGATTATTATAAAAACATAATGAGGGGATTAAAGGATGAATTAAAATAGAGGTTTTACGAAATGAGCTGTACTAGAGTTTTACGAAAGCTTTAGCTGATAAGCCTGGAGATAAATGAAGCAAAAATTGTGGAGCGAGCGAAGCGAGCGGAACAATTTTTGCTATTTTTGCTCCATTTACGCCTTAGGCTTAGCCCATGTCTGGCATCCATCTGAATCCGCAAGTAATTGCTGTCACCACAAATTAAAAAACTGTAAAAGGAATTTTTTTCAGAACATGCGGAAAAAACCACATTCGATCGGTAAAACCAATTTTTTTGGATTCAACAACGTCGAAGACCCAGGAAAATAGCATTTTAACAAAAAACAGGAAGGTCACCATGTTCTCAAGAAATTCCAGGATTTATTTAATGTATATTATCCTACTTGAAGAAGAAGAATAAGTTTATTACTAATGCACGAAGCATAAGATTTTTTGTTAAAATTGTTCTAATTTTGCTGTGACATAGATGACAGCGGGAGAGAAACTACAAAATAACAAAACAAGAAAATTAAACAGGTATACACAATCGTTGATTGAAAATCATTCTCGTCTTATTAAAGAGAAGGAGATTGATCTCTTAAAAAGGCAGAAAGCAGCGAGTAACGTTGCGCAGCGAGTGAGAAGAGCACAATGTAAACACAATGTGTCTGGTCTAACCTTTTATTTGTTTCAGTCAGCTACAGTAATAACAAATAATAGCTCATTTTTATTGGGTGATTAGAGCGGTGCTTAAGAATCAAAGGGTTTGTCGAAATTTCTAGAAGGTCTATCGTTTCTACGTAGGAATTATTTTTTCTCTATATGATTTTTTGACGATATTTTTTGAGCTAAGAATTATGAGATTTGTTTGTCTTAGATATAAAGTTCTTAGTTTAGATGAGTTAAATCAGGATAATTTTTCTAGACCACAATCGAATTCAAATGCGCGATTGCAGGTAGTATTTCTTACTATTAATGAAATATCAGGAAAATACTTCACAGTAACTACGAGGAATGGCTTCTAACAAGTTTATTCGTCGGATTCGACACTAGCCACGCCTCCTGCTCATTATCTGACCGCTTGGTCAAGTCAAGTCAAGCTCATTCGGAAGAATCAGTCGCGTAACTACCCGACCTCCAGATTCAGCTGCGTTAGTTAAGTTCGTTTTGAGCTTTAAGGCTTCACAACTTTGAAAAGATGGTGCTGCTTAGTGTTAGACGATTGGTACGTGATTTTTTTGATTTGGTTTTCTTGTCTTGTCAATTGTGGGTAGTAATCAATTTCTGTCGCTAATTCACAATTTTCATACCTAATTGATTTCTTACACTCAAAATTGATCATTTTATAGCCTATTCTGTATTAAGTAGGTATGTATTACTGGCGAAGTCGGGAGGAAGGGGAGAAATCCTCCCTGGAGGAAATTTCGTTATGTTCCAGAACTGAGCTATATAGTTGCACAGTGCTGGTCTGCGACGTAAAATCGAAAAATTCGGCGATCCGCGCCGATTTATCTTTTGGCAATTTCTATCGTTTTTTTGCAGAAAAAGTCAAAAAATTACCGCTTCGCGCGCATTATACCTAACCTTTTTTCCGTCAAAAACGTAAAAATTTAAAAGGAAGAAGAAGAAAGAAATTTTATTACACTGACGCGCAGGGGCGTAACCAGGATTTTATTTGGGGGGCAGAATTTCTGAAGCCCTCTATCTCTGGAACCATTAGGAGATACGCGAAACTAATGGCCAAATTTGGATGTAAAAAATCCATCTTTTAAGCTATCGGTATGACTAATTTCTCTATCAAATTGAAGCTTGACTCCAAAACATTTAATTCTTTTCTTGCATTTAATTTTGCAGTTTTTTTGAGAAAACTAATTCAGAACATAATAAATCGGCGTGAAGCGGCGCAAATTTTAGACAAATACGCTATTTTTAAGTAAAATCTGGGCTTCTAAGGTAAGAAAAAGATAAAACATAGAAATTTCCGGCGCAAAGCGCCGAAAATTTCTGACAAATTCGTTATTTTTAAGTAAAATCTGGGCTTCTAGGTTAGAAAAAGATAGATCATAAGAAATCCAGCGCGAAGCCAGCACACCATAAGGGGGGGGGGGGGGGGGGGGGGGGGGGGGGGGGGGGGGGGGGGGGGGGGGGGGGGGGGAAACGCGCGCGCGCGCGGGGGGGGGGGGGGGGGGGGGGGGGGGGGGGGGGGGGGGGGGGGGGGGGGGGGGGGGGGGGGGGGGGGGGGGGGGGGGGGAAGGGGGGGGGGGG
>JAVLUZ010000161.1:10649979-10677479 GCA_036768485.1 Mermis nigrescens
ACCATATATATGTTACCACATTATTAACTTTAAAAATATGAACCTGACTCCCGAATGGGTGCAAAGAAATTCGGTTTGCGCAGTTTGTCGCCTTTGCGCACGAACGTATGCGAAAAAATTGATCCAGCAAATAATTGCTTAAATCAGCCTCTATGCGCAATGCTACGCTGAAATAATTCTCCATTCTCCGTTTTTATTTCTAATTTTGTCCGATAAATCATTGGAAAGAAGATTAAAAACTCAAAATCTACGACGTTATGTAATTTTCAACGTTCTATCAAACCATATAAAATTCAACACCTTAAACCGTCTTATACGTTAGATAAATGTAATTTCTTCATAAAATTTGCATATGCAAATTCTATATTACTAATAAGCCGAAAATAAACGTCAGAAATATAGTTATCGATATGAAGAATACGAAAATAAGATAAAAAATACCACTCATCGCTGGAAACCTCGAAATAAATAACAAAATAAAAAAAGGATTCTTAGAAACCTCAATAAAATCCTCAATTTTGACTTTGAAGAAAAAAGGAAAAAAAGATGCCCCGAAGAAGACTTTGCGCTTTCTACTGATATATTTTTAAGGTTGTATAACCTAAACTTGGAGTTCAAAACCCTTATCTGTAGAACAAAAAAATTAAATTTCTAATTTTGAACCAAAAAAAATTAAAAAAATATGGTAGTATGGTCTGGTTAGCCCAGTTTATTCACAAAAAATCATTTAAATACGATCAAACCCCAACGACATAACAAAATAAACGAAAAAATTGTGGGGTGTGCAAAACATAGGACCCCCCCCAAAAAAGTCAAACATATATATAGGAAGCTGACGCTTTTATATGACTAGCAAGAAAATGCTCCGATGGAACAAAAAAGGGGAATATACTTGGGATTGTGAATTATCGAGGATGTAAAGGAGGGGACTAGGAAAAATCTCCCTATTTATATGCCAAGAATCGCAAAATATGTAAAAAATCAGACTTTCTCTAAGCAATGCAAAAAATCGAAGTATATTCTGCGGTCTCTGAAAAAACGTATTATTTTAAAATAATTTTTCTGATTGACATAATATCTTAAAAGCATATTACGTAATGCAACTTTTTGCAGACTTCATTCAATGTGACTGAAAGTGAAATGCTGTTGCTGTCCTTAATTAAGTTGTTCGTATTTCATTATTACTAAACGTATCACTTAGCAGATACAGCCATTCTAAGTGTCAAAGTGCAAGCAATATTCCAAATTTCTCAAAAATTGATTGAAAAAAAGCAGCGAACTAGTAAGTAGCTAAGCGAATTGAGATGAAATAGTACATATCCATGCATTCAAGACAATCGATGATATTGTTGGTTCAAAGCAGTAGGAAATACGGAAGCTGACGTGCAACAGACCTTATGTAGATACTCTTTTACACATGTCTACAGCAATTGTTTACTAAAGTTTTACATTTTTCAAAGGCCGCAGAATATACTTCGATTTTTTGCATTGTTTTAGAAAGTCTGATTTTTTACATATTTTGCGATTCTTGGCATATAAATAGGGAGATTTTTACTAGTCCCCTCCTTTTACATCCTCGATAATTCACAATCCCGAGTATATTCCCTTTTTTTGTTCCATCGGAGCATTTTCTTGCTAGTACCCCACTTTTAATTAGGGTTGGAAATACAATACTAGATTTCATTTACTGTGCGGTTCTTCTAATAATTGAATGGTTTAAAACACAAAGCTACTAGTTGTAGAAGAAACAAACATTCTGATTAGTAATTCTTATGTTACGTAGAACATCCTGTAAAAATATGCTTCCAAAACTTTCTGGAAGCTCAACTTAATTTACATTTTAAACTTTACACATGAGTGTAAAGAATTTTAGTGGGATTAATAATTTCGATATTGCTCTGATATAACGATCAGCATTTATTGAGAAATGAAACCTCTATAATGTTCTAAGAACAAATTAACATTAGGTGTTAATCACTTTACACTACTCTTCATGCGCCCCTAGCAGACGTCACATCTGTTTCCATATATATTTTTCGACTTTGAAGAGAAAAAATAAGTTACCGTGAGGCTCTATAATGAAGCTTATTATATAGTGTAAACTTTACACTAGCAACGAGGTAAAGAAGATTTTTGTCGGATTTGTAAATTCGATATTACTCGGATATTACGATCAACATTCATAAAAAAATTACGTCTCCACTTAACGGTTTAATGACAAATAGACACAGATGTAAACCACTTTACATCACTGTTGAGTGTAAACAAACGCGCCCAGCTGACGTCCCCTATTTGATTCCATGTAAATTTTCAGATTTCGGCAAAAAATGCAGGTTTTCGCAAAGCTCTAGAACGAAGATTAATTAGCAGTGTAAACATTACACAACCGCCTAGTGTAAAGGATTTTATTCCGATTTGTAAATCTGATATTACTCGGATATTATTATCAACATTTACATGTAAAAATTGCATGTCTACAATGGTCTGAGGACAAATAAACAATGAATGTAAACTACTTTACATCACTGTTGGATGTAAACAGACGCGCTTACGTGACGTCTCACATTTGATTCTTTGAAAATTTCTAGGCTCCAGGAAAAAATTACTTTTCTGGAATGCTCAAAAACGAAGATAAATACATATGTAGTGTAAGCTTCATGTAAACACCTAGTGTAAAGAAAGATTTGGTCAGATTCGTAATTTTGATATTGTCACGATATTACGATTAATATTTTTGAAAAAATTAAGTCTACATAATGTTCTATGGGCAAACTAACAATAGGTGTAATCCACTTTAGAACACTGTAGAGGGTAAACATATGCGCCAGAATGGCATATCAAAATTTGGTTCCTGATGCATTTCTGGAATTGATAATCGTGTCCCTGACTCATAACCGGAGAAGCAGGCAGAAAAAACAAGACCAAACGCATTTTAAACACCAAATTTTTGACTTTACACTCGCTAAATATTAATGTATAGACAATTTTGACATGCACCCGATATAAAGCGCTTTATTTTTATTCTATTGGACTTATCCCGACTTCTGGACAGAAAGTGGCGAACAAAACGCAGCAAAAACATTTTCCATCATTTAGAACACTGTAAACTTTAAAATTCCGTACCGAACTCCCCATTGAGTTTAAAGAAATTCGGATTGGTACAATTTGTAGCTTTAAATCGTAGTACATTCCTGTGTGCCAAAATTCTCTTGCAAAAATTATTTGGTATGGTTATTAATCAAAATTTGGAAAAAAACGTGTTTTTTCGCCCATTTTTTACCTTTGATTTCGAACTTTACACCCCCATAAATAACTCAATATTGCGTTTTTAAATGCAGTTTGCTGCGATGTGTAGCCCCTGAGAGGCACTTTATTACTGCTGTATTCAATTTACCCTGACTCATAAGCGAAAAAAATTTGGCAGATAAATCTCACTTAAAATCAGTTTTTTTTTTTTTTTTTTTTTTTTTTACACCATCCACTAGAGTGTAAACTTTAAACCCCAGGATCTAACTCAACATAGAGCGTGAAGACTTTGCTCATATGCAGAATGTAGCCCTTGATCCGCTCTACATTTCTCAGAAAACATTTTAAAAAACTCATAACCGGAGTTAGTATCAGACATAAAAAAGCAGGTTGAAAACTCAACCAAAAAGTGCTTTTCTCCCCAGATTTTCGCACTCTTTATACTGCCATTCGATAATAATGCCAACGTTTCAAAAAACAAAAAAAGTGCCATCTGTAGAATTCATCCCTCTATTATCCTATGCTGTTCAATTCTTCGAGTCATCAATACTCAGTTGTCCACATGCCGCATTATAAATGTCCCAAAATTTGTCCTATGTTATAACGTTACAAAAAACATACACCTTCTTTACACAGTCAGTTTTTTAGTTTCAAGGAAAACAAAAAAACATGGGCAGCGTTTTTTATTATCTTTCTTTTAAAAAACCGCACCTTCCGGTTTCCCGTTATAGCTGTAGGGGGAGTGCACAAGTGTTAGGGGTACCCAAGTATATTATAAGAGCCGCGCTAACGCGCTACCTATGATAATAACATTACCTAATTACGATTGTTATAACAATACATTATTAATAACCCATTAAATTATCAACTTGCGTCGATTGTTCGTTGAGATTGTTACATTTCTCCCTTTTTAAATTGATTCTTAGGTCGATTTTTAGGAGTTGTGTGCAAATGGTTAAAATTTTAGATAATTCACGTTGGGCAGCTTTGGGCTACTGCCTTTTTGCACCGTAGTCTCTGTTGGGGAATAATAGATTCGCGTCGTTGAATTGTCCAAGTTCATTGTGAAAAATAAAAGTTGGAAGTAAAAGAAAGTATAGTGGAAAGAAATTTCAAATCAAATTTGAGATAATAAAGTTCATTGATGGACTAATGGATAAAAGCAAAGATTGCTTCAAAAAACATGGAGAATTCGTTCAAATAACATTGAATTGACGAAGAGAAATAAATTTTGGAGAAAATCGTATTCGCTATACCCAATAATTTAAAGTAATTAATAACATAGAGTGCGTATGTATATTGATATATATGATATAAATATTTACAATAAGTGTTCATTCAGACAAAGCATGATTTGACTTGGAATTAATTTATTTCCAAAATTAGTCAAATATTTAATGCAACAAATAAATATAAATTTAAATAAGTTCCTTTTTAGTAGAATTGACCATTATTCAATATTCAATGCTACCCTCACTCAAAGAGTCAGCTTCATCAACTAGGTATATTACGTTTTTCTTCACGAAACAAAAAACGTATATGATTTAGAGTGAACCACTTTGTTCCTTCTACGACCTCCTAACTAGTGTTGTAAAAGATATCTTTATCTTTATCTTTTTAGCAAGATAAAGATAAAGATAAAGATATCTTCATCTTTATCTTGACGATTTCTTTGTTTTATCTTTATCTTTATCTTTATCTTTTAGGAAAATCACAGGCTATCTTTAGGAATTTATCTTGCTAAAAAAGATAAAGTATGTACATAAGTTAGCACGTAATCCAAAATGTAGGTTTGACGTGAAATACATTAAGACGGATTCTAATTTTACTGTAATACAAGAAAAGTAAAGAAAACGATTGTTTAAACCCTACGAAGTGCGGTCCAAACTAATGCCTGTATATCGAGGGTGTGGGTAAAATCCGGAAACGGAAATGGAAACAGAAACGATGGGCTAAACGCGGAAACGGAAACGTGGTTTTAGTATTTTGCACACAGTTCCGTTGGGGGTTTCTCCGCTCTGAGGGTAATCCAAAAAGCCGGAAACGGGGTTCCCCAAGTAGGGCCCATCAGGGTCAACACACCCAACTCCGTTTCCGATAAAATTTCACCCACTGAAGGGGAGTTTAGTGGCTCGGAAACGGGTTACCCCATAATTCAATTGTGAAGCTGAACCCGCTTCCGTCGGGGGTTTCTCCGCCCTGGGGTGGCCTAAAGTGACGGAACTGGGGTTCCCCTAGTAGGACCCCTATTAATGTGAACACCCCCAACCGGGTTTCCAGCAAAATTTCTCCCACTCTGGGGGTTTAGGGGCTTGGAAACGGGGTACCACATAATTAAAATGTGAAGCTGAACACGGTTCCGTCGGGGGTTTCTCCGCCCTGGGATTGGTCCAAAGTGGAGGACCGGGGTTCCCCAAGTAGGAGCTATTAATGTGAATACCCTAACCCCGTTTCCGGTAAATTTTCTCCCACTAAAGGGGAAGGGGCTCGGAAACGGGGTACGCCATTATTCATATGTGAAGCTGATCCCGGTTCCATTGGGGGTTTCTCCACCCTGGGGTTGGTCCAAAGTCCCGGAACCGCGGTTCCACAAGTAGGGTCCATCAGCGTCAACACCCTAACCCCGTTTCCGGCTGAATTTTACCTACTGAAGGGGAGTTTAAGGGCTCGGAAACGGGTATCCCATTATTTATATGTGAAGCTGACCCCGGTTCCGTCGGGGCTTCTCCGCCCTGGTGGTGGTCCAAAGTGCTGGAAGCGGGGTTCCCAAAGTAGGGCCCATCAGAGTGAACACCCCAACCTCGTTTCCAGCCAATTTTCTCCCACTTAAGAGGGTTTAGGGGCTCGGAAACAGGGTACCCCATAATTCATATAGGTAGCTGACCCCGGCTCAGTCGGTGGTTTCTCCACCCTGGGGGTAGTCCAAAGTGCCGGAACCGGGGTTCCGTAAGTAGGGCCCATCAGATTCAACACCCTAACCCCGTTTTCGGCAAAATGTTACCCATAGAATGGGGGTTGAGGGACTAGGAAACTTAGTAGCTCATTATTCATATATGTAACTGACCCCGGTTCATTCGGGGGTTTCTCTGCCCTAGGATTGGTCCAAAGTGGCGAAACCGGGTATTCGCAAGTAGAACCCATTAAGGTCAACACCCCCAACCCCGTTTCCAGGCAAAATTTTATCCATGTACATATATGAATAATGGGGTACCCCATTTTCGAGCCCCTAACCCCCCCTTGATTGGGAGAAATTTCGCCGGAAACAGGGTTGAGTGAGGGTGTTCACATTAATAGGTCCTACTTGGTGAATCCCGGCTACGGCACTTTGGACTGCTCCCAGAGCGAAGAAACGCCCGACGGAACAGAGTTCAGCTTCACATTTGAATTATGTGGTACCCCATTTCCGAGCTCCTAAACCATCCTTCGGTAAATGAAAAATTTTCGGAAAAGGGGTGAGGTGTTGATGACCCTGATGGGCCCTACTTGCGACCCAGGTTCCGGCACTTTAGACTACTTCCAGGGCGGAGAAACCCCTGTCGGAACCGAGGTTTCTCATATAAATAATGGGATACCCCGTTTCCGAGTTCATAAACCCTCTTCAGTGGGAGAAATTTTGCCGGAAACGGGGTTGGGGGTGTTTACATTAATAGGTCCTACTTGGGGAACCCCGGTTCCGCCACTTTGGACCACCCCCAGGTGCGAAGAAACCCACGACGGAACCGGGGTCAGCTACATATATGAATAATGAGGTACTCCGTTTCCGCGCCCCTAAACCCCCTTCCATGGGTAAAATTTTGCCGGAAACGGGTTTCATGTGTTGACTCTGATGGGTCCTACTTGGGGAACCTCGGTTCTGCCACTTTGGACTACCCTCAGAGCAGAGAAACCCCCGACGGAACTGGGGTCAGCTACATGCATGAATAATGAGCTACTAAATTTCCTAGTCCCTTAACCCCCATTCTATGGGTAAAATTTTGCCGAAACAGGGTTGGGGTGTTGACCTTGATGAGCCCTATTTACTGAACCCCGGTTCCGGCACTTAGGACTGCCCCCAGGGCGGAGAAACCCCCGACGGAGCTGGGTCAGCTACATATGTGAATAATGGGGTACCCTGTTTCCGAGCCCCTAAACCCCCATTCCATGCAGCGTTTTTTTGTACAAGGTCCTTTTGTAAATGTACAAAGATGGTCATCAAAAGTCTTTGTACATTTCGTACATGCAAATTTTTGTGTACTAAAATATGGTACAGTAGCAATTTTAGTGTTGTAAAAACAGAGTTGTTCGACTTTTGGTTGTGTATTTCAGCTAATTTCTGGGTCTCTAAAGGCAAAAATCACGAAGAATCGTATTAAAACGGCACGAAGCGCCGAAAAATTTGACATTTTTCGCTTTTTAAATGCAATTTCTGCAATTATAAAAATATAAAGAACACACAATTACTCATTTCGGCGCGAAGCGCCGAGAATTTTTTCGGAACTTAGACCTTTTTTGCAATTTTTGACAACCCAAAAATCGTTGTACATGTACAAAGACGGTCCCCAAAAGTTTTTGTACATCGGGAAAAATCTTTGCCGAATACGAAAAAACGCTGCTTCCATGCGTAAGATTTTGCCGGAAACGGGTTTGGGGGTTTCGACCCTGATGTGCCCTACTTTTGGAACCCCGGTTACGGCACTTCGGACTACCCCCAGGTCGGAGAAACTTTCAACGAAACCGGGGTCAGCTTCTCATATGAATAATGGGTACTTACGTATTATACCCCCGCCACCAATTTTTTCTCATTTTTGCTTGTTTTTACCCAGTTTTTAGTCATAGACTTTTATTAATATGATGATAACCAATGTTACATATTTTGTATGCATATGTAGGTTTATATAATATTTATATTTATATTTTTTTACATGTTCTTTTTTATATTTTTTTCATATGTTTACTTTCAATCAAACGAATAAAATTCATCTATGCATAAAAATTATGTAACAATGACTAAAAACTGGGTAAAAACAAGCAAAAATGAGAAAAAATTGGTGGCGGGGTATAATACGTAAGTACCGAATAATGGGGTACCCAGTTTCCGAGCCCCAAAATCCACCTTAAGTGGGAAAATTTAGCCTGAAACGGGGTTTAAGGTGTTCACCCTGATGGGCTTTACTTGGGAAACCCCGGTTCCGGTGCTTTTGATCGTTTCCATCTCCGTTTCCGGCTTTTACACATCGTTTCCGTTTCCGGATTTTACCCATCGTTTCCGTTTTCGTTTCGATGCTTGTGAAAAGAAAGAAATGACTAGCTCTCCGCGAGAAGCAGGCACATAGCCCTGGGGGGAACAGAAGGGTCCGGCCGGACCCCCCAAAATTCAGTAGATAGGACTTTTTAAACGTTATTTTGTGCTATTTTTGGCCATTTTGGGCTTAGTCCCCCCAAAATTGGTGTTGGTTCCCCACCAAAATAGGACGGCCAGTTACGTGCCTGGCCAGTAGTAGTATTACGTGGGTCAGTTAGATACCGCGGGTAAACACCGAAACCTACATTTATGTATGCTTTATGCCTATTACCTCTTTGACCTCTGGTTTATTGCACTTCACATACAACATTCTCCTATAGTCTGTTTCATTTAAATTTGCAAGATTCTTCTAAAATTTTCCACAAGAATCAGGCTACAAAAGCGGTTAAAATTGTTGGTGCAGTAATGCGGCTCAAAACAAGCAAACGTCTCTATATGACTCAACATACTGTAATATATCATATTTATTGTATTAGTTTAAAACACTTTTGTAGCCGCTTCAAACTTTTTCAAAAACCTCAAAGTTAAATGAACCAGACTATAGGTCCAGGCGACCATATTTACACTTTATCTTTATCTTTTGGTTCCTTTATCTTGCAAATTATCTTTATCTTTATCTTTCTTAATTTTTTATCTTTATCTTTATCTTTATCTCTTAGATTTTAAAATTTCAACTTTATCTTTATCTCTTATCTTGCAAAAAATCCTTATCTTTTACAACACTACTCCTAACTGCTTAATAACTGCGTTTAGTCCTCGGATCCGTCGAATCAAATAAGGTCCGAGCCATCGTTTTTGAAATTTATTAGAAATTTATTTATATTATTCAATAATTTTATTATTATTGAAATTTATCCGAGCCATCGTTTTTGAAATCAAAACAAGCTGACCTACCTTATAGGCTTGCTCACCTATAACCACACCTGGGTGTGGGGGGTTCGGGGGTATGCACCACACATGGGCGTGGGGGGTTTGGGGGGTATGCACCCCCCAGAAGTTGAAATACCCCCCCCCCCCAGAAATCAAAATACCCCCAGAAAATTTTTTTTTGCTTTTTTAGCAATTTTTGATGCCATTGGATAGAGCTTGATGAGAAACGTCGAAAAATGGTGTTTTTTTCGCCATACCACCATTTTTAAGGCCATTTTTGACCTTTAAAAATTTTTTCACCCCCCAGAAATTTTTTCACCCCTCCCCAGAACTTTGGTGCTGCCCACCTATGGTATGCACCCCCCAGAAACCAAAATACCCTCCCCAGAAATCAAAATTCCCCCCAGAATTCAATTTTTGAAAATTTTTTTCGTTTTTTTCGCAATTTTTTTATGCCAATGGATAGTGCTTGATGAGAAACGTCGAAAAATGGTGTTTTTATCACCATACTACCATTCTTAAGGCCATTTTTTGACCTTTAAAAAAATCTTGCACCCCCTCCCCTCCCAGAAATTTCTTGCTGCCCACGTATGCCTACAACCCTATTTCGCCGATCATATTGTTGCTGTTGCCGTGCTTGTGCCTGACGAGCAGAATCAGCAGCCATACCTCGAGCAATTCGTAGGTTAACATGGATCTCGCGAATCAACGATGCTGGTAGCGACTTTTCGTCGTCAATCTCGCGTGGAGTTAGACCTTGTTCGATCGGTAGTAACAACCTTTTTTAGCATCACTCTACCCATTAGCCAAGCTTATCCTTCCAAAACGATCAGTCCATCGTTAAATTTCTTTGACTTTAACAAAAATCTGGCGCGAAGCGCCGGAAAATTTGTGAAATTAAGACGGATAGATGTCTAGAAGCATGATTTACTGCTTATTTCCTGTATTTGTAGCATTTGATGCGAAACATCGAAATTTTTAATTGAAAATAGATGAAAACTATGTAAAAATAGCTTTTTCTGTTGTTAAATTGTTTTGAAACTTACATGAACAGAAAATGGTTTCTAGATCGCCCAGAAAGCAAATAAATGTCATTAATAGGTATCATCCGGCGCGTAGCACTGGAAAAATTTGAGAAATTATGGTCACTGACGGCCAAAAATTATTGTAAATTGCATATCAATTCTTTATCTCGCCAAAAATTTTTGGCCGATGGGAGGCCGACCGCCACCCCATTCCCCTAAATCCACCCCTGCACGCGACGCCCCGAGTCGTGCGGTCGTATCTCTCGCTGTGAATTGAGTGGTTATACCGCTAGACCATATAGGTGGACGACACCAAAGTTCTAGGGGTGCAAGAGTTTAGGTAAAAAAATGGCCTTAAAATGGTGGTATGCACACGTGGGCGTGGGGGGATTTGGGGGTATGCACCCCCAGAAGTTGGAATAACCCCCCAGAAATCGAAATACCCCCCAGAATTCAAATTTTGATTTTTTTTGCTTTTTTAGCGATTTTTTGATGCCATTGGATAGTGCTCGATGAGACACGTCGAAAAATGGTGTTTTTTCGCCATACGACCACTTTTAAGATCATTTTTTGACCTTTGAAAATTTTTTCACCCCCCCCCCAAGAATTTCGGTGCTGCCCACCTATGGTGGTATGGCGAAAAAACAGCATTTTTTAACGTTCACTATCCACTGGCATCAAAAAAGTACGAAAAAACAAAAAAATTTAAAAATAGAATTCTGGGGAGGTATTTTGGTTTCTGGGGGGTATTTCGGTTTCTGGGGGATGCATCTTAACCCCCCACGCCCAGGTATGCCGCTAGACCACTTGGGGAAGCGATGGCGAAGTAATACTCGTATTATATAGCTCATTGTACAATTAGCGCAAGAGACGGGTGAGGCACTTTTTAAAATTTTTTTTAAACTCTGATGAGCGTTTATAATTCACTGCAAAAGGATTAAAGAGTAAAAAACAATAGCTTATGTCAAAGAGCAGATCAGGATGCAGAAGAAAAATATAATTTTGTCGGGTTAAGCTGCTAGTGATTTTGAAATAAAAACCACCAAAAATACCGTTTTTTGTGACTTATTCTAGTGACCTTATTTTTCTTCCATGCGACATTATTCACTGAAAACTCATAATATAGTCTAACAACAAGTTCTCTGATCAAAAATGTATTGCATTTGTATTAATTTTCTTTTGAAGTTCCTTAAATGATAATCAAAATGTCCGTTTTAACGGACGGACCACAGAATGTTATCCAATTTTATATTGATGTGTTACAGGTATGGGTCTCTTGCTAAAGTGATGTGGTAATAATTAATAAATACCTAAACAATTCGACTCAATAAATTAATCCCTTTTCTACTAAGCATATAGCACAGAAAAGTTGTGTTTTTGAAGCTTCGATGCAATTAACATCATGTAATTTTAATTGTACAATTTATGGGCCGTCCGTTCAAACGGACATTTTTTTCTCGTGTCCTCTGTATAAATTGCAACAAACAAAATCCGACGCTCTATTTCGACCATGGCGAATCAGAATATCATAAAATTATTTGCTACGACTAACTCTTTTATGTAGTCCATATTTAAGGGTTAACTTCGAAGTATTTTCAAATTGTGTAGTAGCACCTCAGCTACAAAATTTATACCTACATATTCTGTTTTAAAAATCTTGAGAGTCTTACAGTGCAGTGATTCGAAAGAAGTAAAAATTAAACCAATCAGCGTAAGGCCTTTCATCTAGTTGGCTATCGTCTACTGTACCTACGTTATAAGGATTTGTGCTTGGCACTCTGGGTCAGTTCAGTTTTGTTCTTAGGAGCTGTGAAAGGTTAACCGGCTGCCACCTCACACATAAAAAATTCTGAACAACGCGCGGAGTGAAACTCTGCATTCCTCGCTGTAAAGCAAGTGGTAATACCGCTAGAACACTATGCTTTTTACCGATAGGCTGAATTGTTAATACTTTCCAATCACCATACTGTAATTAGCGATATTTTGGCGGAATGGGACGTTTTAGCGCCACATTCTTTGTAATATTATTAATTATTTACATTTCATTTATGATTAAAGTATGATACAGATTCTGGAAGCCCAATCAGTTCTCTACGTGATGGTATAAATTACTAAAATATCTTTGAACTGGCAAAGGAAAATGCTCCGATGGAACAAAAAAGATGAATATACTTGGAATTGTGGATTATTAAGGATGTAAAAGGAGGGGACTAGGAAAAATCTACCTAAAATCGCAAAATCTGCTAAAAATCAGACTTTCTCTAAGCAACGCAAAAAATCGAAGTATATTCTGCAGCCTCTAAAAAAGTGTCTTTTTTAAATTATGTTCGAAGTTTCAGATAAGAGTGTATAAACGAAATCTGTCAAGGTTACTTTTTTAAATTGCTGGCACCTGATTGATAGAAAACTAAGTGGTATTGTATTTAAAGTTGTTCTATTTTGTTATGAGCATTATAGCAAGCAAAGCAGGGGCCGATTGATTAGTGCACACAATCGTTACGGGCATGCTAGTTGGTGTATCTACATTTAGTCTGTTTCAAGTCAACTTACGCGTTTCCTACGGTTTTAAACCAACCATGTCTCCAATTGTCTTCGATGTTTGCTATTTCATTCAATTGGCTTAGAAAGACTGTTAGTTTACTCATTATTATTTCCCATAGCTACTGCATAGCTAACGTGCTGCTTTTTCAATCATTTTTATGGTTAAATATTTATTTTAATCTGTTGGCCGCAGAATCTACTTCGATTTTTCGCGTTGCTTAGAGAAAGTCTGATTTTCAGCAGATTTTGCGACTTTAGGTAGATTTTTCCTAGTCCCCTCCTTTTACATCCTTAATTATCCACAATTCCAAGTATATTCATCTTTTTTCTTCCATCGGAGCACGGTTTTTTTCGTATTCGGCAAAGATTTTTCGCGATGTACAAAGACTTTTGGGGACCGTCTTTGTACATGTACAAAGATTTTTGGAAGACAAAAACTGCAAAAAAGGTTCGAAATTCGCAAAAATTCTCGGCGCTCCGCGCCGAAATGAGCAATTGTGTGTTGTATATATCTTTATAATTTCAGAAATTGCATTTTGAAAGGAAAAATACCAATTTTTTGGCGCTTCGCGCCGTTTTGAGACGATTGTTACTGATTTTTGCCCTCAGAAACCTAGAAATTGCTAAAATACGTAACCAAACGAACTCTGTTTTTGCCACACTAAAATCGCTACTGTACCATATTATAGTACCCAAAAATTTGTGTGTACGAAATATACAAAGACTTTTAGGGACCATCTTTGTGCATGTACAAACGGACTTTGTACAAAAAAACACTGCATCGGAGCATTTTTCTTTGCTAGTACCCTACTTTTAATTAGCATGATTTGAGTAAATCAGTCAGTAAAGACATACAGTAACATGCCACAATAATGACAGCAGTCCAAGAACACGGAAAACAATATTGTTCTTAACAACAGCATTATCCTTTTCAAACAAGACAACCTTACATTATTTTAACAGATCAAAGTTTTTCAGCATTAACCTTACGCAAATATCAAGTGTAAGGAACACTAACGCTCAGATTTGGAAGTAAAATAAATGTGTAGTATAAACTACATTTTACCAACAAATGAATAGTGCAAACTTTACACAACTTTCAGGTGTAGAGAAAACTAACAGTCAGATTCCCAATTCTGATTTTACGTAGAACATTTTGAAAAAAATTAAGCTTCCGCAAGGCTCTAGAACAAGAGTTAATGTGCAGTGCAAACTTTACACAACCACAGAGTTTAAAGAAAATTTCAGTCGGATTCGTAATTCTGATATTACTCTGATGTTACGATCAACATTTATGAAAAAATTGAGTCTCCACACAAGCTACGTTCACTTCGCTTACTTAACCCGAATCTCAAGCTTCTGCGCTCACACGGGAGGTTCTCGCCCTTTTTAGGGGGTCGATCACCAGCCGGCGACTCAGGGGTAAGCGGCCCGGCCTGATCAAGGTAGCCCGGCCCTCTACGCACGAATCTAGTGAAACTTACTTACTTAACCCCTTTGAGATTAAGTACCTAATTAAAGTAAGTTCCCGGAAACCTAATTGAGGGCTCAAAAAGATTATTATTCAACTTGTTTTGTACCGAATTCCGGTGCTTGAAAATATTGAGGGTTCCTAAGTATAGTGTAGCACAAGGACAGAATTCAACAGCACGGAAATTCAACCGAGCCCAGCATCGTTAATTAAATAATTAATTTTTACAATATTTTGTGGACAGAAAAATTATGAAGCAATAAAAAAGCGACAGCATGGAGGATACATGCTGCCGACCGTCGTGTTACGCTAATCGGGTAAAATCAAACAATGTAATTAAACAAGGGCACAAAGCCCTGCCAAAGGCATACAACTGATGCCAATTGGCACAAACACGAATGATTAAAAACAAAGCGTACGGCGAAAAGAAGCGCGCACACTACGCTGGAAAACTAACAGACGAGTTCTTGCAGCCAAGCAGATAAAAATGCACATACGGAGTCTGCTCACGTACGGCGATGAAAAAAGACAAGCTCAGCGCGGAAGCTGGCGGAGAGGCTCTCAGGCTCAAAAACTAATTGTAAAGTGAAAAATCTTAAAGTGCCGTCACGCGGAAAAAGAGGCGTAACAACACGAACAAAGGGATATGAAATGGATCTACGAATACGACAATAGGCCTATGGGCAAAAGCTTACGGTAAAGGTATGTACAAACGAGACAGGCACAAATATGAGACACACACATATGATCTTTTAACACACGTAAGATATGATAACACACATACCAATTCGTACTCAAGTCGCATTAAGCCCGAGTGCCCATTTTCCTATCCCGGATTTTGATTGAAAATATGTGTGGGAAAGGATTGAAAAATATGATAATTTTTAGGTTAAGGTGGTCCCGGGCGACTCGCTTGAGCGTTGCGCTTAACGGTCGTGTACGTGCGTATGGAAATTAAGCACAAGAATGTACATTTGGGGCAATCAGTCGTGGATGCGTAGGTATATCGTAACGCAAAACAAACCGCGTTGATCCAACGCGGCGAAACGGCGTGTAGAGGGATCTCTACAGATGTAAAACACTTTACACCACTGTTGTTTCTGGTTCATTTTTAGACTTGATATTATGTCCAGACTCATAACCCAGAACTTGGCAGAAAAACAAGACAGAAACACGTTCAAGTCCCCCATTTTTTGACTTTACACCTCCCGAAAAAGCTAAATATTTATGTAAACAAACGCAATTCGCTGTGACGCGTACCCCTTAGAAAGTACTTTATTTTCATCCTATTCGACCTCTCCCGACTTCTGAACAGAGAAAGTGGCGAACAAAAATACGGACAAAGACGTATTTTTCACTGTCCACTGCATTGTAAACTTTAAAAATCTGAACCTAACTCCCCATTGTGTGTTAGTAAATTCGGTTCGGGCAGTTTGTAGCCCTTTGATTGTAGTACGTTTGTATGTGCCAAACTTATGTTCCGCAAAATATTTGATATGATTTACTAATTAAATACGAAAAAACTCTGTTTTTCGCCCTTTTACACCTCAGATTTCGAACTTTACACCCCCATAAACAACTCAATCTTACGTTTTTTTGAACGCGGTTTGCTTCAACGTGTAGCCCTCAAAGGTTACTTTATTTCTGTTTATTTAATTTATCCCAACTCATAACCGAAAAAGTTGGCAGAGAAATCTTGGACAAAATCTGTTTTTTTACTCATATACTAGAGTGTAAAGTTTAAACCCCTGGTACTGTGTATTGATTGTAGAAAATTTAAAGGTCAGATTCGTTATTCTGACCTCACAGAGAACATTTCTTAAAAAATTCATCATTCACGACGCTCTGGGCGGAAACAATTTTTTCAGTGTAAGGTTTACACCTGCACTAATAACGCAATATTGATTGTAAAGAAACAAAATAAATTTTGACGTGTAGCGCTTAAGGCGAGGCACATTTTAAAGGTAGTTACCACGTTCTGTCTACTAAGTGGAGAATATGGAAGGGAAAAATATTTTTTTGTCCTAGACTCTTTACAATAAACCGCCTCTAAATTCGAAAATATTACTTTTTAAAAAAATAAAAAAGTCTCCCCTAGATTTTATAACCGTCTATCTTTTGAAACCAATCAGACTGAATAGAATGTAAAACTGAGTTAGATAGACTACATAGAATGTAAAACTGAGTTAGATATGCTCTTGCACATGAAAATGGTAAAAAAACGTCTAATTTACACTCCTGTGCAACAACCAATGAGTGTAAAGAAATTTTAAGACCAGATTCGTAACCTACTAATTAGGGAAAACATTTTATAAACTTGCCCTCCGCAAATCATTTGAATTTCTAGTGTAAACTTTTAACACTCACGACGCGCTCGGTATTGAGTGTAAACAAGAAAAAATGGGCGTCCTAAGTTTTTTTATTATCTACATTTTGAAAAAACCGCACTTTTCAGATGTGTGCCGTTATAGCTGTGAGGTGGGGGGCATATGTTGAGGTACCCAAGTATATTATAGTACGCGCTAACGCGCTACCTATGATGTTGAATAAAAAGATAGCGAAGTATCACATTTATATCACATTGAAATTAAGCTAACTATACCAATATTATATTTTAATTACTTTTGGGCTACCGAAATAAGGGTCTACGACGTTTTGGCGCCGCCATTTTGGCGTCAGCAACTTATAAATTATTCAAATTAAATCAATGTTTAAGCACTTTAAAAATAAATTATATATCCAGGAAGCAGGTTCTACAAGCTACAAAATAGCATATTGTTCTTTTCGATTCGATGAGTATTCATTTGTGTACGACTGAAAAATTGTAGAAAATCCGGTGTATTTTTAGATGCATTTAACTATCTCACTAAATCATAGGTAGCGCGTTAGCGTAGTACCTATAATATACTTGAGGTACCTCCAACATATGTGCCTCCCTCACAGCTATAAACGGCACACATCTGAAAGGTGCGGTTTTTTTAAAAGGTAGATAATAAAAAACTTAGGACGCCCATTTTTTCTTGTTTACACTCAATACCGAGCGCGTCGTGAGTGTGTAAAAGTTTACACCAAAAATTCAAATGAAGTGCGGAGGACAATTCTATAAAAAATGTTTTCCTAATTAGTAGGTTACGAATCCATTCTTAAAACTTCTTTACACTCATTAGGTTGTTGCACAGGAGTGTAAACTAGACGTTTTTTTACCGTTTTCATGTGCAAGAGCATATCTAACTCAGTTTTACATTCTATTCAGTCTGATTGGTTTCAAAAGGTAGACAGTTATAAAATCTAGGGAAGACTTTTTTATTTTTTCAAAAAGTAATATTTTCGAATTTAGAGGCGGTTTATTGTAAGAAGTCCGAGACAAAAAATATTTTTTCCCTGCCATATTCTCCACTTAGTAGAAAGAACGTGGTAACTACCTTTAAAATCTGCTCGTCTTAAGCGCTACACGTAAAAATTTATTTTGTTTCTTTACAATCAATTTTGCGTTATTAGTGCAGGTGTAAACTTTACACTGAAACATTTTTTCCACTCAGAGCGTCGTGGATGATAAATTTTTTAAATGTTTTCCTTAAGGTCATAATAACGAATCTGACCTTTAAAACTTTTCTATAACCGCTGTTTGTTGAGGTATGAAGAGTTGAACTTTGAATTCACAGGTAGCGCGTTAGCGCGTTACCTATAATATACTTGGGTACCCCCAACATATGTCCCCCTCACGGCTATAACGGCACAACTGAGGAACCCCATTTTTTGTTTACACTAAATGCCGAGCGAGTCGTGAGTGTGTAAAGTTTACACCAACAATTCAAATGATTAGCGGAGGGCCAAATTTAAAAAAATGTTTTCCTTGATTAGTATGTTTCGAATCTGGTCTTAAAATTTCTTTACATTCATTAGTTGTTGCACAGGAGTGTAAATTAGACGGTTTTTACTGTTTTCATGTGCACGAGCATATCTAACTCACTTTTACATTCTATGCAGTCTGATTGATTTCAAAAGGTAGACAATTATAGAATATAGGGGGAGGCGTTTTTTTATTTTTTTCGAAATAGTAATATTTTCAAATTTAGAGGCGGTTTATTGTAAAGAGTCTGGGACAAAAAATATTTTTCCGCCATATTCTCCACTTAGTAGACAGAACGTGGTAACTACCTTTAAAATGTGCCTCGTCCTAAGCGCTACACGTCAAAATTTATTTTGTTTCTTTACAATCTATATTGCGTTATTAGTGCAGGTAACTATAAACTTTGAACTGAAAAATTTTTTCCGCCTAGAGAGTCGTGGATGATGAATTTTTAAAAAATAATCTCCGTAAGGTCAGAATAAGGAATCTGACCTTTAAACTCTGTTTGTTGAGGTATGAAGAGGTGAACTTTGAATTATATATCTATTTTCTAATGCCGATAGATAACTCCGTATTGCATATTGTTTGATCAAATTTTTCTTATTTCAGAGGTTTTTGACTCGTCTTTAATAAATAATTATTTTTATTATCATAAATGCACTATTCTTAAACTTGAGTAGAATGATGAATATTTTTTAATAATTGACTAAGTATTAAAATTCGCCGATTTGTCGAGTTGGTGCAGAGGCTGACGCATCCGTTCTCGCATGCGGTTCCAAAAAAAGACTCAAGGGTTCAAATCTTCTGAGTACTGACTTTTTTCATTTTTTAATTCATTCGGCAAAACCATGCACTTTCGACTTGTTTATGTCTGCCAACAACTCCGGTTATGAGATTTAAAGGAATTTTTTCAGACAGAAATGTACTATGGATCAAGGGCTATCTTTCGTTTGCCAGCAAACTTTTCTGCAATCAATACGCAATTAGTACCAGGGATTTAAATTTTTACACTCTAGTGGATGAGTAAAAAAGACAGATTTTGTCTAAGATTTCTCTGCCAACTTTTTCGGTTATGAGTTGGGATGGATTAAATAAAATAGAAATAAAACAACTTTTAAGGGCTACAGGTCGAAGCAAGCCGCGTTCAAAAAATATGTATTATTGAGTTGTTTATGGGGTGTAAAGTCCGAAATCTGAGGTGTAAAATGGGCGAAAAAACAGGTTTTTTCGTATTTTGATTGGTAAATCATATCGAATATTTTGCGGAACATAAGTTTCGCACATTCAAACGTACTACAATCAAAGGGCTACAAACTGGCCCGAACCGAATTCATTTACACTCAATGGGGCGTTAGGTTCAGGTTTTTAAAGATTACAATGCGGTGGACAGTGGAAAATACGTGTTTGTCCATTTTTTGTTCGCCACTTTCTCTCTTCAGAAGTCAAGCGAGGTCGAATAGGATAAAAATAAACTTTTTTCTAAGGGTACGCATCACAGCTAATTGTGCTTATATACATCAACATTTAGCTTTTCGGGAGGTGTAAATTCAAACGAATGGGGGAGTAAACGTATTTCTGTCTTGTTTTTTTCTGCCAAGTTCTGGGTTATGTATGAATCTGGACATAATCTCTAGTCTAAAAATTAACCAGGAACCAAATGTGTTATGCCAGTTTGTTTGCACTCAACAGTAGTGTAAAGTGGTTTACATCTGATATTCATTTGTCTCTCGGTCCATAGTGGAGAATTAATCTTTTCATAAATGTTGATCGTAATATCACAGTAATATTAGAATTACAAATCCGACTGAAATTTCCTTTACACTCTGTGCTTGTGTAAAGTTTACACTGCATCTTAACTTTAGTTCTAGAGCCTTGCGGAAGCTTAATTTTTTTTCAAAATGTTCTACGTAAAATCAGAATTGGGAATCTGACTGTTAGTTTTCTATACACCTAGTAGTTGTGTAAAGTTTGCACTATTCATTTTGTTGTCACTATGTAGTTTATACTACAAATTTGTTTTGCTTCTAAATCTGAGCGTTAGTGTTCCTTACACTTAATATTTGCGTAAAGTTAATGCTGAAAAAACTTTGATCTGTTAAAATAATGTTTAAGCTTGTCTTGTTAAAAAAGGGTAATGCTGATGTTAAGAACAATATTGTTTTCCTCGTTCTTGGACTGCTGTCATTATTGTGGCATGTTACTGTATGTGTTTACTGACTGATGTACTCAAATCAATGCTAATTAAAAGTAGGGTACTACTAAAGAACAATGCTCCGATGGAACAAAAAAGATGAATATTCTTGGAATTGTGGATTATTAAGGATGTAAAAGGAGGGGACTAGGAAAAATCTACATAAAGTCGCAAAATCTGCTAAAAATCACACTTTCTCTAAGCAACGCAAAGAATCGAAGTATATTCTGCGGCCAACAGATTAAAATAAATCTTTAACCATAAAAATGATTGAAAAAGCAGCACATTAGCTATGCAGTAGCTATGGGAAATGATATTGAGTAAACTAACAGTCTTTCTAAGCCAATTGAATGAGATAGCAAACATCGATGCATCCAAAACAACTGAAGAAATTATTGGGTTTAAAACAGTAGGACACGCGTAAGTTGACTTGAAACAGACTAAATGTAAGTACAGTAGCATTCCCGTAACGATTGTGTGCACTAATTAATCGGCCCTAGTGTTGTAAAAGATATCTTTATCTTTATCTTTTAGCAAGATAAAGATAAAGATAAAGATATCTTTATCTTTATCTTGACGATTTTTTTATCTTTATCTTTATCTTTATCTTTTGGAAAAATCACAGGCTATCTTTATCTTTATCTTTATCTTTTTGATAGGAATTTATCTTGCAAAAAAGATAAAGTATGTACATAAGTTAGCATGTAATCCAAAATGCAGGTTTGACGTGAAATACATTTAGAAGCATTCAAGTTTTACTGATACAAGAAAAGAAAAGAAAACGATTGTTTAAACCCTATGGCGTGCGGCCCAAACTAATGCCTGTATATCAACCTAAGTAAGCGGAAGTGATACCGATCTAAGCGGGAGTACTACTACTAGCACCCACGTTAATCTAAGTCCAAGCCTAGGGAACATAGAGAAGTTTGAAAAAATCAATAACTGTTGCGACTATACTTTGTACAGGCGCACAGAGCAGGGTTTTGATGCTTGTGAAAAGAAAGAAGTGACTTGCTGTCTGCCAGTAGTAGTAGTACGTGGGTCAGTCAGATACCGCGGGCAAACCCCCAAACCTACATTTATGTGTGCTTAATGCCTATCACCTCTTTGATCTCAGGTGTAAAAATTAGGGCATTCAGTTGGCTGCTTTACATCACCCACTCTCGTTTATTGCACTTCACAAACATCATTCTCCTGGGTCCAGGCGACCATATTTACATATGTACACTTTATCTTTATCTTTATCTTCATCTTTTGGTTCCTTTATCTTGCAAATTATCTTTATCTTTATCTTTCTAAATTTTTATCCTTATCTTTATCTTTATCTTTATCTTCTAAATTTTAAAATTTCAACTTTATCTTTATCTTTTATCTTGCAAAAAATCCTTATCTTTTACAACACTAACCCTACTTTGCTTGCTATAATGTTCATAACAAAATAAAACATTTTTAAATACAATACCACTTAGTTTTCTATCAATCAAGATACGAAGCTGGTCAGCGTTGCTACTTGCCAGCAATTTCAAAAAGTAAACATTATAGATTTCGTTCATTAGTTATTTAAAAGAAACTTTGTTCGAAGCCGCAGAATACACTTCAATTTTTTTTGCGTTGCTTAGAGAAAGTAAGATTTTTAGCAGATTTTGCGACTTTAGGTAGATTTTTCCTAGTCCCTCCTTTTACATCCTTAACAATCCACAGTTTAAGTATATTCATCTTTTTTGTTCCATCGGAGCATTTTTCTTTGCTAGTATGATATATTTTTGATATTTGGTATTTGTATATTTAATATATTTTTGGTTAGTAAGAGCATAATATGTGTACCTATTATGTATTTTCTGCAACCATGTCACAATAGATACCTATGTAAGTAAAATAGTTGGTGAATTAAATGCTTACATATTAATGCACTTAATAAAATATGTATATTTTAAGACTTGTTTATTCTATTTCAAAGTCAAAAGAATATAATATATGTAGATATGCAAGTAATCAATATTTTTTGATGATTATCTCTTATTTCCAAAAATTTTCCACGTAATCGGAAGCAACAATTGCGATATTATGCATAGCAATGAATAAGCATATCTACTTTACAGTGAGCTGCTTAAAAACGAATTTTGTAAAAAATTGATTACAATGCACAAGGTTTTGTGAAAGAGACTATAGAAAAATACGAGCACTACATTTTTAGATGTAAAATTTTAGAAAATTGTAATTTGTTTCAAAACTTTCAAAATTTACAAGATTAAGTTTCAAAATTGCATGAATTCTTTTCACTTTTCGTCAAATAACAAAATATCGGAATATTTGGATTACAATCAGCTAAGCTCAAGATGAATAATACAGGTGGCAAACAAAGATTGAGAAAACAAATAATTTGATGGGTCAATATCATTCCTTGCGGTACCTATAGTCTATTTCATTTATTCGACAGCTTTTTCAGTAAATTATTTTGAAGGGTACAGTATGTCTAATTAGGTGATTGATTTACTGTAACTCGACAGAAAAGTTGAGTGGGGGCAAGCGGCCGCCATTCTTTCATTTCTAATGCACTAAACCGTCCATATAGACTTAATTCAAGCTTAAACAGTGCTGTGACATACTGCAGTAATTGCGCTGAATAAAAATCTTGCAGCAGGAATCGAACCCGTGTTGCTTCGACGACGTCCTACCACTACGCTAAGCGGGAGTTAGCTACTTACTTTTTTGTAGCTATGTCAACGAAAACTGGTAAAGTAAGTGAAAAACCACTTAAATAATGAAAAGGACTATATAAACTTCTTTCAACAATTACGACAGTAAGCTGCCAGTTACTGCATTTATTAACTAAAGTCTGCTCCGTTCCAAACGGCCCATTAACGCTAAAGTCTTGTTATTGTATTAGTTTTTCGCTGCACAAATGACTTGTTCATTTATGCTCTCCACGTAGCAGCTGGTTGCATAAACTCTTGTAGTCTGTTTCACACATAATTTTATGACTGTAATTGAGAAGCTTAAAAAGTGGCCAGGTCCGAAGAGCCTCCACTGCAGAGCGTTCGGTCGCTTGTGCGAGCCGAACCAGTGCTCAATTACCTGAAAACTTGCGCTATTTATTCCGGAGATGAAACGTCATCTCGACGTCTTAAAGCGCAAAAGATTGTGCAAAAGCTATAAATATCTTATCCATCAGAACAGCGAAATGAGCTGACAGAAAAGCACATCCGAACAGCGAAACGAGCTGACGGGAAAGCCATCTGAACAGCGAGACGAGCTGACAGGAAAGCCCATCTGAACAGCAAAATGAGCTGACGGGAAAGCATATCCAAACAGTGAAACGAGTTGATGGGAAAGCACATCCGAACAGCGAAACATGCCGACGGGAAAGCGCAAGAGTTGGATGAACGTGTACGTGCACGCACTTTCATAACCATCTCCGATAGTAAGCTGAAAGATTATAATTATAGCATTGACCTGATATATAATTATCGTAACCCTCAGCTTACTGTCGTTGAAAATTCTTAAAATTTATGCACGAAGTTATGTGAAACAGACTATAATTGACGTTATGTGCTTGGTTTCGTAAAATATTTATTCTGCTACAGTAATAAGCCGTAAAGCGAAAATTACTTATTTGGGATGGAACATACTATAATCATTGGAGAAAGCTGCTACAGTCTATTACAGTTTAAACGATCCTTTGTCATTAGTTTGCTAGAAGGTAGACGGGTAAGAAAACTGGTTTAAACTTTAACTTTTTAATTATTCAGAATAACTATTAGCTTTATCTGAAAATGTATGCGCAGTGTAAACGCCTCTCGAATATAAGAGTAGACATTAATTTATGTGCACTATTTTGTCTCGAAAACATTTCGTACCCATTGTCCCTTCTCTATAGGTACACACAATCTTTTTTCAATGTTCAGTCGCTAATACTCTGCCTATAGTTTTTCGCAACAATATGTTCATGTAGTTTAAAATGACCGATTGGTCCAATTGCGACAAGAAAGTTGTAACCTAATATAGTATCTTTTTTGCATCATTATGCATAATCAATTGTAGATAAATACCTACGCATTGTTAAATATGTAATATTTTTGTGCTGTGTATTTATTACTTGTTTCTTATCTGGCCGACTTAATATTGAATAGAAAATGTGGATTCATGGTAAGTAAGTTTGTCCAATTCAGCCAAATAAATGCTGAATGTCCTTGCTTTGAATTCGTGGAAATTTTAAAATTGTCCATAATCTGTTCGGACAATTATTTACCAGGAAATATTTCAAGTATTCCGATAGACTTTTTGTTTAATAATAGAAAGAGAGTAATAAAGTGAACTTTGTGCGCACTGACGGACATCGCGTCAAGAATTCATGACCCATAATCATAGTTTCTCCCAATTTGCTGTATTTCGCATTCTAAACATGCGATACTTTAAATTTATGATAAAATATGTATAGAATGTTCAGAGTAACGCCAAAGGTAATAAAATAACGCGGCCGGTATACGGTCGCGTATTTTTGCCTTTTGCGTGCACTAACTTCTCCTCGAATTTGCATTTCACTCGAAATTATTTATTGCACGACTAGTTTGAATTTCTCAAAGACATTCAAACGTTTTCGTTTGATATCGTTGCACCGGTCATTGTCCGAGCTGACGCGGTCGCCAATCCTATTGGAATGAAGAATTTCCAAATCTGCATCTGCAGGTTATAGCTACAGTAAATCAACCGCATCGCGAATTTGGAAATTTTCTATATTTCAAGCGGAAACGTGCAGTTCAGGCACGTATGACGTAGAAGTATATGACGTAAATTTACGATCCCCAGAAGACGTTCTGTTGAGACACCCAGTCGTCTAGATATGCAGGCATTCCATAACCCGTAATATTTACGTTGCCACTTTTACAACAGCCTGTACACATACAAAAAGCTGCATGTATTACTGCACAACATACGTGATATGTATGTATAGGTACCTACGTTTTGTACGGTGCCCATCCGAAAACGCAAGATTCAAATTTTGTTGCAACAACGTTTCGTAGACGAATTATTAGGATTGTGGGGGAAAATTTTTGCTAACCTGTCGTAAACCTGTTTCGTCTATCTCCCGACCAATAACGCGCCCCGACCCGCTCGAATCTGCCGTATTACGTATTTATAATGGCGTGTAAGGCCTGGTACTTACTTATACATCAAGTATTATCGAGCATTTATTTATAAATTTGAAACTAAAATTACAACCGCGCGACCAGAACGCGTAGTATCCTTTGGGCATTTTCTGCATATCCGACCCACCCAATGCGGTTGTGTTTACGTTTGGCTTCTGTACACAGCTTTTATGTCCCTATTTACCGTGCAATTTGCAAGCAATACATGGGTGTGGGAATTCGTTTATTCTTTCGCGTGATAATGAAGCTTTTGCTGATCGTTCACGAGTTTGCCAAAATTTTCAATCTTTTCTGCTCTTTTTTCCTTAATTTTGGATTCGTCGAAAGGTTCTACTATTCCTTTCTTCTCGCTCTTCTTCAATGTTGTTTTTGCGAATAATTACTTTTTGATACTGTGATTGATTCGTTCATTTGGCAAAGCTTTGTGCTAAACTTGTCTAGTAGCTTCTTAAATTTTTATTTATACAAAAAAGCATAAAAACTCACTTGAAGAACGCTGGAATGAGAAGTTAAGATTGAGTTTTGGGAGAGAGATTATGTGACCACCATAAGCGTTTGAGATTTGGCGGTTAGACCCATATTGAACTCTAACAAGAAAGCCTAAAATGTTTTGGAAAATGCGGTTTTGCTACGATATAATTTCTAAAGAATAGACTTCGATAAAATCTGTTGAAGAAATATGCTTCTGTCCAACCATCTGCTTTTAACCGAGTAGAATAATTATCAGACGTGCAACAACTCAGAATCTTGGGTGTGGTTGATCCGTCATTTTCAGGGAGGGAGGGTAAATGACCTTCAGTTTTTGATAAAAATTGCCAGAAAAACCCAAGTTTTTGCCAAAAAATCAGAGAGGATCAAAAGTTTCTGAACTTGGAGGGCTGGGACGACCCACCTTGGCTGGGGATCCTCCATCTCCTTGTTACATATATGATATTTCTAATGACCTCCAATCTTCACGTGTAGCCTGCTCAGACCCGGATGCACAAAACGGTCGGTTTGGAGACCCGGTCTGGGGTTCCGTTAGAGCTGAAAATCCCAGAAGCTTTATCGAGTTAGAAAAAGCCTTATATAAGTGATAGACTGGCATAAAAATTTCATTTTTTTAGTTTGCGGTTGATTTATAACATTTTCTGTGGAAAATTTTCACTTTTCCTTCTTCTGGCCTAATGCCGTAACTTATTATTGCGCAAAAATTTTTCTTGTTTGAGAGACCTTTCCAGAGACCGATTGGGGTTAGGTCAGCCTGGGGGTCAGTCAGAAAATTTTTAAGCTAACGGTTTTGAAAATTAATATTAATTGACAGTTCCTTATCTATTTTAAGCACTTTTGCTAGACAAGTGTGATTCTTTACTGTGTTAACCGAATTTCGTCTTATTTTTTTATCAGAAAATTTTCTCGTCTGTCCTTCTAGGGCATCTAGACCACACATGGGCGTGGGGGAAGGTTTAGACGTCCCCTCCGAGAATCCGGTGGATCCCTAAAATCGGTAGTCTCCCAGAATCGAATTTGTGCCATGTTTTTAGCGATTTTTTGGGCTTTTGCCCCATTCAGACCCTCAGAATTTGGTCGCTGCGCAAGTACGATCTAGGCACCTAAAGCCCCACGCTCGTTTCTGGTGCTGATCGTCCCTTTAATGCATATCTGCCTGTAGTTTTTTGGATTTCCATTAATCCTTTATTCTCCTTCCTCGGTTCGCTTCAAGCTCGACATTACATTCTTACTTTGTATTTAATGTTGCCGTTTCGCTCTTAATTTGGAAAAAGCATTACTAGTAGTTTTTCTTAAAATATTTTTTCAACGACTCTCAAGAAAAAATAAGTTCAACGCGCTCATTATGTTCGCGTATTGCGCTGCTTCCCCGAAAACACGATTGACTCA